>JAAGEH010000041.1:8357449-8513307 GCA_011751065.1 Lasiurus cinereus | reverse complement strand
GTAGCTGAGTGTCCTCTGTGGGTGGTGAGTGAGCGTCCTCTGTGGGTGGCCGAGTGAGTGTCCTCTGTGGGTGGTGAGTGAGCGTCCTCTGTGGGTGGTGAGTGAGCGTGCCCTGTGGGTGGTGAGTGAGTGTCCTCTGTGGGTGGTGAGTGAGTGTCCTCTGTGGGTGGTGAGTGAGCGTGCCCTGTGGGTGGTGAGTGAATGTCCTCTGTGGGTGGTGAGTGAGTGTCCTCTGTGGGTGGCTGAGTGAGCGTGCCCTGGTGGTGGCTGAGTCAGGCCATACAAGGCTGAGTGGGTGCTGTGGAAGGCCCAGTATTTCTTTGTGAATCGTCCCATGTCTGCCCTTGGATGATGGGGTCAACTGTAATACTCTGGTTTCCTCTCTACTCTTTGGCTCCCATAGTCCCTGCTGCTTCTCTGTGGTGCGGAGCCCAGGGCTGTGTTTGGGGGACACCATGACAGGGGCCAGGTAGTTGTAGGGGTAACTTGCTGTCCTTGTTCCTGCCAGGCTGAGGCCCCGGAAAGAGCAGGGCACGTACGCACTGTCTCTGATCTATGGGAAAACCGTGTACCACTACCTCATCAGCCAGGACAAGGCCGGCAAGTACTGCATACCTGAGGGGACCAAGTTTGACACGCTCTGGCAGGTGAGCCCCCCGTTCCCTGGAGGTGAGGGGAAGCCATGGCGAGGTGCTCAGGTTCCTGGGAGGAAGGAGCCTGACCCTGATGCCCACTCCCTGCAGCTGGTGGAGTACCTGAAGCTGAAGGCAGATGGGCTCATCTATTGTCTGAAGGAGGCCTGCCCCAATGCCAGTGCCAGCGCCAGTGCAGGTGCGCCGGGCCTTGGGGTGGGGCGCAGGAGACCCTGGCCCTCAGCCCCTCACCACCCTTTCTGTTCCCTCAGGGGCCGCTGCTCCCACCCTCCCTGCCCACCCATCCACGTTCACCCATGTGAGTCAGCCAGCATCTCAGAGTTGGGGACACAGGGGTGGAGCTGGTATGGGGGCTATGAGTCCTGTTCCCAGAAGGAGAAGGTCCCCCATTACTGTCCCTGGGAGTCCTCAGAGGATATGGGTCTCATGAGAGGGGCTGGTGCCCTCAGCTTGGGCCCTACTAACCCTTGTGTCCCCATGACCTTTAGCCTCAGAGACGGATCGACACCCTCAACTCAGATGGATATACTCCTGAACCAGGTGAGCCGGCAGAGGTGGAGGTGTGATGGGTTTGGTGCCCCAGGCTGGTGGCAGATCCCTGGCTGGTTCTGGGTGTGCTCAGGGAGACGTGGGCCCGGCCCAACCTGACCCAAGGCTATTGGCTTGGTTGGCCCTGTGCACACACTGTGCTACCTGCATGGGCACGCCCATCATGTCCACCTTGCACATACATGGGTGTGTGCAGACATGCAAAGGAGAACCTGTGGCTGTGCCTGGTTGTCCAGGGCACAGACACACATACATTTATTAAGCACCTACTGCGTGCCAGTTACACTCCAAGCTCACTGTGCACATGAGCTCATTGGATCCTCCTGGGATACTATGGGAAGCAGTCACAGTAATTCTCAATTTACAGATGAGATAGGAGGGAGTAACTCTTCCCAGGCCACACAGTAGGCAGTGGGGGGCAAGACTGGACCCAGGCAGACAGGCTCCAGAGGCCACTTCTAAAATGCCCCACTGCCGATGCTCATGTGTTGGACATGTGTATGCGAGCCTCCCCACGTATATGTTCAGAGAACATACATGGTTGTGTGTGCACACAGAGGCTCCTCTGTGGAGCTCTTGTAAATATGGCTGCCTAGTTTCTACGGAGATGTGGGCGGGCACAGACGTAGGTGCATACAGTCAGTGTACATATAGGCTCAGGTGTGCATATTCCAGCTGGCATAGTAACGGCTACTCATACAGACATGGGTGGGAGTGTACTTGGGTGCATAAGTGTGAACACACAAGAGCACACATGCTTATATGTGCACAAGTACAAGCGTTTGGGGTCCAGGTGGACGTGACTTCCCAGTGCACCCACAGGTGGGATCAGGAGTGCATACATATGTGCACGTGCACACACACACACACACACACACACTCACTCACATGGACCCTAGTGACTGCACATGCTCTAGGTGGTATGCCCCTGCCCATGGTACATGCCTTGTGGGCACTGAGGCTCCCTGCCCTCCCATCCCCTGCCTTCCTCCTCCTCTTAACTGGGGGTGCACACCTATGTGTACCCAGCATGCCTAGCATCCCCCGAGAAGCCGCGGCCCATGCCCATGGACACGAGCGTGTATGAGAGCCCCTACAGTGACCCTGAGGAGCTCAAGGACAAGAAGCTCTTCCTGAAGCGCGACAACCTCCTCGTAGCGGACATCGAACTTGGTTGCGGCAACTTTGGCTCCGTGCGCCAGGGCGTCTACCGCATGCGCAAGTACGGCTGCCGGCTGCCGGTGCAGGGGGGCATTCCCTGCCTGCGGAGGGGGGAGCCAGGATGTGACATCAGTTTGCCTGGAAAACAGACCTTGGAGAGGACAGCACCTGAGGGAGGGAGAAGCAGCGTGGGCGAGGAGGTGGGGTTGGGCTGCAGTTGCCGATCCCAGGGGAGCTGTAGAGGGACCCCCTGATCCCCTGTATCCACCCGTCATTGGATACAGGCTACCCAGGCAAGAGTGTGCCTTTGAATGGAACTGCTCTTTGCAGAGAGGGGCAGTTCTGGGGAGGACCTGGCTGTGCACTGCCCCCCCCCCCCCGCACTTCCAGCAGCCGGGGATGAGTGCCTGGGTGTGGAAGGGAGATCTGGGTGGCACCACAGCATCCACTGCACCAGTTCAGGCAGAAGGAGGCAGGTGGGGGCACGAGGGAGGCAGGGCTGTGCTGACTTGTGTGTGCCTCGGCTTGGGCAGGAAGCAGATCGATGTGGCCATCAAGGTGCTGAAACACAGCACGGAGAAGGCCGACAAGGACGAGATGATGCGCGAGGCGCAGATCATGCACCAGCTGGACAACCCCTACATCGTGCGGCTCATCGGCGTCTGCCAGGCGGAGGCCCTGATGCTCATCATGGAAATGGCGGGCGGCGGGCCCCTGCACAAGTTTCTCATCGGGAAGAAGTAAGCTGGACTGTGGGGCGCTGGGCCTGGGGCGCATCCTGTCCACTCATGGGTGTGCTCCACCTGTGAGTACACACTAACCCTATTATTACATTTTATTGATTGATTTTAGAGAGAGAGTAGAGAGAGGTGTGTGTGTGGGGGGAGAAATCGAGTTGTTGTTCCACTTATTCATGCATTCATTGGCTGACTCTTGTATGTATCCTGACCGGGAATTGAACCTGCAACCTTGGTGTATTGGGATGACGCTCTAACCAACTGAGCTACCCGACCAGGGCTCACACTCATTGTATATGTTCATAGACGCACTCATACCCAACTCACAGCACACTCTGACACACACACTCATACCTGCCCCCACACACCCTGACATGCACTCATGCCTGCCCCCGCACACCCTGACACGCACACTCATGCCTGCCCCTGCACACCCTGACATGCACATTTATGCCCAGAGGGCAGAACCTGGCCTTCCTGTGGAGTCCCAGCTCTGCCACTGACTGCTGTGACCCTGAGCAGGCCTCAGTGCCCTCATCTGTGATCACAGTTCTTCCCAAGTGGCCCGTGTGAGGGTCAGAGGTGTGGGTGTTGATAAAGTGCTAGCACAGTGCTGGCACTGCGTGTGAGGGCTAAGTATCAGCTCCGAGTGCTGTAACTGTTGCCACCACTCCAATTCTCTTGGCCCAGGCCATGACACACATGAAATAGGTGGACTGTCTCTGACCTACAGCAGGGTCAGCAGACTGCAGCCCACCGCTTGCTTTTGTCCTGCATGGTTCTGCATTGTTAAAGGGTTGTAAAAGAAAAGCAAACACAGGAACACATGGCAGAGGCCACATATAGCCTGCTGCGGCCAGAATATCCTTATCTACCTGGCCATTTACAGAAAAAAATTTGCCGACCTCTGATCTAAAGGAATTGCAGTTTCATCTGTGCTCCCTCAGCCTCAGGCTCTTACTCTCACAATCCTTCACACTCACCACGGCAGGTGCCCGCCAGGCATCCTCACTGGTAGCACGCCCTTGTGTTGGGTCCGTCTCATGCATCCAGTCACTGCACGGGTGTTCAGGCAATTTCTCTGTGACAGGGACTATTACAGCTGTTGGGTTTCATCAGTGGACAAAAGAGGCAAAGATCTTTGCCTGCATTCTGGTTGGAGAAGAGAGGCTTTAAATAATTATACCATAAAGTGCTGAGTATGTCAGGAGATGAGTACTATGGAAAAGGGGTTGGGAGTCAGGCTGGGAGGAGAGAAGTGAGAAGGTGAGGTTTGTGCAAACAGGGAGGCAGCCGAGCACAGCTCTGGGGGAAGTGTTTTAGGCAGAAGGCACAGCCAGGGCACAGGCCTGGGGGTGCACTCAAGCCTGGTGCTGTGGAGGAACAGAGAGGGGGCCTGTGGCTGGAAGTGATGTGGGTGAGAAGTTGAGGGATCATATTTTGCAGAGCCCTGTATGTGTGGGTAGGTTTGACTCTGAGTGAGATGGAAACTCTGTGTGGCTGTGAGCAGAGGAGAACCTGACTCTTTTGTGGGGAAGACCCAGGAGGGTGAGGGCAGAGGTGACTGTTTCAGTCCAGTGAGTGGTGATGGAGGCTGGACCAGGTGCAGAAGCCATGGTGGGAGAAGCAGGAGGTGCTGGAGGGTCCTGAAGGCAGAGATGATGGCCGGATGTTGGGTGTGAGAAAGAGCAGCTGAGGGCAGGCTTCTGGCTGGAGCGCATGAGAGGAAGTAGCTGCTGCGGGGAGGGCAAGAAGGGACTGTGTGTGTGTGTGTGTGTGTGTGTGTGGCTTAGCTTTGCCCTTAACCATCTTTGAGATGCCCTTGGACCCCAAGGGAATGTGGAGGATGCAGACAAAAGATTAGTTTGGGAAGCTAGCACGTGGGTGAAATTTACAACCTGGGCCTGCAGGAGGCGGGGTTCCTCTGTTGCTCTCTGCTGTGTGCCCAGCCCTCGCCTGGCATAGACAGGTGTCCAGTTAGCATGCGCACTGCCCAGCTGGGGCAGAGGCGCGGGCTTGGCCTCCCTGGGAACTCCAGCTGCTGCAACTGCTGACCCCGCCTCCCGCCCCAGGGAGGAGATCCCTGTGAGCAACGTGGCAGAGCTGCTGCACCAGGTGTCCATGGGGATGAGGTACCTGGAGGAGAAGAACTTTGTGCACCGAGACCTGGCGGCCCGAAACGTCCTGCTGGTGAACCGGCACTACGCCAAAATCAGCGACTTCGGCCTCTCCAAGGCGCTGGGCGCCGACGACAGCTACTACACTGTGAGCCCTGGGCCAGCGTGGGGGCGGGGACCCCACGGAGGGGCGGGGTCTCCATGGATGGGGGCGGAGTCTCCACACCGGTGCCCGCCGCACCTGCTCCCCCTCCTCCCCCCAGGCCCGCTCTGCGGGGAAGTGGCCCCTCAAGTGGTACGCGCCTGAGTGCATCAACTTCCGGAAGTTCTCCAGCCGCAGCGACGTCTGGAGCTATGGGGTCACCATGTGGGAGGCCTTCTCTTACGGCCAGAAGCCCTACAAGGCAGGCGGGCGGGGCAGGGGGCAGAGGCGTGGCTGGTGGGAAGACAGGGCTGGGGGGAGTGGGGAGGGCAGCTGGGCTGGGTGCAAAAGAGGTGGGGGGGGCGATTACTCACGTATGCACTTGGCTCTGCTTGAGCAGAAGATGAAAGGGCCTGAGGTCATGGCCTTCATCGAGCAGGGCAAGCGGATGGAGTGCCCGCCAGACTGTCCGCCTGAAATGTACGCACTTATGAGTGACTGCTGGATCTACAAGTGAGTGCGGGCGGGAGGGGCTGGCAGACCTGACCCTGGCCTGGGCAGAGGTCCTGGGCCCAGTCACTCAGTCCCACAAAACTATGGGGTGCCATCCACCCAAAGACTCGCTGCCTTTCCACACGCAGGCGCTCTGCCTCTGTGCTCACTCTCTGACACCCTCCACTGCCCCCATCTGTGGACACCCAGCGCTCCAGCACCTCAACCCCAGACCCAGCCATCCCCGCTCAGCACACCGGTCCGCAGTGTTCAAACAAGTTACCACTCTGTCACCCCGCTGCGGTACCGGTCCTTAGGCACTGGATGATATCCTAGCATCTAATTTGTCAGCCCCCCGCACCAGCCATAGAGGTCACCACTGAAGCCCGCAAACACTCAGTATATCCACACCCCACTCTTTCTGGGCGAAGCTTATCACGTGAACAACCCAACTCCGAATACCGTCAATATCCCGATTTCCCATCAGACAACAGGCAGTACAGATCCAAACAAGTAGTCACCCTACACTGATCATGCAACGCATGTCCATTCCAGCACCTGTACATTCCTGGCCCCCCAACATACATTGCTCCACTGGCCAACACCTGTGACATTGATAGGCAAACATCCAGGCAATCCAATAAACAGACACCCTCTTTGTGATAAATAAATAGCAAATGATCAGCCTTTCTTATCAAACAGGTTGACCTGCTTCCACAGGAAACACAGAGTCCACCAACACCCACAGTGCCTGATACTCCACACAGTACCATCAGTCCCCAGCACTCACCAGCCAAGCCCGCTCAGTACCTCAGCCTTCTGTTCCATCATGGGCAGCATACTTGTACCCATATAAGTCTACATCTTGACCCATATGCCCTGACCCAGGGCACGTCACATGTTCAGTATATTCCAGTATTCAATAGCCCAGCTCCCCATGGTCAATAGTTGTCAGCCGAATACTCAGTGGATTCAATTAATAAGGCTTTACTAGTTAACACCCAACATCCTATGTGTCTGCAGCCCTTCTATTAGGCAACCTCAAATTCCTGCTCTCACACCTTAAAGACCCCTTCATTACCCAGTACTTCACTACCTCGATGCCCAGCATTTTCTGAGTCCCTTGCATGTCCACCTCCAGCTGGACTTGGGTTCTGGCTGGTGGTCAGTGCCTGGCTCTGTCCCACCCCCCACAGGTGGGAGGACCGTCCGGACTTCCTGATTGTGGAGCAGCGCATGCGGACATACTACTACAGCTTGGCAAGCAAGGCTGAGGGCTCCCCGGAGTGTGGGAAGGGGACCAAGCCTGCCAGTGCTTGAGCACCCTCTGCCCAGGGCCTGCAGGCCCCTAGGCCCAGCCTTTCCTCTGTGCCTTCAGCCCCATCCCAGAATCCAGTGTGGCTGGGCCAGTCCACTTCCTTCTGGCAGCTGGGCTGTGAGTGGGAAGCTGAGGCCTAGGCCTACACCAGTTAGGCATGTCCTACCTGGTCACCCATCCTTTCTGGCTGGATGAGGAAGGATGCCCTGAGATGGGAGTGGGGTTGTGTATGTACTGGGGCTATGTACTGGGGGGCCCTGAGCTGAGGGGCGCTTACAACAAGGATCCTCCTTCCTTGCCCTGAAGGGGAAGACTTTGGAGTCTTCAGGTGGCAACACCTCCACCACTGGAATAAATCAGTTTCTCTCTTATTTGAGATTTCTCTTCTTTCTTGGGTGAGGGTGGGGCCAGGAAAGGGGGCACTGGACGTGCTTGAAAACTTTTCTTGTGTGAGACTGGCTTTCCCACTTCTGTTTCCTGGGAACGCCTTCATTAAAGTGAGGAGCTATTGGAGAAACCAAGGCAGGTAAGCGTGGTGTTGCATGCACTGGGGCCTCAGTTCCCTACCTTAGTGACTATGTGATAGCATCACTTGGAGAGGCTTGACCAGCTGCTGACCCTTCCCGCCCCCACGCCCCAGCATCGGTGCATTTTAAAGTGTCTTCAGATGATTCTACTACCCAGCGGCCTGCTCAGCTGCCCAGCCTTTCTTCCTGGGGCGGTCATAGCTGGAGTTTTTAGCACTGGGAGCCCCGAGTGCCAGCTCAGTCTGCTCTAAAGACCTGTCCCTAAGCTCTGTGGCCTCAGTTTTCCCACATGGAAAGCTGGGACACTCACTGGATCGCAGAACATAGCAGGTGGGGTGAAATGAAGCCAGCTACCTGCATTTCTTGCCCGAACCAGCTCCCTCTCCCACCCCTTACCCTAATGGGCCTGTCCCAGGCCCCAGTCAATGCCTCTTCTCTTGGCTCCGCCCCCAGAGTGATTGGCTCAAGGGCCGACAGGACCCGCTCAGAGCCCGGGGGAGGCAAGGAAATTCTCCGTGGCTTCTGGGAAGGCGGTTTTTCTTCTCACCTGCAGCGGTCTGGGCGGCCTGCGGCTATTTGTGTAGTTATGGGAGGGCTCAGGGCTCCAGCCGCTGTGCAGAGTGGGAGCGTGAGGCCCGAGGGGTGACACCTGAGAGCAGAACCCCAGCCTTCGTGACCTATGAGTACAATATCAGACCAGGAAATTGACGCTGAGGGTTAACAGGTACAGACTTTGCTGTGATGTCACCATTTACTACTGAGTGTTTAATACTTGATACAGACGCTTCATATGAGCATATTTAATGAACTTTGTAGTCTACATGGAAGTGAATTCAGAGGACCCCCAGCAGACACACGGAGGCCCAGCTGTGCATTTGTTTGGAGAGTGTTTGTAAAGGTGTGGAATTGTCTGAGAGTCTCCCAGCCCTGCAGTTAGAGTGAAAACAGACCAGGAGAGCGCAGAGACCCTAAAGTTAAAGACACAAACTCGAATTACTCCCATTTTTGTCATTCTCTGTGACCACTTGGAGATTTTGTGTTTCAAATGTAAACCAGTGAGACCTTGCAATCCATGAGATAGAATAGCTTTAGTTGGAAAATGCGTTATCAGTTCATACAGGAACTATATTACTGAATTTGAATAACACCATTAAAATGCAAATATTATTTTTAACTAATGAGCAAGTCAAGAAAAATGTCACATCAATGGTACAATTTTGTGGCTTCCCAAATTCTGTTTGCAGATATTTCAGTTTTATTAAATTCACTTGTTATGGGATAATTCACATTATTACATAAAGTATATCACAAATGAAATAAATGTTCACGGTCTGCATACATTTTAGAGTCATTAATTTTTATTATTATTGCTGAGAATTATTTTATAGGAAGGAGGTGTTAAAATGGCTCATTCTGGGTGTATTCACTGGGAATGCTGAACCAATGAAAGAGGGTGCGGTTTCACACAGATACCACCAGGTGCCGCTGTTCCCGAAGCCAAGGCCGACAGCCCTGCTTCTGGGTGTCTCTTCCGCCTGGGGCGCAACCTCAGGCTCCTCCCTGGTCTCTAGGTGCCCTCCATCCCGCGCCATCCTGTCTCCTGCAATCCATTCACCCCAAAAAATACTTTTCAGGGTTCCCCAATCATATCACCCCTGCCCGCCGCTGCAGCTGCTTGGCCCCAGAGGGTCTTAACATGAACTGAATGACAATCCTAGGCTAGGGGCACCTCTGAAAAGGCCCTATTATCTTCAGGCCTTGCACAGCCATTATCCTGGGCTGGGGGAGTGGTGTGGTGGGTCTGCCCCGGGGAGAGAGAGAGGTCGGCTGTTGTGTCTCTCCGGCACTGTTTCTGGCTCAGGCTGTGGAGGAGGGTTGGGACTGGCTGCGGGGGACTGTATGGAGAAGCAGTTGTAGGGGACTGTGTTGTGGCATAGCCTGTGGGGGCTCCTTCAAGCGCTGGGGCACGAGTTCACAGGCTGGGCTGTTGAGGTCCATGGTTGGCTGTGGAGTTCTGGCTGCGCAGGGCCCCGCTGTTCCAGGGTTGGTGGGCTGGGGAGTCCAGCTGCTGAGGGCAATGCAATGTTTGCTCCAGGTGATGAGCTCATGCAAACCTTGTGCTGTTGTCTGCTGGACCCTGGGCGCTGTGTGGTGTGTCTTGGGGTGCAGTAGTGAAGACCAGCTTTGCTCATCTTTCCTCCTTTCTGTGTTTCTTGTTCTGTGTTTTGCAATCTGTCTGTCTTTCTCTGTTTCCACCTGGCTGTCGCTGAGTGGGCCAGCACCCAGGCAGGTCTGTCCTTGCATGGTCTCAGATGTGCAGACTGGACTGCAGGAAAGAATTCAAGATACGAGTCTGGGTCATTTTGAGAGAACGTTCATTAAAGCTGGGGACAGTGAAACCAAGGAAAGGCTTAGGGCAGAAGCAGTGAGATTAAGAGGCCAGTGAGCAGAGCACGTGGAACAAGGGAACTGACAGTTGAACAAACTGGCCGAGCAGTTTGCAGCAGATACAGGTCACCTTCCTAGAGAGAACATCTAGGCCTCAGCTGTGTCTCAGTTCCAGGCCCAGAGAGGCAGCACAGCCAGGTGGGTGACCCCAGGACCAGCTGCGATGACTACTGACTAATGTCGTCCCTTGTTCCAGGGCTGACCAATCAGCAGAGATGTCATTCCCTTTTCCCCCTTCTTCCCCATAGGCTTGCTTTGCCTAAACGCTAAGGGAACCCACAAGACTGGCAGCAGGAGATGCAAGCGAAGCAATGGGCAGCAGCAGCTCAACCCAGGCAACCCCTGTCCCCAGTCCTTTTGGTTGGAAGAGGGTTCCAGGAAGCCTTTTATTAGGGCTGGCCCAGATGGCAGCAGCACTGCAGGCAGCAGGTCCAGGCAGGCTCCTCCTGAAGTTCAGTCTGCATGAGGGACCCCTGCTTTAAAAAAAGGGGAGCCCAGTCAGCCACCAGGAGCCCTTCTCATTAAGTGGAAGGAGGGCTAGAACGAAGAAAACATGACTGTGGCCATGAAAAGCCGGTGTGGGCTGGCCTAGTGAGTTCTGGGTAGTGTCTAGGAAGCAGTTTTTTAGTTTTTTTTTTCTCATTGATGATTGTCCTAGACTGACCCCTGGTGGCCACTGTGCTGTGTCTGACGCAGACACACTGTGTTCCTGGGGCCATATTTACCCCCACCCTATCCGGTGTTATAAACTAGCTCATGCCATTTCTCACATACAATTTTTTTAATAATTTTTTTTGTTAATGTGTTACATGTATACAAATCTTCTCATTGCCCCGCCTCCTCTCCCAGGCATACCCTAATCCCCCAGTGTCTTGTGTTCATTGGTTATGCTTATATGCATGCATACAAGTCCTTCGGTTGATCTCTTATCTACCCCACCTCTCCTTAATCTTCCTGCTGTAATTTGACAGTCTGTTTGATGCTTTACTGCCTCTGTATCTATCCTTTTGTTCATCAGTTTATAATGTTCTTTATTATCACAAATGATTGAGATCATATGGTGTTTCTCCTTCATTGACTGGCTTATTTCACTTAGCATAAGGCTCTCCAGTTCCATTCAGATTGCTGCAAATGGTAAGAATTCCTTCTTTTTTATGGCAACATAGAATTCCATTGTGTAGATGTACCATAGTTTTCTGATCCACTCATCTGCTGACGGGCACCTAGGCTGTTTCCAAATTGTAGCTATTGTAAATTGTGCTGCTATGAACAAAGGGGTGCATAAATCCTTTCTGATTGGTGTTTCTAGATTCTTAGGATAAATTCCTAAGAGTGGGATTGCTGGGTCAAATGGGAGATCCATTTTTAGTTTTTTGAGGAAACTCCATACTGTTCTCCACAGTGGCTGCACCAGTCTGTATTCCCACCAGTAAGTGCACAAGGATTCCTTTTTATCCGCATCCTGGCCAACACTTGTCGTTTGTTGATTTGTTGATGATTGCCATACTGACAGGTGTAAGATGGTATTGCATTGTCGTTTTGATTTGCATCTCTCAGATAATTAGTGACTTTGAACATGTTTTCATGTATCTCTTGGCCTTCCATCTTCTTTCGAAAAGATTCTATTTAGGTCCATTGCCCATTTTTTTATTGGATCATTTATCTTCCTTTTATTAAGTTATATAAGTTGGCTGTATATGTTGGAGATTAAACACATTTGCAAATATGTTCTCCAATACAGTGGTCTTTCTTGTTGTTTTGCTGATGGTTTCTTTTGCTGTGCAAAAGCTTTTTATTTTGATGCAGTCCCATTTGTTTATTTTTTCGTTAGCTTCCATTGCCCTTGAAGCAGTATCATTGAAGAAGTTCTTTCGGCATATGTCTGAGATTGTGCTGCTTGTGAATTCCTCTAGTATTTTTATGATTTCCTGTCTTATGTTTAAGTCCTGTATCCATTTGGAGTTTATTTTTGTGTATGGTGTAAGTTGGTGGTCTAGTTTCATTTTTTTGCATGTATCTGTCCAATTATCCCAACACCATTTATTGAAGAGGCTGTCTTGACTCCATTGTATGTTCGTGCCTCCTTTGTCAAATATTAATTGAGTATAGTGGTTTGGATGGATATCTGGATTCTCTATTCTATTCCATTGGTCTATATGTCTATTCTTGTGCCAGTACTAGGCTGTTTTGAGAACAGTTGGCTTTGTAATATAGCTTGAAATCTGGTATTGAGATCCCACCTACTTTATTCTTCTTTCTCAGGATTGCTGTGGCTATTTGGGGTCTTTTTTTGTTCCAGATGAATCTTTGGATAGTTCTTTCTAGGTCTGTGAAATATGTCATTGGTATTTTAATGGGTAGTGCATTGAATCTAAAGATTGCTTTGGGTAGTATAAACATTTTAATGATGTTGATTCTCCCAATCCATGAGCATGGTATGTTCTTCCATTTGTTTTTGTCTTCCTCTCTCTCTTTTTTCAGTGTCCTGTAGTTTTCTGCGTATAGGTCTTTAACTCCTTAGGTTTATTCCTAGGTATCTTAATTTTTTTGGTGCGATGGTAAATGGGATTGCTTTTTAAGTCTCTCTTTCTGTAAGTTCACTATTAGCGTATAGAAATGCCATAGATTTCTTGGCATTAATTTTGTATCCTGCTACATTGCCAAATTCATTTAAGTCTATTAATTTTTGGATGGAGTCCTTCGGGTTTTTTATGTACAGTATCATGTCATGTGCAAGTAAGGGCAGCTTTACTTCTTCTTTTCCAATTTGGATGCCTTTTATTTCTTCTTCTTGTCAATTGCAATGTCTAATACTTCCAGTACTATGTTGAACAGGAATGGTGAGCATCCCTGTCTTGTTCCTGTTCTTAGAAGAAATGGTTTTAGTTTTTGCTCATTGAGTATGATGTTAGCTGTGGGTTTATCATATATAACTTTTATAATGTTGAGGTATGATTCTTCTATTCCAACCTTGCTGAGAGTTTTTATCAAGAAAGGATGTTGGATTTTGTCAAATGCTTTTTCTGCATCAGTTGATATGACTATGTGATTTTTATCTCTCAATTTATGTGATGTGTCACGTTTATTGATTTGCGTATATTGTACTGTCCTTGTATTCCTGGGATAAATCCTACTTGGTCATGGTGAATGATCTTTCTGATGTACTGCTGGATCTGATTTGCTAGAATTTTGTTGAGGATTTTGGCATCTTATGTTCATGAGGGATATTGGCCTGTAATTCTCTTTCATTGTGTTGTCTTTATCTAGTTTTGGTATTAGGGTGATGCTGGTTTCATAGCAGGTGTTTGGAAGTGTTCCTTCTTCTTGAATTTTTTGGAATAGGCTGAGGAGGGTAGATTTTAATTCTTCCTTGAATGTTTGGTAAAACTCTCCTGTGTAGCCATCTGGTTCAGGCCTTTTGTTTACTGGAAGCTTTTTGATGACTGCTTCAATTTCTTCCATAGTTATTGGCCTCTTGAGATGTTTACATTCTTCCTGATTGAGTTTTGGAAAGTTATATTTTTCTAGGAATATATCCATTTCCTGCAGGTTGTCTAGTTTGTTGGAATAGAGTTCTTCATAGTATTTTTTTAACAATCCTTTGTATTTTGGAGGGATCTGTTGTTATTTCTCCTCTTTCATTTCTGATTGTTTATTTGGGTCTTCTCTCTTTGCTTCTTGGTGAGCCTTGCTAGAGGTCCATCAATCTTCTTTATCCTTTCAAAGAACCAGCTCTTGGTTTTGTTGATCTTTTGAATTGTTTCTTTGGTCTCTATGTTGTTTATCTCCACTCTTATCTTTACTATTTCCTTCCTTCTGCTAACACTGGGCTTTTCTTGTTACTCTCTTTTTAGCTCTTTGAGTTGTAGGATTAGGTAATTTATTACAATTATTTCTTATTTTTTTGCAGTAGGCTTGTAGAGCTATGAACTTCCCTCTCAAGACTGCTTTCACTGTGTCCCATAAATTTTGTTTTGCTGTGGTGTCATTGTCATTTGTTGCCATGATGTTTTTTATTTCTTCCTTGATCTCTCTGGTTACCCAGTCATTGTTTAATAGCATGCTATTTAGTCTCCATGTGTTTGATTTCTTTGTATCATTTTTATTGTAGTTGATTTCCAGTTTTATGCCACTGTGATCTGAGAAAATGCTTGATATGATTTCTATCTTCTTGAATTTAAAGAGACTTTTCCTATGACCCAACATATGGTCTAGTTTTGAAAATGACCCATGTGCACTGGAGAAGAATGTATATTCTGTGGCTTAGGAGTGAAATGTTCTGAAGATGTTAATTAATTCCATCTGATCTAGTGAGTCATTTAGGATTGATGTTTCTTTGCTGATTTTTTGTTTAGATGATTTATCAAGTGGTGATAGTGGGGTATTAAAGTCTCCTACTATGATTGTATTGCTGTTGATCTCTCCCTTGATATCCTCCGGAGTTTTTTTTATGTATTTAGGTGCTTCTATATTGGGTGTGTATATGTTTACCAGAGTTATTTCTTCTTGTTGGATTGTTCCCTTTAGTATTATGAAGTGGCCTTCCTTATCTCTTGTTATATCCTTCACTTTGAGATCTAATTTGTCAGATATAAATATTACAACCCCAGCTTTTTTTTCATTTCCATTTGCCTGAAACACCATCTTCCATCTCTTCACCCTCAGTCTGTGTGCATCTTTTTTCCTGAGGTGGGTTTCTTCTAGACAGCAGATATATGGGTCATGTTTTCTTATCCAATCCATTATCCTATGTCTTTTGATTGGAGCATTTAATCCATTTACATTTAAAGTTATTACTGATAGGTACTTATCTGTTGCCAGTTTTATTCATTACCCCTGTGTTCCTTCTTCATTTCCTATTTCTTTTTTTTTTTTAAAAAAAGCAAGTCCCTTTAACATTTCTTGCATTGCTGGTTTGGTGGTAATAAATTCCCTTAGTCCTGTTTTGTCTGTGAAGCTCCTGATTTCACTTTCAATTTTGATTGAAAGCCTTTCTGGGTACAGTATTCTTGGATTCAGTCCCTTCCTTTGCATGACTTTGTATATTTCATTCCATTCCCTTCTGGCCTGATGAGTTTCTGTTGAGAAATCAGTTGCTAGTCTTTGGCGGTTCCTTTGTAGGTAACTTTCTGTTTCTCTCTGGCCGCTTTTAAGATTCTTACTTTGTCATTGGTGTTTGCCAATTTAATTATAATGTGCCTTGGTGTCGGTTTTTTGGGGTTCATTTTGCTTGGGACTCTGTGAGTCTTGGATTTGTGTGGGTTTTTTCTTTCCAATATCAGGGAAGTTTTCTGTCATTATTTCTTCAAACAGGTTTTCTATTCCTTGCTCAGTTTCCACTCTTTCAGGAACTCCAATTATGCGGATGTTTTGTTTCATATTATCCCAAAGTTCCCTTAGACTCTCCTCTTGCTTTTTAATTTTTTTTTCTAGAAGCTGCTGTACTTGGGTATTTTTTCCAACCTTGTCTTCTGATGTGGTTCTCTGCTTCTTCTAGTTTACTTTTGATGCTTTCTATGGAGCTCTTTACAGCAGCGATGTCATTTTTCATTTCTTCTTGATTATTCTTCATTTCCTCTTGGTTCTTACTCATATTGTAGATTTTGTCTTCCATTATTTTCAATTACCTTATGACCATATCTCTGGCAGGTTTATTTCTGCTTCTATTTTGTTTACTTACTTTTCTGGTGATACCTGCTTTTCTTTAATATGCAGGCTGTTTCTTCTTCTGCCCATTGTCTTTCTTCTCTGGGTGTCTGGTTATGTAGTTCTCTCTCCTACGTTGATTTAAAGGCACAAAATACAACACGACCAGGTACAACACACAAGGCACTGAACAGAAATGTATTCACGATGTTAATAACCACAAATAAGGTGACCACCAATGAAAGACAAATTAGGGGTAAGTAGAGAAAGAAGAAGAGATAAAGGAGGAAAAAAGAAAAGAAAGAAGTGCCAAAATGAAATTAGGAGAAGGGATAAAAAAAGAGGAAAAATAAAAAAGAAGAAGAAGAAAAGAGAAAGAAAAAAAAGTAAGAGAGAAAAGAAAGAGAATAAGAAAGAAAAAGGGAACAAATTATATATGTGAGGAGAAAACTCCAATATAACAGCCACTAATCCCAACAAATCCCAGCAACAAGTACCTGGAGATTAATACAAACTACAAATCACAACTAATATCAAGGGAGGCGAGGGAAAACAGAGGTAAAAAAAACAAACAAAAAAAACCCCCAAAGAAAACAAAAAGCAAAATAAAACAAGTAGAATAAGCAAAAACAATCTCACCAAAAAGTATAAAAAATTGATATAATCACCATTCAGGCAAACAACAACAAAAGGACATAGAGAAAAACAATTTTTGGATAGTGAAGGCAGAGAAGAGAAAGGTTTGTATGGACTTGGAGTAGGGGATTGGAAATTAGATATATAAGTAGGGTGAAATTTTAACCAGGTAAAAAGAAAGAATAGGGAGAATCTAAAGTGGACAAGGGAAAGAGAAACAAGATAACAAAATGGGGAAAGTTAGGAAGAGAGTGTTGGCATAAAGGTAGAATTGAGTTAAAGTAAAATTATGCTAAAGGAAAGATGAAAATAGAATGTAGAACTCTAATCCCCAATCAAAATAAAATGACACTTCTTTTTTTCAAAAAGGTAAAATAGTAGTAGTAATAATACTCATTGAAAATAAAAATGTAATAATTAAAAAGGTAAAATCAATTGAGGAAAAAAAGAAAAAATTAGTTTTTTAATTAAAATATGCAAAAAATAAAAAAATTAAAAATTAAAGAATATAATGGGCAGTAGTGGAGGTCATTCACTTCCTCTATTGTTCTGTTTGGCACTCCTGTTTCCCAGTCGGGAGGGTATTGCAGTTCCCTGCCTTCCACTGCTGAAGTGTGTCTTAATTTCTTTATTCTTTTGTGATTACCAGAGAGTCAATTTGTGAGTCATCCCCTGGGTGGCAGTGTTTTGGAAATGACCTCTGAGACTAAGCACAGGACCTCTCTAGCCTGTGCTTAGATCCTGCTACTCTGTGGGACTCAATACCCGTTTGTGGGGGTGGGTTGCCCCAGAGCTGATTCTCTGATGGTTATTCTGCGCTCTGATCCCCAGGTTCCAGAAAAACAACTTTCCCATGCAGTCTCTTAGGATGTCCCCAATTGCATGATCCTATGTATTGGGCTTAGCAATCAGAAGCCAGGGTCTGAAGAGGCAAGAGTGCAGTCTGTGCACTCCCTCTTCCCCGCTCCGGTTTGAGCAGATGGGACAATGTAATAACTCCCAGGCTGTTCTGCCTCAGATCAAAATGGGTTGCTTTTTAGAGCTCCACTCTGTTAGCAGCTCTGTGGGCCCCCTTCCACATTCAGGTTCACACCCTGCCCAACATCCACAGATTTCTGTAGGTGCAGCTTTCCCCCGGTCCAGTTCCCACAGTGTGCCCCTCTCTCTGTTCTGCAGGACCAGAGACCTCACCTTATCCCAGGCAAAATCTGACCTTTCTGTGTGGTGTGTGGAGCTCCTCTGAATCCAAGTGTTTGCACCAATTGAAGAGCCGTGTTTTGAGTCCCCCAGCTGTTTGGTGGGTGCTACAGCTAACTTTTCAGGCCGCCGCAGACATCTACTTCCCTCTGCAAGATGGTGTGGTCTCTGCATTCGCGCTGGTGGCTCCAGGAGACAAAAACCCTGTGGCAGTGGGGCTGCCTGGTCAGGGTAGCCCCGTCCAGCAGTCCCCCACCTTCTCCTAGAGATAACTGTCCCTTAACTTGCCAACAAACACTCCCAGTGTGACCCTCAGCTGTTCTCCACATACAATTTTCATTCTATAAAATGTACTGTTTCATTGCACTGTAAAATCAAATTTTATTTTATGTGAACAGCTTTAGATAAAATTTCTCACAGATTCCTGCTCCCTCCTCCCAGGAGACCATGAGAACATGCTGATCCTGGTCTCACTGGCTCTTGTTGGAACGCATTTTGAAAGGAAATATTACTCATAGAGACTCTGCATTTCCTATTTAGCCTCTCCCTTCCTTGAGTTCTAAAAAATCAATAAAAACACTTTAAAAAGTGGGGGACTAGAAGGGCATGTGCCCTAGCTTGCCTTTGGGGAGAAGGGAGATGGACATGGAGGCTGGGGTGGATGTGGGAGGCACTGCTCCCCAGGGTACACTTATGGGGCATGCTCCAGGGGATTCTCGCAGTGGGCCTTTCTCCCAGGCATGGTGGTCCGGGGTGTGGATGGATGTCAAGGGCTCAGACTCAGGCTGCAAAGGCATGCCTATGAGCACACAGTCAGAAGTGGGAAGATGGCTTAAGGCAAAATAATTGTTTCAGAAGGATGCTGAGGGCATGAGAGCTTGCAGTGCCACCTGACTAACTGGAGACGGGGATGGTTTTGTGGGCATAGAGATCTGATGCAGCCTCCTCTCTCCTGAAAAAAGGGCGTCTGGCCAGGAGTGGTGAGGCCACAGCAGACACTTGATCCGAATGCAGTCCTTCTAAGGACTTGCCCCTAGGCTTGCTCCATAGGGTGTGCCCTCATACGGGCTGAGGCAAAGGGCACACCCCCTGGTGTGGTTCGAGGTGGGCTAGTGGAGAGGTCAGGGGCCAAGCCAGGTGGCAAGGAACTCAGGTTGCTCCATGTCTGTGGCCCCATCCCTTTGGCCAATATTGGTTTGATTCCCTGGGAAGTTTGCATTTCAAAGGCTTAACATTTGAAATGCCCTTGGAATAATTTACCACAGTGACCAATAAGAATAAGAAGTATTGCCATTTTTAAAATGTCTTTATTGAGATATAACTGGTATATAACATCATATTAATCTCAGGTGTGCAACAGTACAAATTGGTATTTGTATATATTGAGAAGTGACCACAACAGTAAGTCTAGTTAACATTAACTCTACTCATATTTACAAAGTGTCTCCTCTTATGAGAAATGTTAAAAAGAAATCTGTACCCAAGGATGTTTTTATTGATATTTTTAGAGAAAGAAGGAGAGAGAGAGAAGGATCGATGTGAGAGAGGTGGTTGTCTTAAATGGTTGATTGGTTGTCTTTTGCACATGCCCTGACCAGGGCTGGGGATCAAAACTGCAACCCAGGTATATGCCCTTGACTGGGAATTGAACCCAAGACCTTTCATGCATGCCAACACTCTAACCACTGAGCACACCAGCCAGGGCTCTGTCTTCTTGATAGATTGTTCCATTTACTATTATGGCTGGATGGCTGTTTTGTTTGATGTAAGTATGGCAACACTTTCTTTTGGTCACCATTTGCTTGTATTGTCTTATTCTCCCCTTCACGTTGAGCCTCTGTTTGTCTTTGTAGCTGAGATAGGTATCCTAAAGGCAACATAGAGTTGGGTCTTGTTTTTTTAGTTCATCCATTTATGGTGGGGTCTATTGGTACATTCATTGCATAGTCTGTGCCTTTGGGTGGAGTTCATTCTATTTACACTGAGGATAATATTGATATATGGGGGCTTACTACTGTCATTTTATCTTTTGTTTTCAATATTTTTTATCCATTATTTCTTTTCCCTGTGTTTTTGTCTGCTATTTTATTTATTTAAAAATATTTGTATTGATTTCAGAGAGGAAGTGAGAGGGAGAAACATCAATGATGAGAAAGTCATTGATCAATTGATGAACTGCCCCCCTACATGCCCTATACTGGGGATTGAGCCTACCACCCAGGCATGAGTCCTCACCAGGAATTGAACCTTGATCTCCTGGTTCCTAGGTAATGCTCAACCACTGAGCCATGCTGGTCAGGCTTCTGTGAAATACTTTAATGCCATTTATTAGTGGATCATGTTGTTACTTATATAGTAGGAGTTTTATTTAGTAATTATGTAATAGATTAATATGTGTATTTGTCGGAAACCAATCATTGTCTCACTAATTAGAAAGGTGTGGACAAGGAACCTGGAAGGTATATGACTAATTTAGGTTCATCTCATGGTAAAATTGCTTAACGTGCAATGAACCTAAAGCAGTCATATTTTTATGCAAAAAATTAAAATTTAAAGTTATCAAGACTGCATTATAAAAATTTCCAAAAGCCTCCAGTAATTCACAAAAAAGGGGGGATAGTAGGGTAATAACATGTAAGAAAAAATATCCTGTAAATAAATTACATTTAGAAAAAATTTTTTACTTTGAAAATTAATTTTCATTTGTAATGCTAACAGGAAGACACCCATGAAAAACACACATGGTGTCAAAATAAGCCAAAGGAAAATCATTTTGAGCAAAAAATAAAAAGGATCCCAAGTCAAATTTATAGAAAAGATTCTTTTATTAACTTTTGTTTGAGAATATGTTTGTATATTTTCAGAAGACAACTCCATGTGGATTCCTACAAGAGGAATTGACAGGTCTGCTGCAACCATGAAGACAAGAGGAGAAACAGTCCAGAGATGGAAGACACAGACGATGCCTTGCCATGCTAGCAGTTAGCAGCTGCGCATCACTACAAGTTGCCCAGGACCAAACCAGAGAGGGTAGGACCTGCATTGCCACCATTTGTCCACCATCCGAATATCATTGCTGACATGTACACATAAGGAACTGTTGGACGTTCAAATTGGGACTCAAAACATTTTTTTCTTATATATTTATTTCTAGTCTGCAGATGCAAGATTTTTTAAAGAAAAGAAACTGGCAAGATGCTGGAAACCAATCATTGTCTCACTAATTAGAAAGGTGTGGACAAGGAACCTGGAAGGCTGGTCAACCTTGAAGCTTTGAAAGGTCAGAGCCAACCACTACCTATCTAATTGAGACAATGGTAGTTGAAACAACTTTCACACCAAATAATCATGTAAATCCTTACTGATAAAATAATCTGCCTGTTACTGGAATTGCCTGCCTCAGGGCAATGGATATATCCCAAACCTGAATAAAAGGCATGGCAAGGCCAAAGCAAAGCATAGTCCTCTCTTGGGCTTCTGCCTGGCCCCCACTTCCCAAATTAATGCTTTTCTAGTCTCTTCATTTGTGTATGGCCTTCTCTAGAACCTGAACCCTGAGCCACACAGGATGTGAAAGGGGTTCCCACATGTATTACCTACTAAAAATACTTTCCACACTTTGAAAAAACTAGAGTGTGGAATGCTGGTATCTTCTGGGAAATATGATAATATGATGCCATTTGCTATGGAAGCATGGTGGTACATTCATTGCAGAGTTTGTAGGAGGTTCATTTTGTAATCTATGCCAAAAATATTTTATCAAAATCCCAAATAGCAAATATTAATTCTAATAGTGTTCAAACACTTCCCTGCAGTATTACAGAATGCACAGCTAATTGAAACACTAAAACTATACTAATCCAGAGAGAATTTGCTAGTAGCGTTTACAAGTGTATTGATTATACATTATGTCATAGATGCATTATCGACTGGGAACACATTTCATTCTGAAAGAACACACAGGTAAACCTATTTATTGGTGGAGCATGTTGATATATTCATTACCTAAAAGTTAGTAAAAGTTCCATTTAGTTGTTATAGGTCATGCTCAAAACCATTTGACAAAATCCACTAAGTACGAATTAATTTATAAATGTATTGACTATACGTTATGCTGTTGTTAATTCTCACCCAAGGATATTTTTCCATTGCTTTTCAGAGAGAGTGGAAGGGAGGGGAGGGGAGAGAGAAATATTGATGTGAGAGAGACACATTGATTGGTTGCCTCCCGTACACACCCCAACTAGGGCTGGGGGTTGAAGCCTGCAACCAAGGTATACGCCCTTGACTGGGACTGAATCCAGGACCCTTCAGTCCACAGGCCAACACTTTATCCACTGAGCAAAACTGGCTAGGAATGATTATACATTATGTAATAGACTAGAGGCCCAGCGCATGAAATTTGTGCATGGGGCCGGGAGGATATCCTTCAGTCCAGCCTGCTCCCTCTCCAATCTGGGATCCCAGGTAAGATTGGGCCTAAATGTGCAGTTGGATATCCCTCTCACAATCCTGGACTGCTGGCTCCCAACTGCTCACCTGCCTTCTTTCCTGATTACCCCTAACCATTTCTGCCTGCCAGCCTGATCATCCCCTAACCACTCCCCTGCCAGCCTAATTGATGCCTAACTGCTCCCCTGCCTGTTTGCCCCTAAGTGCCCTCCCCTATGGGCCTGGTCACCCCTAACTGCCCTCCCCTGAAGGCCTGAGGCCAGTCACCCCAACTTCCATCCTCTGCCAGCCTGGTCACCCCTTACTGCTCTCCCCTGCAGGCTTGATCACCCCCAACTGCCCTCCCTTGCAGACCTGGTCCCTCCCAACTGCCCTCCCCTGCTGTCTGATCACAACTGCCCTCCCTTGCAGGCCTGGTCCCTGCCAACTGCCCTCCCTTGCTGGCCATCTTGTGGTGGCCATCGTGTATCCACATGAGCCAGCCATCTTTGTCAACATGGGGGTAGCCATCTTGTGTGTTGGAGTGATGGTCAATCTGCATATTACTCTTTTATTAGATAGGATAGAAGCCTGGTGCACAGGTTGGGGCTAGCTGGTTTGCTCTGAAGGGTGTCCTGGATCAGGGTGGGTGTTCCCTTGGGGAGTGGGGTGGCCTGGGCGAGGGGCCCATGGTGGTTTGCAGGCTGGCCACGCCCCCCGGCGACCCAAGCAAAGGCCCTGGTATCTGGGATTTATTTACCTTCTACAATTTAAACTTTGCAGCCTGGAGTGGAGCCGAGCCTTCTGCTCACACAGCCATTGAAACTTTGTTGCCTTAAGTGGAGGCTGGGCCAGCCAGGGTGTGCAGAAAGCTTGGCTTTCTCCATCGCCAGGGGCAACCCAAGCCTCCCTCCTGTTCTCTCTGTGGCCGTAGCCATCTTGGTTGAGTTAATTTGCATACCCACTCTGATTGGCTGGTAGGTGTGGCTTGGTGTAGCAGAGATATGGGCAATTTGCATATTACTCTTTTATTAGATAAGATTAATACAAGCATTAACTGCTGGGTACATGATTGACTATTTGAAGGGATGCACAGGTGAACTTAGTGTGTGGAATGCTGGTATCTTCAGTGAAATATTATAATACTAGAGGCCCGGTGGACAAAATTCCTGCACAGGTGGGGTCCCTAGGCCTGGTGGGCGATCAGAGCCTATCAGGTCTAGACCAATTGGGGCACGAAGGCCCCGTCAAGGTTGGGAGTGGAAGTGATGATCACCAGACTGGGTGCAGAAGAAACAGATGCCAGGCGCCAATGCTGCCCTTGGCACCCCCCCCATCCCATGGTTCCCCATTTCCCCCCCTTTTCCTCCCCTTGGTGCCCTGCTGCCACCGGGGCCTGCTGGCCAGGGGAGGGCTGGGGGGAGGGACCGGGGGAGGTTTTGATTCCTAGTTTAGAATGTACAGGAGGCAGACAATCAATGATTCTCTATCATTACTGATGTTTCTATTTCTATTTCTCTCTCCAATGTCAATCAAATATATATTTTTTAAATGCAAGGTTTTAGAAGAAGAAAGATAGGGCCAGGGAGCTATTAACAGGGGGACATTTGAGATATTGCTCACATTTCAGATAGGACAACATAAGGTGGTCCTCAGGGGGTGACAGGTGAGGAATGGTGGAACAGGGCACTGCGGGCTGAGGAACGGGCAGTAATGACTGGGAATGTCTGTGACAGTGACACTGAGAGTGTGTTGGGATCATTGCTGGGATCATTCATCTCCAAGAGGTTTAGATTCTGGATAGAAGAAACGTGGGCCTTTCTTAGCCTAGAAGGTGAGGCAGGCAGCAGGAATGGCTGCCCTGCTTCCCTACAAATGTAAACATGCAGTGTAACTGCATATGGATGTCAGTCAGTGGCCAAATCAATGCCCAGCCAGCTCTAGTGGCTGTGTCCTGCCATTCTTTGGCTGTGCTGAGGTGCTATTGGCTGGGAGGCTAAAGCCATGCCCCCAAGCACACATAGCTTCCTTCTGGGCAGGAAGCCAGAAGCTGGAAGTCATAGCTGAGGTAGCCCAGCAGCACTGTGTCCACCATGGAGCTGGACAGAGAGAAACTGTTGGTGTGACCAGCTTTGGAATCAGAGGGGGCTGTGTTTCCTGCACATTCATCAGTGAGTTCCCAGGAGTCCACAGCATACTAGCCAGGCCGGGTGGGGCCTGGGAAGGTCTTTCCCTCCTGGAGCCATTCATCCCAGAGTGGTGGCGTTGGCCACTTTCCCCCCTCCCCCCAATTTTTTAAAATTGGAAAGCAAGCTCTGGGCTTGTGGTTCCTGGGATCCCTGGGCCATAGTGTGCACCTACAGGCCTCACTGTGCCCCCTGGCCCTTTCCTGTGTTGTATGGCCCCTGCTGGTCAGTGTGTATGATAGCAAATGGTCATTTGTTCTGGTCACTCTGCTGGGCTTTTATTATATAGGATAGGATAATGTCATTTACTGTGGAAGCACATTGAAATAGTCAATACAGAGGTAGTAGGAGTTTCTTTTAGTAGTTGTAGTTTGTGCTAAAAACAGTTTGCCAAATTCCTCTTGCTGCCCATTATTTCAAAGAGTGTTCCAACACTTTATAACAGGAATTACAGGATGTGCAGCTAATTGAAACATAAAGTTCAGGTGTTGACAGAGTTTGCTAGTAGTGCTTACAATTGTATTGGTTATCTACGTAATAAAAGATAACACCCATCAGCCAATCAGGACTGAGTATGCAAGTTAACCCAACAAATATGGAAGGTTAATTTGCATATGCAAGAGCCAAACGGTCAGGGGTGGGATGAGACAGTTGCATCATCACCATGGTGACAACGCAGCTGTTCTGCACCACTTCCCTGCTGCTCCGGGCCTCTGGACAGTGTGGGAAGGCACAAAGGCAGCTTTGGGCCAGAGCGGAAAGGCTGCTCCCGCCAGAGCAAAAATGGTGCCAGCAGCCAGGAGAAGGAAGGCCCATTCTTCCATGAATCTTCATGCATCAGGCCTCTAGTACATTATATAATATCTAACACTGTGGTCAGCAAACTGTGGCTTGCGAGCCACATGCAGCTCTTTGGTCCCTTGAGTGTGCTCTTCCACAAAATACCACAGCTTAGATGAGTCTATTTTGAAGAAGTGGCATTAGAAGAAGTTTAAGTTTAAAAAATTTGGCTCTCAAAAGAAATTTCAATGGTATTGTTGATATTTGGCTCTGTTGACTAATGACTTTGCCAACCACAGGACTAACATAAATTACCTACAGGGAATGCCTTTCACTGTCTGAAGAAATACAAAGGTAAACCTAGTGTTTGGTATCTTATCTGAAATATTATAAGTCCTGTTACTGTGGAGAATATTGGTAATTAATTAATTAGTTATAGAGAGTTTAATTTTATAGCTTTTATTCTATGTTAAGTTTGGGAGAAACCAAGATGGCGGCATAGGTAAATACCTGAACTTGCTGCCTCTCACAACCACTTCAAAACTACAACTAAAAGACAAAATGAACATCATTCAGAACCACAGGAAGGCTGGCTGAGTGGAAATTCTACAACTAGAAGGAAAGAGAAAAGCACACTGAGACTCAGAGGTGTGGAATCAAAGTGCAGAGGTACCAAGGCGCATGCACAGAAAGGGTTGGCAACCGAGGATGCAGTTGTCTTTTTCAATCAGGAGGGAGACCCAAGCTCCCGACTGCTCTGAATTCTGGTTCTGGTCGAGACTCTGGGGACCCAGACTCAGACAGGGGGGCAAACTGGACTGTCAGGTATCAGGCTGGAACACGAAAGGGGCTTTCTCTCAGAGATGTTTGAAGCGATTATAGTGGGACACTGAGACCCCTGGCCTTTTAGGGTAGGGCTGAAAGTCAGCCATTGCTTTTTGCTCCACCCTGTAGATTCCCTGAGACCCTGCCCCACTCAATTTACAACCCTACCCCAAGCTGTGCGCAGAGGCTTTTGCATATGAATGGCCTGGTCCTTTGCAATCCAAAATTACCTAACAAACTGCAGCTGGGTCAGAGAGACCCAGAACATCCAAAAGAAGGCCCAAGGCTCCACAGCAGCTTGCATTACTTCATAGCTGGGCCTCATCTGGGTACCTCCAAACCCCAAACAAAAAAGAGAAATCTGCAGATCTCTCCATAGCTCCTGCTGGGTGGCCTCAGGCAGAGGCTAAATTAGTACCTCCTTGGAGATCCAAGAGCTAGTGTACCCAGTGGTCAGAGTGGGACCATCCAGATTACAACTCCTCAGATCCATA
Source organism: Lasiurus cinereus (assembly GCA_011751065.1). NCBI lineage: Eukaryota > Metazoa > Chordata > Mammalia > Chiroptera > Vespertilionidae > Lasiurus > Lasiurus cinereus. The sequence goes on along the minus strand of JAAGEH010000041.1, from coordinate 8,486,968 downwards.
AGGGACACACTCAGGGGGCAGACTCCGTGAGTGCCAAAGCCCCACTGAAGCAAGTCCTGCCCCATAAGGGTGTCTCCAGCACAGAAGTTCTCCCATTGTAGACACAGCTGATCCTCACAGCCAATTGGCCTGAGGTCAATTCCTCCCAGTGATGCCAACAATGATCAAGGCTTAACTACAAGAAGACTGTGCACACAGCCCACAAAGGGAGTGCACCAAGAGCATCCACCATAGATGACTGAGGAGGCTGAGCCACTGGGTCCTATAGGACCCCTACCACACAAAGCCACTCTATCATAAACACAGGGAAGCAGCCAAAATGCAGAGACAAAGACACAGATCACAAATGACAGAAATGGAGGAAAGCAAACTACTGGATATAAAGTTCAAAACCACGGTTATAAGGTTATTCAAGAATCTTCTAAAAATCACCATTAAATTTAGTGAGTCCTTCAAGGATATGAAAAAGGACCAATTAGAAATTAAGCATATACTGACTGAAATAAAGAATCATATACAGAGATCCAACAGCAGACTAGAGGATAGCAAGAACCAAGTCAAAGATTTGAAATATGAATAAGCAAAAAACACCCAACCTAAAAGAAAAAAGAATCCAAAAATATGAAGATAGTGTAAAAAACCTCTGAGACAACTTCAAGCGTAACCAACATCCGAATTATTGGGGTGCCAGAAGAAGAGAGAGAGCAAGATACTGAAAACCTATTTGAAGAAATAATGACTGAAAACTTCCCCTACCTGGTGAAAGAAATAGACTTATAAGTCCAGGAAGTGCACTGAACCCCAAACAAAAGAAATCCAAAGAGGATCACACCAAGACACATCATAATTAAAATACCAAGAGCAAAAGACAAAGAGAGAATATGAAAAGCAGCAAGAGAAAAAGTTAGTTACCTACAAGGGAGCACCCATACAATTGTCAGCTGATTTATCAACAGAAACTATGCAGGCCAGAAGGAAGTGGCAAGAGATATTCAAAGTGATGAATAGCAAGAACCTACAACCAAGATTACTCTATCCAGCAAAGCTATCATTCAGAATTGAAGGGCAGATAAAGAGCTTCACAGATAAGAAAAAGCTAAAGGAGTTCACCACCACCAAACCAGTACTGTATGAAATGCTGAAGGGTATTCTTTAAGAAGAGGAAGAAGAAGAAAAAGGTAAAGATAAAAATTATGAACAACAAATACGTATGTATCAATATGTGAATCTAAAAATCAAGTGAATTAAAAGTCTGATGAACAGAATAAACTGGTGAATATAATAGAATCAAGGGCATAGAAAGGAACAATTTTTGGAGGGGAGGGGTTATAGGAGGTGTGGGAAGAGACTGGACAAAAATTGTATACCTATGGATGAGGACAGTGGCGGGGGAGGGTAAGGGCAGAAGGTGGGGTGGGAACCGGTTAGAAGAGAGGTATGGGGGTGGTGGGGAAAGAACAACTGTAATAATCTGAACAATAAAGATTTATTAAAAATAAATAAAGAGTAAGTTTATATTTACTGAAAAATAAAATAAAAATAAAGTTTGCTAAAATCCTTATCTAGAAAAGTGTTCAAACACTTCACTACAGTATTACAGAATGAGCAGCAAATTGAAACTAGACTATTCTAGACCAGAGTTTGCTAGTAGTGTTTACAAATGTATTGATTTTATGTAATGTCAGAGACGAATACATGCATTTCCTACTGGGAATATGCTTCTCTTCCTAGGAATACACAGGTGAACCTAGTGTGTGGAATGCTATCTTCTATGAAATTTCTATATGTATGAAACCCTAATATGCAAATAGACCAAATAGCATAACAACTGAATCAAACTTCACTATGACATGTGCTGACCACCAGGGGGCGTGCACAGAACATAGCAGGTATCAGCAGCAGGTGGCAGAGCACAGAACATGGCAGATGTCGGCCTCGGCAGGATGGTGGAGCAGGTGAGCGGAAGTGCCAGACCAAGACAGGGTGCTGGTCACTGTCATCAGGACGACCTGGTGATTACTGAAAATTCTTTGCTCTAGTGTGCTGCATTCTGGCCACTGCTTGCACCTGCTGCCAGTGCTAATCCCACTTGTATTGCTGCCAATGCCTGGCTCTGGCCCTGATCACTTGGTGCCATCAGTGGGTGCAAGTGGTGGCTGCCAGCCACAATCGCCTCTCAAGGCTTCTCCACCTCCCCCTGCTCCTGAGGGGCAATCGGGGCAGCAGTAGCTGCTTGCACCCACTGATGGTGCTGGCCCCGCTCACACCTGCTGCTGGCACCAGCTCCAATTGCTCTGTGGTGTCAGCAGGTGCAAGCAGGGCTGACGCTGTCAGAGCATGGGAGCGGCAGTGGTGGGAGCGGGGTTGCAGGCAGACAGGGGATTGGAGGCCGTGGTGGGAGGGGCCAGAAGTGGGCACAGAGGATGGGCCGAGACCTGCCCCTGTGCCCACTGCAGCCTCGCAGCCCATATTTCCTTTCAAGATGCACTAGGTCCCTAGTTATAATGGTTTTTATTGGTGTTACACTGCTACATTCATTACATAGTTGGTAGGGGTTTCCCTTCATAGTTATTCTCTGTGTCATAGGAAGTTTCCCAAAATACCCGTAGGTATGACCTAATTCTAATAGTGTTCAAGCATTTCACTACCAGTCTTACACAAGGCACAGACAATAGAAACTCTAAATTTAGATAAATCTATGCAGTTTTCTAGTAGCATTTACAAATATATCAATTGTATGTTGTCATAGACTAATACATGAATTAATTACTGAGAATTCATTTTACTTTTTGAAGGAAAACACTGGTAAACCTAGTGTGTGGAATGTGGGTATCTTGTAAAAAATAAAATGTAATGCCACTTATTGAAGGAGCACATTGGAACATTTGTTATCTTTTTAGTGGTATTATCATTTGGTAGTTACAGCCTGGTCTAAAAACAGATTTCCAGAATTGTGTTTGTTATGAACTATGTAAGAGTTCAAACACTTCACTGCGGCATTACAGGAGCAGTTAATTGAGACACAATCTAGATAGATGTAGCCAGTTTGATAGTAGTGTTTCCAAATATATTATTTCTATATTATGTCATAGACTAACACATGAATCACCTAGTGGGAATTCATTTCATTCCTTGAAGGAATGTAAACCTTATATGTTCTGTGAAATATAAATTATAATACAAATTTATGCACTCCCTCAGCCCTGCTTGTACCCTCTTGCAGTCCAGGAGCCCTTAAGGGATGTCTGACTGAGGGCTTAGGCTCACTCCTCACAGAGAGAGGGCTTAGGCCGCAGTCTGGCCTCCCTTTGCAAGAGGTGACCAGTGGTCCCATCAGGGGAGGTGCTAGCCAGTGAGTGACCAGCCGTGCCTCCCATCGCCCTGCTGCTGCTGGTGGCCACCCTATGCAGGTGACTGGGCAGACTGATCAGGAGCCCTGCCCCCGTGATCACCCCTCCATTGCTGCTGGTTGCTGTTGCATGTGCCTCCCAACCCCGGTCACCATCCCCTCCCTCTGCCCACTGGCATGTGCCTTGGCTGGCCTGGCACTGCCTGCTCACCGGTCCCTCCCCACCACTGACCAGTTGTTTTGCCGTTTGGTCAATTTACATATTATGCTTTTATTATATAGGATGCCATTTATAGGGGTAGCTGGTTGGAACATTCAATATAGAGTTAGTTGTTATAATTTGTGCTATAAAGTTTTCCAAAATCCCTCTTGGAAGAATTACTTCTGTGTATCAAAATACGTAGATAATTGAAACACTAAAGGCAGGTCTAGCCAGAGTTTGCTAGTAATGATTACAGGTGTATTGACTATACAATATGTAATAGACTAATTCATACGTCACATATTGGGAACATGATTCACTCTTTGAAGGAACACACAGGTAAACCTTGTGCGTGGAATGCTGGTTTCTTCTGCAAAATATCTATATATATATAAAAAGCCAGCGACCATAATGGCCACAATGACTGTAACAACTGGTCACTATGACGCCACCATAGCCAGCGAACCGGCCTGATCAGGGGGTGGGGCTGTTAATCAACCTTGCAGCCCCTACCCCCTGCTGGCCTGCTCCTGATTGAACTCTCCCACCCCAATTAAGAGCAGGGTTGGCTAAATGCTCCCTCTCTATCCCCGATCAGCTTGTCCCACCATGACAGGCCTGCCTGCCACCCCTCCCCTGATTGCACCTCCCACCCCAATAGGGGGCAGGGCTGGCCAACTAACCTCCTGCAGCCCCTCCCCCCATCTGGCCCCACCTCCAATGAGCCCCCACCACCCTGATTGGCCTACAACTTCTCCCCTCCAGCCAGCCCCACCCCTGGTAGCCCCCCAACCAGCTGGCCAACCACCCATGCCCCTTCCCTGAGCCCTGGCCCCCAATCGACATCCCCTATCTCATTTGTGGGTGGGGCTGGCCGGCCCACAAACCCTCCCCAAGGCCAGCTGGCCAATCACCCACAGCCCCTTCCCCTAGCTGGCCATCTCCCACCATCTCCTCCTCCTGACAGGCCCAGCCCTGATCCACCCCAATTGGGCCAGGCCGGCCAGACCCCACCCATGCAGGAATTAGTGCACTGGGCCTCTAATTATAACATAAGCCGTTGACTAGGGAGCTCACTGGAACATTCAATAAAGAGGTAGTAGGAGTCCCATTTAGTAGTTCTAATTTGTGCTAAGAAGTTTGCCAAAATCACTCTTGGTAGGAATTGCTTCTAAGAATGTTCCAACACTTCACTACAGTAATTACAGAATATGCAGCTAATTGAAGCACTAGAAGTAGACAGATCTAGATAGTCTGCTTGTAGCATTTAAAATATATTGATTTTATCATGTCATAAAAAGGGTTGAGAGTTACCAATAACTTGGTGACAAAAAGAAATCTCTCTTCATTTGATGCAATTTAATAAATTATTTCATATAAAAACCCAGATTATAATTTTACTTCTTTGGTACATTATTTATGTAAGAAACAAATTTAAAGAGATCCATTAAAATACCATTATTTGTATGCATATAGGCATATAAAGATATAAAAATGATTTAGAGTTCTTATAGCTTTAAAATATAAACTTTTCAGTATGATAAATACTATATATAGCATTAAATAGGAAGGATGGTAATAACTTTTAAAAATAAATTAAAAATCATGTTGTCTATTACCTTGTGCATATTCCTCAACGTCTCTATAGTTAGTAGATTCTGTTAGCAGTATAAGTATTTACATTAATTGTAACCTGTAATAAAAAAACATACTTTTTTCTTCAAACCTGTGACTTCCAGACAAATACAGTGTTAATATTTTATGAGCATTAAACTCATTACATTAAGATTCTGAAAGGGATAAACGTATCACAAAAAACTATTTGCATATTGTTAATCTGCTGACATTTTAAGAAATCTTTAAATTCTTTTTTAAAAAAATATATTTTATTGATTTTTTACAGAGAGGAAGGGAGAAGGATAGAAAGTCAGAAACATCGGTCAGCCACCTCGTGCACGCCCCACAGTGGAGATGTGCCCGCAAGCGAGGTACATGCCCCCAAATGGAATCGAAGCTGAGACCTTTGAGTCCGAAAGCCGACTCTCTACCCACTGAGCCAAACCGGTCTTGAATGTTTAAATTCTTTTTGTACGTTTAAGGAACTGCACAACTATTTCAAGATTATTTAACATTAAGTTTAAGCTTTTAAACTTACCAATTTGAACATTAAAATTTTGTTAATGTATTACATTTTCATGAATTTTTAGTATTTTAAGAATTTTATAAAATTAAACCATTTAAAAAGGTATGTTATTTTATCTAAACACAATTATACATGTGTATTTACTTATAAAGAATATATACACCTAAGTTTCAATATTAAATTTAACTTTGGCCTAGTAAGTACCAAGCATGGACTGTGTGAACACGGGTCTCCTGGTAGCTGACAGCCTCTAGGGGAGCTCTAGGTTTGACTGACATGTCGCTGCTAGAATACCTACCCTGAGACTTGTCTGTACTTCCTCCCTTTTTAAGTGGAGAAGGTTTCAGTGCTGCTGAGAGCAGCCATGTGGCGTCTCAGGGGACCTTGAGGCACCTGAGACAGGTATGCAGGGAAAATTTGCCATTTTTCTCTCATAAGTGAGGGCTAATATGATACCCCCATTTAAAGCTTTCAACACTTACTTGGTGTAGAATCTCTAGCCTTGAGTATCCTGGCTTTTAAGGCAAATGCACACAGGAGGCTCCATCAGAGACACCAGGTCCCCCAGGGCCCAGAATAGCGACTATAGGGGGATCTGGTGTCCCCAAGGGCAGAGCACAGGGTAGAGAAGCTGCTTTACAGAACTTTAGTATGAAGCAGAGAAAAGGTCGGACTCAACATCACTCTGTATAAGGTTTCAACTACCCTGACCTTGGGAATGGCTGGAATTCTTCAGGATGTATTTGACCTCAAGTAGGACATTTATGCTGTGTTTCCTGGTTATCCAGCAAAGGCTGTATGTCCCCAGGTTGGTGTTAGACTGGAAATGAAAGTGGAAGAAAGCAAGTTGGGCAGGACTTTCTGGAAGACCAAACCATATCGATGCACTACGGCACACGGGTACCTGCGTACCCTCAACAAGACCATGTGGAGGAGTTATGGGAGTTTTAAGATTGGAAAAGGGTCAACACATTTCCAGTTGAAAGGAAAAATAAGTTTTAGAATCCAAGATGGCGGCATAGGTAAACACCTACACTGCTGCCTCGCACAACAATTTCAAAACTACAACTAAAAGACAGAACGGACATCATCCAGAACCACAGGAAAGCTGGCTGAGTGGAAGTTCTACAACTAGAGGGAAAGAGAGGGGCTCACGGAGACCCAGAGGAGCTGCAAAAAGCTGAGGTACGGAGACGCGTGAGCGGAGAGAGCGGGTGCCGGAGTACCTGGCTGGCTTTCTCTGGCGGGAGGGAAACGGAGACTCTCAAAGGCATTGAACCCCTTATCCTAGGACACTAAACCCCAGATCCAGCCGAAACTCATACGGGGGTAGTTTGGACTGTGAAAAGGGAGAAGTGCACGGAAATTTAGGGGAGCCGCAAAAGATCAAAGGCCTGGTGGCGCGCACGGCACTGCGCACAGGACACATTGCTGATTGTGCCGCTGGCTTTCAAGAGTGGGCGGGAGACAGACCCTCCCAACTGCGCCACTTCTGAGTCCACTAAGCCCCTGTTTCGGGCGAAACCCTGGAGACCTAGACTCGTGTGGTCCTGGTGCCCAGGAGAGCTGGAAAGGCAGCGGTTTAGAGGCACTGCGGGCGCACAAGGACCGCTCCAGCAATTACCCAGTCACGTGAGACTCAGGGGCCGTGGAGGGCGGGGCAGACTGGAAGGCAAGGCGGTCCCTTAAGCCCTGAGACTCCACCCCTCCCAAGCTCAACAGAGGCTTCTGCGGCTTTGCATGTCTGGTATCATAAAGCTGAATTCAACACAGAAGTTTCCCCGGCATAGTGAAAATGCTGAGACAAGGGAAGGGATTACAAACAAAAGAAATGGAGGAAAAAAAACGACTGGATATAGAGTTAAAAACCACGCTTATAAGGTTTTGCAAGAATATGCTAGAAAAGTTGGATAAATTTAGTGAGACCCAAGAGGAGATGAAAAAGGACCAACTAGAGACACTGACTGAAATAAAAAGTATTATACAGAGTCCTAACAGCAGACTAGAGGATGGCAAGAATCAAGTCAAAAATTTGAAATATAAAGAAGCAGAAAACATTCAACTGGAAAAGCAAGAAGAGAAAAGAATCCAAAAATGTGAAGATAATGTAAGGAGCCTCTGGGACAGCTTCAAGCGTACCAACATCAGAATTGTGGGGGTGCCAGAAGAAGAGAGAGAGCAAGATACTGAAAACCTATTTCAAGAAATAATGACTGAAAACTTCCCACATCTGGTAAAAGAAATAGACTTACAAGTCCAGGAAGCACACAGAACCCCAAATAAAAGGAATCCAAAGAGGACCACACCAAGACACATCATAATTAAAATACCAAGAGCAAAAGACAAAGAGAGAATATTAAAAGCAGCAAGAGAAAAACAGTTCATTACCTACAAGGGAGCACCCATACGACTGTCAGCTGATTTCTCAACAGTAACGATGCAGGCCAGACGGGAATGGCAAGAAATATTCAACATGATGAATAGCAAGAACCTACAACCAAGAATAATCTATCCAGCAAAGCTATCATTCAGAATTGAAGGGCAGATAAAGAGCTTCACAGAGAAGAAAAAGCTAAAGGAGTTAATCAATTCCAAACCAGTATTATATGAAATGCTGAAAGGTACTCTTTTGAAAGAGGAAGAAGAAAAAGGTAAAAAACAAAAAATTAAGAACAAATACATATCTATCAACAAGTGAATCTAAAAATTAAGTGAATTAAAAATTTGATCAACAGAATAAACTGGTGAATATAATAGAATCAGGAGCACAGAAAAGGAGTAGACTGATAATTCTCAGGAGGACAAAAATCATAAAGCATCAAACAGACTGTGAAATTACTGCAGAAAGATTAAACTTAGGTGAGGTAGATAAGTGATCAATCAAAGGACTTGTATGCATGCATATAAGCATAACCAATGATCACAGACACTGGGGGGCTGGGGTATGTCTGGGTGGGAGGGGGGGCAATGGGGAGATATGTATAAAAATTAATAAAAATATTAAAAAAAAAGAAAAATAAGTTTTAAATATGTAACCTTTTTTTTTTATTACGGACCTTCGGTGACTATAATGGAAATACTCAGAATTTAAATAGAGCACAGGGTTCCAGCCACGACAAACCAAATTCCACGGAGTAAGTAAATGATAGCATGGCTTACCTGGGTGTGAGAGAATCCAAATAAATGTATCTTGCATATTAAAAAAAAGGCACACAACAATTCAAGGCTTTTGAAAAAAGCATCATTTATTTCAAGGTACAACACAAAGTTGTATTTTTAAGAAATACACATTCAATCTTGTATCTCAAGACTTGGCTATGTGCATCTCAGTTTGTCTTTAAAATAAATTCAGGTATACAAATGTTACATACCTCAAGTACAAATAGCACAGAAAATGCATATGGTCTTATTGAATGTTTTTGCATTCATTCTGTTGTTCAGCTTGACTCACATATCTGTAATCTGCCTTTAAGCCAGGACAGCCTTATTTTAAAAAAATACTCTGTATTTTTCAGCACAAAGTCCTCATACATATTTAAAATTAGATCTTGGCGCATAATATTGTGAAATTATAAAAAACCAACCCTGGTAGTTTAATAAAATTGTCACATGCCAGGACTTCTGAATCAACTCAAATTATTTCTTCAGCTGTAATGTCAGATTTGTGTTCCTACAGATAAAGAATGGAAGAAGACAGACAGGCGGTGGCAACCTGATAGCAGTTAAGGTTTCAGACATACAGGTCTTACTGAAGTTTGTGGCCGAGTCCAAACTTTTCTCTAAAAGCAAACAGCAAATCTCATTATCATAATTGCAAGAAAGATCTGAAAGCAGCGAGTGGTACAAGCCTGCCCTGCCCGAGTCTGTTTTGTGAAGATGAGGAGGGTGGGGAGTGGGGAGCTACAGCAGGGAGAGCCTTAGAAAGATGTCTCAGAAACTGGCAGATCATGATCTAGACAAGAGCCCCTACTTTTTTTTTTCCTAATTTCAATTTTCATGAGGGAAGTGCGAATTAGACCACGGGTCAGAGCTTCTTCTTCCAATTGTAGGGCTCCATATCCGCCATGGGTTGTAGGTCTGTCCCAGATCATCAGCTGGACTGGAGGCTGAAGGGGCATGAGGAGCAGCGTTCTCTGTGCCCATGAGGCCAATGCTGGACAGCGTGCTTGCTGGAGTGGTGAAAGGGAGAGCACTGCTAAGGTTGCTGGACCAGATTGAGCTGCTGAATGGAGGGGTGTACCATAAGCCACTGGTGTTTCCAAGGACTGACTGCAAAACAGAAAACACAACAGGGGCGTCAAGCTTGAGAAGGGCAGTTGGCGGCCAAGTGCTGAAGGCTCTGCTGAAATGGGCTGGGCCATCGGTATCTTTCATGTTATTTTAAAACAAATGTGTTATATGTATAATCATCCCAGAATCTGAGCAGATGACTGTGATATTTTATTTTTTGTTAATCCTCACTCGATATTTTTTCCATTGGCTTTTTTTTTTTTTTTAAAGAGTAGAGGGAGGGAGGTATGGGGGAAAGGGAGGAGAGAGAGAGACATCAACTGGTTGCCTCTCTCACAGGCACTCCGACAAGGGTGGCAATTGAATCCACAACCCAGGTACATGCTCTTGACCTGACACTGGGCCCTTGATCCTTCGTTGCATGGACTGATGCTCTAACCACTTAGTAAGACCGGCCAGGGCAAGAAGGATCTGAAAGCAGTGAGTGGTACAAGCCTGCCCTGCTCATGTCTGTTTTGTGAAGATGAGGAGGGTGTGGAGTGGGGAACTTGGTTGTGATCTTTTAAACAAGGACTGTCTGATTAAGCCAGGGGCCAAGTCCAGCCTTGTCTGTTTCATAGAGAAAGTTCCACTGGAGTCCATCTGCTCAGGTACTGCCCTGGCTGCTGTGCACAGGATGGCAGAGGTGAACAGGTGCGAATGAAACAGCACAACCTACTACTGACCCTGTTTTAAAGAATGGTTGAGATGCTTTTAAACCTAAAGCCAAACAATGACAAGTAGAGACACGTTAGAATCTATTGAGTTAAATCAGTACTGTTAAACCCTGATTGTTTCATTTAGTTCTCTTGCAGATGAAGAATTAGCCACAGTGAGATCCTACTTTTCAATAACAATTTTGTGAAAGCTGAGAGTAGTAATTATTTTCCTTGGTGAGACTGCTTTTCTAGAACATGGTTTTTGCAGAAGAATTTTACTGAAAATCGAACAAATCCACACCAGAAAGTTCACGTAAGGGCACATATGCTTCTCAGAACAAAACCAATGCCACCCCCCAAAGCCTCTATAAGGCAAAATCACCTGCTTGCTCTCTGTACCCGAGTTTGTTTGTGTGTGTGTGTGTGTGTGTGTGTGTGTGTGTGTGTTTTGGTTTATTTTATATTTTATTTAAAAATATATTATTGATTTCAGAGAGGAAGGGAGAGGGAGAGAGACAGAAACATCAATGATGAGAGAGAATCACTGATCAGCTGTGTCATGCCTGCCCCATACTGGGGATGGAACTGTAACCTCCTGGTTCCTAGGTCAATGCTCAACCAATGAGCCATGCTGGCCGGGTTATTTTGTATTTTAGATTACAAAGATAAGTGATATCATATGGTTTTTCTCTGTGTTATTTAACTTATTATTCTTATCCTCTAGGTCCACCCATGCTGTCACAAATTCAAGATTTCATTCCTTTTTATGGCCGTGTAATATCCCAGTGTATACAGAGGGGTTACATCGGACTCAGCATATGTTGTTTTGTGGTTACATCGCCATCTCCCATTTATTTATAAAACAAAAAAAATTCCATCATTTTGACGTATGTACATACGTGCTTTATGTTGTTTATTATTTATTTACTACAAGTTATCTTTCTTTTAAATTTTCTTTACTGTGTCACTTCATCACTGCTGTGTATGTGCTCCATGTGACTTAGGTGCTTATGTAGGTAGGTTCTGACTTAACGGCAAAAATCGTGTTATGTGGCGCCGTAGGAACGGATCTCTGACGTAACCCGAGGACCTACTATATATATACACCACATCTTGATCCATTTGTCTGCTGATAGGCGCTTAGGTTGCTTCCATATCTTGGCTATTGTAAATAATACTGCAATAAACAGATGGCTGCATATATCTTTTCAAATTCATGTTTTGGGTTTCTTCAGATAAATACCCAGATGTTGAACTGCTGGGTTGTATAGTAGTTCCACTTTTAAGTTTTTGAGGAACCTCCAAATTGTTTACCATGGTGGCTGCACCAATTTTCAATCCTTTCTCTGTATCTTAAACACTTGTTTTTAATATTTTTGATAGCCATTCTGACAGGTGTGTAGTGTTAATGTGAATTTCTCTGATGATTAGTTATGCTGAGCATATTTTCACATGTCTGTTGGCTCTCTGTGTGTCTTCTTTGCAGAAATCTCTCTTCATGTCCTCTACCCACTTTTAAATTGGATTTTTTTTTTTGGTGTATTTGTGTTAATTATATAGGGAGGGGCAAAGGTAGGTTTATATTTGTTTGTATGGAAAATATAATAATCATTTCTGTATTCACAACTGTAAACCTACTTTTGCCTCTCCCTGTATGAGTTCTTTATGTACTTTGGACATCAGCCTCTTCTCCCATTCAGGAGAGGTTGTTATTTCATCTGGTTGGTTTCCTTCACTGTGCAGGTACTGGGTGCATCAAAGCCTGCCACTGCTGGCATGGGGTTTGAAGATCTGTGAGAGATTTTAGGAGTCTATAGTGCAAGTCAAGGGAGGCTGCTTGTGTGAAGAAGCCCCTGCAAGAGGTTTGGCTGAGCAGATTTGGGTGTGTGTGTGTGTGTGTGTGAAACTTGTTCGCCAGGCGAATGAAGGGCTCAGATTTGGTGCCAGGCTGGCTGGCTTGGAGGAGAGCTCAACAAAGGAACCATGTCATCTGATAGCACTTCTGTCTCCCAAAAGTGCTGCCCCTCTCCCTTTCTCTCCCCCCACCCCCTTTCCCGCCAGAGCCAGTCAACTGAGTTCCTCCCATTTTGTCCCTAGTGCTTTTTGAGCGGCTGCCCCTGTGCTAGAGTGTGGAATGAGTGCGTCTCTGCACAGGCCCTTTAGGAGCTGCTGGTTTTCAGACATGCCCTGGGGACTCGTCTTCCTGGCACTGGTCTCTAGGCTGAGGAGCCCAAGTTGGACTGGACCCCTCACTCCTCAGGACAGCCCTTGCCATTCTGTATTGCCACCTCTCCTACCAGTCTGGAGGTGGCTTCTTTATATCCTTATTCTCAAGACTTCTGCTCAGCTGGTCTTCAGGTGGTTCTCAGTGATGCTGCTCTATGATTAAGTTAATTTTGATGTGGTTGTGGGACAAGGCGAGCACAACATTCACCAACTCCACCATCTTTGCCAGAAGCCTCCTTTCCCCTAAGTTCTTGCCTACAGTGGCTCTGACAGATATTGATGAGCCACTTTGGCAGATATGAAGACACAGTGAGACTGATAACAATAGTACAACCCAACCTTCCCACACTGTTCTCTGCTGCTTATACCTGTGGTGGTGGTGATGAGCAAGCCCCGAGTACTCACTGTGGCCGTGTGGGTTGGCGAGCTAGAACTGGCTGGCCAGGAAGGGCTGGGATCTGTCGCTGGAGATTCCCACAGGTATGAAGGGCCATTGCTAAATTCATTCCAGCTCCTCTGTGAGGCCTGACTGCACGATCGAGATAACCCGAGTTTGCTGAAAACTTCTGAAAGAACAGAATTTCAAATTCATATTTTGTTTTGTCCTGCTCACTGAGGACAGAATAGCATTCATCTAAGGCACACATCGCCACTGTCACTTGGGAATCCTCACATGTACTTCATTAGCTCCCACCACACTCCAGAGAGGAATGGAGGATGTTCCCAAGAACTCAGGCATACAGCACACAATTTGAATACTTTACCCAAACCTATCACTGGATGACATAAAATACAACTATCTCCCAACTCTAACATTACAATCACAGCTAGTGAAAACACTCATGATGCTCTCTATTTCTGTGCAGCAAGAAAACATAAGGTGCCCCAGAATAGCCAGGGATTACTTTTCAGACACAGTATCCTTCCCTGAAGTTCTTAAGTAATTGCTGCAAAGCACACACAACCAAGACTTACAGCATCAAGCCTGTTCCATGGCACCTCTTGGGCTGAGAGGAGAGTGGGAGGGGACCCTTCCTATAGCCTTGAGCTGGGTCCCTAAGCACCTGTCCAAACAGCAAGGACAGATCCACTTCCCAAGATCAGCCCACATAGTTTATGTCTATTAGTGCCTGCACCACGTACAAAGAAATGCACCTTTTAAAAAATGTCTACTAACAACAATCACGCTTTCCATCTCAGTGTTTCTCCACACATAAAACTAGACTTCATTTTCCTTCTTTCCTTCTCCATAGGCTTATTAGTTACAGATCTAGTGTTAAACACTTACCACCTGTTAAGTTAAAAGAATTCCCAAAGGCGGAGAATGAATTGAGGGGTGTGAAGTCAGGGCTGCTGGGGTTGCTGACGGGACTCCACAAACCCGAGCTGCATGTTTTAAGAGGAACGAAAATGCAACACAAAATGGATGAGGGTTAGCAAAACAGATTCATTAAGTATGGCTTCACAAAGAGGGGACATTGCTTCAACTGGGGATACTCAAGTATTAAACATAAAGAGAAAGGGGAGAACTGAAAAATAGCTCTATACCACAGAGGATTTCAGAGCTCCTCCTCATCATTCAAAGCTGAGAACCTGCCTGGTCGATGTGGCTTAGCTGGCTGGATGTCATCCTATGTACTCAGAGATGGCTGGTTTGATTCTGGGTCAGGGCACATGCCCATGTTACAGGGAGACAACCAATGGGTGTTTCTTTCTCTTTCTGTCTCTCCTTCCCTCCCTAAGATCAATAAAACATTAAAAAAAAAAAAAAAAGAAAAAAGAAGAAAAAAAAAAAGACGAGAGTCTGGTTCAAAGGAAATTTTGCAGTAAAAAGAGATATATTTATTTAGGGTTATTATTTGGTAAAGAAAGATTTAAAACCCAGGATTCATTTCTCTTTAGTGCTAAGCACATAAAATTAGGTTCTGCTTGCTGACAGCCTTTATTATTATTGTTGTTGTTGTTAGTTATCTGGGAAGATAAACCGAGGCACTTGGCTGCATGCCACCAGGTGCTCTGGATCAAGAAAGAGGCATGTTCACTAACTTAGTATAAGTTATCTAGTATTTGCTCCAATTTCCTTCCTCTCAATTTCATTTTTGTGCTTCTATATCTAATTATCAGACCACATCCTTTCCTACAGGAGACCATGATAACGGAGAAGGATGAGAACAGATTTAAAATGGGGACCCTCTTTGCTGGGTTATATAGGTCATCTGCACTGCCTCCCCTCTGTCAGGGGAGCTATGGGGAGAGCATAGCAACCGGGCTGTCTGCTTCTACCAGAGACAAAAGCCCCTGGAAGCCTGGACTACTTCTGACAAATACCTACTTGTAATCTAGGGGGAGAAATGCCTGGAACACATTTATGGACAACAGCTGCTAACCTGACTTAAAAACCCTGTCCATCTTTTCATAAGTAAGAATGGTCTACTGTACCTGTCTGAGCCATCGCTGTCACCAGGAGTGTGTGCATTGCCAAGGCTGCTGGAAAAATCTGTTTTGTTTGAAGAAACTTTAGCAAAGCCATTCCCACCTGTAACAATGGACTCTGTATCAATTGAAGGCAAACCGGCCAAAGGTAATTCCAACATGTCTGAGCCCCGCTGAGGCAGGCCTTACGACGCAGGCCACTCACCTGGGCTCTTGTCATAGCCGGCTGTGACTGCAGCAAAAGTGGGGTTGCCGTTCTTGCCAGGGAGGGAGGCTGCTTTTGTCAATTTGTTCTTGCTTCCACTTGGCTGCTTGGTTTTTGGGTCACTGAAGAAGCAAAGGAAGAATAATTAATTCTTTGCCAGCACTGCCTGCTGGAGGCCTGTAGGTGCACTGTCTCAGGGCTGCAGCTGGCCCAGGACAGCCCACAGCCTGGCCTCATGTAAATGAGCTGGGACCCACAACTGTGTAGTCAGATGGAAAGTAAGAAACTTGTGGGGGAAAGGTAAGAAAATACAGGTCCATCTAAGAGAGACCAGGTTCATATTTTAGGGGCTGGAGAGACTGTTTGAGAGAGGACATGAGAAAGGGAGCCATTAGGCAGTGAACAAGGAGTGGAATGTGAGGTCCTGGCAGGTGACGACATATGACACACTGGTTCTTAGAAAACATCCTCCCCTCTCAGGACGGCTAAGGAGCTCAGGGTGATGGCCCAGGCAGGGTGGCTTCCTTCCCCAGACTCAGTGGATGCTGCCTCTTTAGGCAAGAGTTAAAAACTGTGCAAAATGGGTGGGGGCAGGACCTATCTGTGCTTGCTGGGAGGGTGACACGCAATGACAGCTGTGTGGTGCTGAGAACAGTGCAGGCGCAAGTTAAGAACTGATAGGTGGTTACAGTGACTGAGGTCATGGTTCCCCTTAAAGGCAGTCACACACAAGTGTGGCTGTGCCTCTAGTGAGGAGCACCAGCTGAGGTGTCCTACCTCCCTGTCAGAAGGCTGTCTGCTGTGCACATGTCCTCTACTACAGCTGACTTAAGATCCTGCCCTTTTAACTGCTAAGCTAATTGCCAAAAGAGCAAAATAAATGTGCCACAAAGCCATTTCCTCAACTCACAGAACATCTATAGATCTTCATTTAATGTCAATGTGCTTACTCACTCTCGAATTAGAACATAGCCTAAGGAACCACAGATGGCTGACCATCTGGTAGTTATAACATGCAATGACCACCAGGGGGCAGATGATCAATGCAGAGGCATGGAAACATGGAATAGTCTAATGAATCTCAGAAGGGGGATGGAGGAAGGGTGGGAAGAGATTGTGCACCGGTGGGGTCCCTCAGCTTTTGCCTGCAGGCAACGGGCAAAACTGGCTCTCTGACATCCCTTGAGAGGTCCCAGATTGTGAGAGGTGCAGGCCAGGCTGAGGAACCCTAATGGTGCACGAATCCATGCATTGGACCTCTAGTAATTCTAGTAAGTTAAATGATGTATTTCTAATTGATGGGTTATAAAATCCCAGGGATGGAAGGAGGCACTGCTGGGCCAGACAACAGTACCACGGCAGCCGGGGAAGCGCCCCAGGGCAAGGGCAAGCTGATGACAGATATAGGAAGCAAGACAGGACAGCAGTCTATGGCCACAGACGTTTCCACTTAATGGAAGTGAGCCAAAGGTTTCTGGAGCGACCAGTGAACCTACCTGCTGGAGCTACTGTTAAGGATGCTGCTGTAGCTGCCACGGGATGCAAGCGGGCATGGTGCCGATGGGGGAGACGGAGAGGCAGGTGTTGGTGAGGTCTGGCATTGTTTTAAGAAAATGTCTGCATTGAAGGTTTGCAGAGAAAGTTTATAAAGACTATCGGTAGCTGGAAAGTAAAAATAGAAGGTCTCATTAATGTGCTATCTTTACTGTTCAAAATCAATTACTTTTGGTGTTCCACCTGATACTATGCAGAACTCAAGTGCTCCTACAAAGAAAAACATAATTAAGCCTTTCCATGTGCTCTTTTCAAAGGTCTAAAGAAAACAAGGGAGGTAGCTTCTCTCTACATTAAGAGCTCCCAGAAGCTCCAGTGAGGCCCGTCTCTGCTGAGCTGTGCAGGACCTCAGGGACAGGACCTCAGGCACAGGCCTGCTCTTCCTCACCATCTCTTCAGGGATGGCAGGTCAAATCACTGCGGGGGCCCAAAGTCTCTGTGCTTCCATACAGGCTCACACACTGTGGCAGGTGCAGAGCCTGGGGCACCCCCATGCCACTCCAGTTCATCATACAATACTACGTCATCTGGATTTATAAGAATACAAACTCCTAATATCTTCCTGCTGCCCTATAGGGTAATGTCTACACAACTATTTAAAAAGGTTTAAAACAAAAACTGTCATGAAATAATACTTTGGCACTCACTAAATGGAAACACATATAACACCTTTGTCAGAAAAAGGTATCACCACTTCTGATCAAGATGGTGGAGTAAACACTATGCTCACTCACCTCCTCCCATGAGTACATCAAAATTACAACTAGATTAGAAATAGTAAAAGAAGAACAAACAAAGCCCAAAGTGAGTAGAGGGAAAAAAATAAGGATCAGGATAGAAATAAAAAAATGTCTAAAATAAGAGAAAAATATCAAAGAAACCAAGAACTGTATTTTTTTTTGTAAAGACAAACAAAATTAATAAACTTTTAGATGGACTCATCAGGAAAAAAATGAAAGGACCCAAATAAATAAAATCAGAAATCAAAGAGAAGTGACAAGTGAAATACAAAGGGTTGTAAGAAAATACTAGGGCCTTAGCCAGTTTGGCTCAGTGGATAGAGTGTCTACCTGCAGACCAAAGGGTTTCGGGTTCAATTCCAGTCAAGGGCACATACCTTGGTTGCAGGCTCCTTCCCAGCCTGGGCCCTGGCTGGGGCATGTACTGGAGGCAACCAATCAATGTGTTTCTCTCTGTCTTTCCTTCTTTCCACTCTCCCTAAAATCAATGGAAAAATATCCTGAGGTGAGTATTAAAAAAATATATATATATATACTATGACCAGTTATGTGCCAACAAATAGGACAACCTGGAAGGAATGGATATATTCCCAGAAACATGCAATCTTCCAAAACTGAATGAGGAAGAAACAAAAAATCTAAATATACTGATTACCACCAACAAAACAAGCAGTAATAAGAAAAACTCCCAACAAAAAGTCCTGGACCGAATGGCTTCACAGGTGAATTTTACCAAACATTAAAAGAACTAACACTTCTCCTTGAACGATTCCCAATAATAGAAGAGGATGGACGACTCACCAGTTCATTTTACGAGGCCAGCCTTATCCTAATTTCAAAACCAGGTAAAGACACTACAAATAGAGAAAATTATAGGACAACAGACCCGATGAAAGCAAAAAATTAGCTAACCAAATTAAGCAATACATAAAAAAGACCACAATCAAGTGGGATTTATTCCTGTAATGCAAAGTTGGCTAATATCCACAAATCAATATGGTATAACACATAAACAAAATGAAGAATAAATATCACATGATCATATCAATAGATGCTGACAAAGCACTAGACAAAATCCAACATCAATTCATGATACAAATTCTCAGCAAAGGGAGGATAGAGAGAACATTCCCTATAATAAAGTCCATATATGACAAACACATAGCTAACATATTCAATGGTAAAAAGCTGATAGTTTTTTCTTTAAGAGATGTCCACATTTTACTGATTATATTCAACATAGTACCAAAGTCTTAGCCAGAGCAATCAAGCAAGAGAAAGACATAAAAGGCATCCATAATGTAAATAAAGATGTAAAACAGTCATTATTTGCAGATGACATGATCCCATATATAGACCCCTCAACCCCCTCCAAAAAAAACTATTAGAACTAATAAATGAACTCAGTAAAGTAGCAGGATACAAAATTAACATTCAGAATATTTTTTTTACATCAATAGCAAACTATCTTAGAAAACAATCCTACTTATAAACATATCAAAAATAATAAAAAACCAAGAAATAAATTTAACTGAGGAGGTAAAATACCTGTATTCTGAAAACTATATAGTATGGAAGAAAGAAATTAAAGATACAAATAAATGGAAGGCTATACCATGCTCATAGATAGAATTAACATCATCATTAAAATGTCCATATTATGCAAAGCAATCTAAAGATTCAATGCAATACCTATCAAAATACCAGTGACATTTTTCATAGAACTAGAACAAATAATCTTAAAATTTACATGGAACCCCCAAAGACCCTGAATAGCCAAAGCAATCTTGAGAAAAAACAAACTTGGAGAAATCATGCTACCTGATATTAAAACAGCATAATACTGGCATAAAACATAGATCAATAGAACAGAACAAAATGCATGGTATTAGAGGGGTATTATACTTATTGGGGTGATCACCTTATAAAAATTTCTAATTTGTACACCTGACATAATAAAATTATGTCAATTATAATTGAAAAATAAAAATGTGAAAAATTTAAAATAAGACCAAAGATTCTACAATCTATGACAAAGGAGGCAAGAATGTACAATGGGTAAAGAGTTTCTTCAAAGTGGTATTTGGGAAATTGGAGAGATACGTGGAAAAAAATGAAACTAAACTACTTTCTTACACTATATATAAGAATGAATCCTAAATGAATTGCAGCCTTAAATGTTTCAAACCCGAAACCATTAGAACTTCTAGAAAAAATCTAGGCAGTAAACTGTGATATCAGTCTTAGTAATTTTTTTTTTTTTTTTGGAAATGTCTCCTTGGACAAGGGAAACAAAACTAAAAATAAACAAATGGGACTACATCAAACTAAACATTTTCTGCAATTAAGGAAACCATCAACAAAATGAGAAGACAACTTATCGAATGGGAAAAGATATCTGCTAATGATATATTTGGTAAGAGTCAATACTCAAAATATGTAAGAAACTTGCAAAACTTAACAATGAAAAACTGGATAAAAAATGGGCAGAGGACCTGAATAGACACTTCTCCAAAGAGGCCACACAGATGGCCAATGGACATATGAAAAGATGCGCAATCAACATGACTAATCATCTGGCAAATGTAAATTAAAAGCACAATGAGATACTACCTCACATCTGTCAGAATGGCTATCTATAAAAGCCTAGTATCTAAATTGTCCCCACGGGAATTCATCCAGGAGACTGATCACTCACTATGATCTGCGCTGACCACTAGGGGGAGGTGTGGAACAAAGGAAGGCCCGGCTGGCAGCAAGGGAAGGGAGGTCCTAGCCAACAGCCAGAAGGCCCCGTTTAGCCATAATCACCGCCTAGGCCTAGGGACTCTACCTTGCATGAATTTTGTGCGCTGGGCCTCTAGTTATCAATAAATAAAGACAAGTGTTGGCAAGGATGTGAAGAAAAGGGAACCCTTGTGTACTGTTGGTGAGCATGCAAGATTGTGCAACCACTATGGAAAACAGTTTGGAGATTCCTCAAAAACTTAAAATTTAACTACCATATGACCCAGCAATTCTAATTCTGTGTATTTATCCTAGGAAACCCTATCATAAACTTGAAAAGATACATGCATTCCTATGTTCACAGCAGCATTACTTACAATAGCCAAGTAAACAACTAAGTGTTTACCAGAAGACAAATGGATAAAGAAGATATGCTCTATAGATCCAGTGGAATAGTACTTAACCATAAAAAAGAATGAAATCTTGCCATTTCTGATAACATGGATGGACCTAGAGGGTATTTCATTAAGTGAAATAAGTCAGAGAAAGACAAATACTATACCGTTCACTTATATGTGGAATCTAAAAACTTAAATAGGGGGAGAAACCAAGATAGTGGCATAGGTGAACACCTAAACTGCTGCCTCACACAACAATTTCAAAACTATAGCTAAAAGACAACGGACATCATCCAGAACCACAGGAAAGCTGGCTGAGTGGAAATTCTACAACTAGAAGGAAAGAGAGGGGCTCATGGAGATTCTGAGGAGCTGCAAAAAGCTGAGCAGGATGAAGACAGAATCTCTCAACTGGGCTGAAATCCATTTCCAGATGCACTGAACCCGTTTTGGGCAAGACCCTGTGGACCCAGACTCATACATGTCCCTGGAGCGCACAGAAACTCAGGGGAGCCGCAAAAGACAGAGGTCAGGAGGCGTGCGAGCGCAAGTGGGCACAGAGGGCTGCAGTGATTACAGAGGGACACAGACCCAGGGGCCGAGTAGGGCAGGGTTGACGGGAAGCCAAGGCTCTCTGCTCAGCCCTGAGACTCTGCCCCATCCAAGCTGAACACAGGTTTTTGCAACTTTGCAAGCCTTGTATTATAAGGCTGATTCCAGCAAAGAAGTACTCCTGGTGTAGACCCAGCTGATCCTCAAAACCAATTGGCTTGGAGGTCAATTCCCCCCAGTCATACCCACAACAATCAAGACTTAACTACAACAAGGCTGTACACACAGTTCACAAAGGGTGCACCAAGAGAGCCCACCTCAGGTAACTGGGGAGGCAGAGCTACTGGGCCATCTAGGACACCTAGCACACAAAGCTACTCTACCAATTCAGGGAAACAGCAAAAATGCGGAGACAAAGGAACAGATCACAAACGAAAAAATGGAGGAAAATAAATGACTGGATATAGAGTCCACATCCATGGTTACAAGAGAATTTCCTAGAAAAGATGGATAAATTTATCAAGACCTAAGAAGAAATGAAAAAGGACCAACTGGAGACGAAAAAGGACCAACTAGAAATTAAACATACACTGACTGAAATAAAAAATATTATACAGAGAACTTACAGTAAACTAGAGGAACACAAGAATCAAGTCAAAGATTTGAAATACAAAGAAGCAGAAAACACTCAACTGGGAAAGCAAAAAGAAAAAGAATCCAAAAATGTGAAGCTAGTGTAGGGAGCCTCTGGGACAACTTCAAGTGTACCAACATCAGAATGATGGGGGTGCCAGAAGAAGAGAGAGAGAAAGGTACTGAAAACCTATTTGAAGAAATAATGACTGAAAACTTCCTCCACCTGGTGGAAGAAATAGACATACAAGTCCAGGAAGCGCACAGAACGCCAAACAAAAGGAATCCAAAGATGACCATACCAAGACACATCATAATTAAAATACCAAGAGCAAAAGACAAAGAGAGAATATTAAAAGCAGCAAGAGAAAAACAGTTATCTACAAGGGAGCACCCATACGATTGTCAGCTGATTTTTTACCAGAAACTATGCAGGCCAGACAGGAGTGGCAAGAAATATTCAAAGTGATGAATAGCAAGAACCTACAACCAAGATTACTCTACCCAGCAAAACTATCATTCAGAATTGAAGGGCAGATAAAGAGCTTAACAGATAAGAAAAAAACTAAAGGAGTTCGTCACCACCAAACCAGTATTATATGAAATGCCGAAAGGTGGAAGAGGAGGAGGAGGAGGAGAAGGAGAAGGAGAAGGAGGAGGAGGAGGAGGAGGAGGGGGACGAAGAAGAAGAAATAAGATAGAAGAAGTAAGAAGAAAGAAGAAGGAAGAAGAAGAAGAAGAAAGAAGAAGAAAGAAGAAGGCAAAGATAAAAATTATGAACAACAAATACATATTTATCAACAAACGAATCTAAAAAACAAGTGAACTAATCTGATGAACAGAATAAACTGGTGAATATTATACAATCAGGGGCACAGAAAGGGTATGGAATAATAATTATCAGGGGTGAAGGGTGTGGAATAATAATTATGAGGGGAGTGCAGGGAGAGAATGGACAAAAATCATACACCTATGGATGAGGACAATGGTGGGGGGAAGGTAAGAGCAGAGGAAGGGGTAGAAGCTGGGTAGAGGGGAGCTGTGGGGGGAAAAAAGGAACAATTGTAATAATCTGAACAATAAAGATTTATTTAAAAATATAAAATAAAAACTTAAAATGAATGAACCAACAAATCAAACAAGCTGATAATACAGTGAACAAATTGATGATTGCCAAATGCAAGGGGGTTTAGGGAATGGGTGGAAAAGTGCCACGAATTGGTACTTTTGTAGTAACTATGAATGATATTAGAGGGGTATTATACTTATTGGGGTGCTCACTTTATAAAAATTTCTAATTTGTACACCTGAAACTAACATAATACTGTATGTCAATTATAATTGAAATATAAAAATGTAAAAAAATTTAAAATAAGACAAAAAAAAGATCACATTGCATTACCATGTGTTCCTCTGTGCTGGTCTGTGACTGTGATACAAAGAGTAAGGTAAGTGCTCTGGCCTCTCTGAATTCAGTCTCCATGGCTCCTGGTCTCTGAGGCTGCCCACTGACCTAGTTACACAGGCACAACTGCACAGCCCCACTGCCCTCTTTTCTTACCTTTGTCCAAAAAGCTCTGCTCAGCTTGACGCTTCTCCCTTTTGCCTGCCTCCCTGGCTAACCTTTTGTGTCCCATGCAAGTCCTGTATACAGTGAAGTGAGTGCTCTACTCTGTGAGGGCCTCACTTCCAGACTGAAACCTGCTCTCATGGAGATTCTACTTCCATGTAATTCTCTCCTACATAGGAGACATCTCCCTAGACCCCTAAGTCTCAGGGCCGAGATAAGGCTACACATGCCTTGGCTGTGTCAAGGCGCCTTTATGGCACCACTAAGCAAAGCAAGCTTCTCTTAAGCCCAAGCTACCCATCTGCCAGCTTCAGTGCCACTTTATAACTATTCCAGGGTTCTCCCTGACGCTCCTCAATGGTGCTGGCACCTCATTCACTGTCACCCTTGACCACATGACTAATCCCTTCCTTCTTACACTGTGTTGTTTGTTGACCTGGTACCCACACTCAGGACCTATCTCAAAAGCCACCTCCTGTATGAACCTTGTTTAACTCTTTCCACCCTCCTGCTCTCCTTGGAAGCCCCACAGCATAGTGTGCCTATCTGATATCACATCTTTATTATTTGTACACTTGTTCTGATCCTTCACTAGTTCTGACCTCCACCACCACCACTAGAAGTTACCTATCCCCTTATGAACTGCCATCTGTGCCCCTCACCTGAATTCCAAGTTCTTAGCCTTCATCCAAACTATGGAGGTTTCAATCACCCACTTTTCATTTATTTTCCTCCTCAACTTGAACACTCTTTTGCTTAACCTTGATTTTACTTTAGTGCAAACAAGCCAAATATGAGTTTATTCTAATTGTGGTGAGTGTATACAAGTCAGTCCTAAGATTGGCCCTCTATTCATTCTAAATCCTACCATCAGGTCCCTGCCTATGCTTGTCTCTGTCTTCTATAGTGGAATATGGGTTCTCGAACTTAATTCATTCCAGAAGGCTGTTCAAGAAGTGATTTGTTAAAAAATGTAATTCTTTTCTCCTATGAGAAATAATGTAAATTGAATTAATCCATTCCAGACCCCCAAATGACCCTTTCTTATATACCGTACTTGTCTAATGTACTGTTTAATCTAGAAATAAATACTTCTTTTCTAAAATTTATCAAACCACCCCCTACTAGCCTTGTTCCAGGGGTGTCTTTCAGGTCAGTATATGGCATCTTTCCATGTTCAGATATTACTGCCTCCAAAATCCTGTCATTGGCTAACTGCTTTTCCTTTATCCCAAATCAACAACTATTTTCCCAACTCTTCAATTGCCAGTGATTACTGTTTCTTTCATACCCTTAGCACCATTAGCAATCTTTTTTTTAAAAAAATATTTTTATTGATTTCAGAGAGGAAGGGAGAGGGAAAGATAGAAACATCAATGATGAGAATCATTGACTGGCTGCCTCCTGCATGCCCCCTACTGGGGATTGAGCTTGCAACCCAGGCATATGCTCTGGACAGGAATCGAACCGGAGACCCTTCAGTCCACAGGCCAACGCTCTATCCACTGAGCCAAACCAGCTAGGGAAACATCAGCATTCTTGATGGCCTTTTTGTTTAAAATTGTGTTACAAAAGCATTCTTTCCTTCCTTTGTTGCCCGAGAGACACTTTTTGTTATAAAGTGTTGTCAGGTCTAGGAAAACTAAGGTTTGGTTCAACAATGAAGACGTATTTTTTGTGAACAACTTGGTTGAGAACTGAACTGCTTGAGATAGGAGACGTTCAAGAGATGAGGTGAGACTGTATTTGAGGCGAGGACCTCTACCTTATTTTAGTAGACTGCGCTGCTGTCAGGACTGACTGAAGGGGATATCTGAGAATGAGGTAAAAAAGCTAGTGAGGAAAATAATGAAATTTTCAGAATAGGTTGTTTATGCAAAAGACTGAGTAAAGTTGAGAATATACTGAATTTTTAGAAAATGATTACATTTTAACTGTATGAGAAACAAGACAGGTAAAGAAATGTGGCATTGCCCTGTTTGATGTGGCTCAGTTGGGGGTTGTGCCAGAGGCAGTTGATTGTTTTACTCTCATATCAGTTTCTCTCTTCCTTCCTCTCTCCCTTCCTCTCTAAAATCTATTTATATAAAAGTCTAAGTCACCAGATAACCAGACAACAGCTATGACATGCACTGACTATCAGGGGGTAGACACTCAATGCAGGATGGTCAGTGTGCTTCCACAGCAAGAGTGCCACTCAGTTGACAGATGGGCGCCAGACCCTGGGCTCATGGCTGGCAAATGCAGCTGTGGTGGTAGGTACAGCAGGACCAGGATGAGCGGGAGAAGTGCAGTGCCCAGCCTGGGGTTGGGTTCCCTGGCGACCTGCTGTTCCTGTACTACTTTGTTCTGTGCGGCATTGATGCAGACAGCGGGCTGGCGCCCAACAAGCTGGTGGGTAAGGCCAGGCTGCGGCGGCATGGAGGTCCACTGATCCACGCAGGCCAGACCGAGGGACCCCATAGGTGCACGAATCTGTGCACTGGGCCTCTAGTAGTAGTAATAATAATGATAATGATGATAATAATTAAAAGTCTTACATTAAAATGTAAAAATATATTATAAAAAGAAATATGGAATTAATGTTCTCATAAAGAAGCAGTTTTTTGGAATGACTGCCAATCCAAACAGGTCTTTCCATTTTGGACACTAGGCAGGTGGTGTGTTGGTGCACAGCTTCTGGAAAACAAAGACCTGATTTGAATCATCTACTATTTCTCTGGTTACACATATACTCTTATTATAGAAGGTAGGTCATTATTAACAAAGAAAGGAGAAGCTGCAGCCTCACAGACTCCCCAAAGGGACTTAATTCCCAAGCAGGCAGCAAGACTAGACTTTCCAATCTCCCCAGGAACAACGACCATTACTGGGGAGAAGAACTAGTAAGGGGAGATTCCTCTGCTGAGGCATGTGCAATAGCCAGATGACAAAGCAAAACTATGGGATTTGTGCAGTAGAAGTCAAAATAACAACTATAAATGGGGAGGAATCTAGCTTGGGAAAAGGATAAGATAGGATAAGGGAATGCAACCCCAGAAGGTCCAGGAAAGGGATTGGATAGGGGAGAGCCCAGCACAGTCCTGGGAAAAAAACTAGGAAACAGATTGGGTTGGATTGTTGGAAAGATGGCCCGCTTGCTCCTGAAATCTAGAAAATATATGGAGGGTTAGGAAGGACTTAGGGGCAGCTTTTAGAGCCTGCCCACCCTCTACATTTCCAAGGGTATATTATTTCTTTTCACCCCAATAAATCTTGCCACTATGCTAAAACTTCTCCCACACATGTACCCTTTGAAATTCTTTTCTTGTGACACCACGAGAACCCATTTTCTCTGGGAATATTCTCACCATGACCAATTAAACTACTACATTATAACAACTGGCAGACTATTTAACAACGGGTTTTTGCTAGTTGGTAGAAGCCGGCTCCAGCAAACCAAACACTGGGTCTCCTTTCAAAGTAATGTTCCGCCCTGGACAGTTAGCTGAAGTGTCTTCCCACGCCAAAAGGTTGTAGGTTTGATTCCTAGTCGGGGCATCAATGTGTGAGAAATATGGCGAAAAAAGAAGGATGGCAAAAATGAGACTTTTAATACATTCTCGAGGGTGTCCGTTTGTTCAGGCACACCTGTGATAAGGTCACCTGTTTCCTTATCCATCTCCTAGTGTCTTATTGTTTCCCAGTGGGCCATTTAAAAAATTGGGCTGAGGTCTTTTCTAGTTGCCTCCTCCTCTCCCTGTCTAGCTAAGAGACACCTTGGGGGTTTCCACCATGATGCTGGCCCACGTCCACGTTCCTTGCTCTGACATCTTTCCTCCTCCCTATATTCTTTTTGCCCTGGAGAAATTCAGCGACCATTTCCATCAAAAACTGACCATGCTGGAGATAGATCACAGAGGCTCATTTCCTACATAAGGGAAGCAATTGATAGATAGCATGTTTCTCTCTTTCTCTCTCCCTGCCCCCCTCTAAAATCAATAAAAACATATCCTTGGGTGAGAATAAAAAAGAAATATCAGCATGTTCCTGCTGAGTAGTCATGCTCAGAGTGATCCCATACTTACAGCTGCCAGGCTTGTGGACTGGCACAGAGTCCCACTCTGGTGGGGGAGAGTCTTTTTCACCATCTGAGCTACTGGTGTTGCCTAATTCTTGACTATTTGGGAGGAATTTCGCTAGGGCAGATGGTCTGTTATCCACTAACTTATTTGTACCTGCACAGAAAGAAGAAAAGAAAGTTATTAATGAACAGTAACTCCTTTCTTTCAGGTTTACTTCAATGACCTTCTAATGAGGATGAGAACACAACCACAGCTTTTCAAGACTACTAACTACTAACGGATCATGGTAATTCACAACTAAAAACTATTAATAAGAGTGTCTGTATGACCATCAGGGAAATACCTTTTGGTTTCTGGGAATTCCGTGACTTGGAGCTGCTGGTCAATGCAGTTGGAAGAGGGATCTTGGTTGGGATGGTCCTCCGTTGTTTACTTTCCAATGGGGGAGGGTACGGCAACTCTAAGCAACTGAAAGATAAGCATAGTGTAGGAGACAGCTAAGCACTTGCAGACACCTCTTACAGCACCTGCCTCAGGTAATGTGCATAAAGCCATTAGCAGGAACTTGCTATTTGGGAGCTGTTGACTCTCTCCTTGCAGCTCCAGTACTAGTGAGGTTCCTGAATATGGAGATTCAAGGTTCTGCTATTCAGAACTTTGAAGACATTTGTAGTAGAAACTATGAAATGAACCATGCTGAGTCCCTGGGCTATCTATAAAACTGCATAGCCTACTGCAGAGTAGCAGACTGCCATATTTGCCTAGGGTGAGTGGGGAGAGATCAATTGTCTTCTTTATTATTGAAATTCAGGACTAAACCTAGACAAATATTTAAATACAATTTTTACTTAAGAGTAAATACTAGAAGCCTGATGCACGAAGATTTGGGCCTTCCTTTTCCTGGCTGCTGGCACCGCCTTCACTCTGGCCAGAGTCGCTGCCTTTCCACCTTCCTATGCTGCTCAGAGACCCAGAGTGGCCAAGTGTGGTGCAGGATGCCTGCATAGTCGCCATGGCGAAGACATAAGGGTCCCACCCCACCCCTGGCCACTCTGCGACCCCATATGCAAATTAACCCGCCATCTTTGATTAATTTGCATACTCACTCCTGATTGGCTGGTGGGAGCCTTGAAGGTACAGTCAATTAACATGCTTTCTAAAAGAGTTAGCAGTAAACTTAACATCATAAACACCTGTAACTAGTATAATTAATCAGCCCTGAACTTCCTGTCAGCCAAGGTGAAATGGGAAGCATGATGAGCTATTTCAAGTTTTCACAGCCTGGGGGGCGGGGGCGGGAAGGGGGATGGGTAGAGGGAGGAGGAGAGGGGAAACCAGCAACAACCTTCAAGTCTGGGAGAAATGGATTGGGTAGACAGTACATATAAGCAATGGGTGAGCAATGGGACTAGGCTGGCCACAGCCCAGATTCCAGTGGTACCTTATGAGAATTCTTCAAAGCATCATCAGAGATCCCACCATGCTCCTGGTGATGGCTGCAGAGCTGTCAGTTTAAGGCTGAGCTCATAGCTTGCTTTTCATTGAAAATCTGACCTGGACAGGCTACAATAGATATGTCTATGGTGTTTTCTAGTTAGTGCACTTCCTGTCCCCAGCCCCTCAAGGTGTGCCACCACTCAGGACTCTTCTTCTGGGCCTCCTTCAGGATCTTTATGCACCACATGATCTTCCTTCTGTTGTCACCCCAAAGTCTCCCTCCCAGATGCAGCTAATCCACACCAGATATCAAAGGTTAGAATGGTTCAACTTTCCAGATCTAACGGTACACTCCTTCTCTCAAAGTAAGCACATGATAGAATAACCAAATAAATATATTTTAATGAAGGCTATTTACAAACATGTTATAAGGCATTAACTAGCTCAAAGGTCATTTTATTCATATTGTTTTGTTCTCTATATTTCATAAATTTTTCTCTCAGAATTAGGTATTATATTTTGAATTAGTAATAAAACGACGAAGGAGCAGCAATAGAACGCAGGGAACTGAAATATCATCCCAATTTGGAAACAGGAGTGCCTAACAGAACAACAGAGGAAGTGAATGACCTCTACTACTGCACATTCTATTCTTTTATTTTTAATTTTTTCATCTTTTAATTAAAAAAATAATTTTGTTCTTTTTGCCTCAATTGATTTTACCTTTTCAATTATTACATTTTTATTTTCAACCAGTATTATTACTACTACTATTTTACCTTTTTGAAAAAAAGAAGTGTCATTTTATTTTCTCTTTATTTTACTTTGGGATTAGAGTTCTATATTTTATTTTCATGTTTCCTTTAGCATCATTTTACTCTATCTCAATTCTATCTTTATGCCAACACTCTCTTCCTAACTTTCCCCATTTTGTTGTCTTGTTTCTCTTACCCTTTTCCCACTTTAGATTGTCCCTATTCTTTCTTTTCACCCGGTTAAAATTTCATGCCACTTATATATTTAATTTCTAACCCCCTACTCCAAGTCCATACACACCTCTCTTTTCTCTCTCTTCACTATCCAAAAATTGTTTTTCTCTGTCTTTTTCTTGTTTGCTTGAACGTTGATTATATCTATTTTTTATACTTTTTTGTGAGATAATTTTTGCTTATTCTACTTGTTTTATTTTGCTTTGTGTTTACTCTTTTTTTTAAAATCTGTTTTCCCTTGCCTCCCTTGATATTAGTTGTTATTTGTAGTTTGTATTAATCTCCAGGTACTTGTTGCTGGAATTAGTGGCTGTTCTATTGGGAGTTTTCTCCTCATATATATAATTTGTTCCCCTTTTCTTCTTATTCTCTTTCTTTTCTCTCTTGCTTATTTTCCTTCTTCTTCTTATTCTTTTTCCCTTTTTTTCTCCCCTTCTTACAATTTCATTTTGGCACTTATTTTCTTTTTTCCTCTTTTCTCTCTTCTTTCTCTCCGTTCCAATAAGTTGTCTCTCACTGGTGGTTACCTTATTTGTGGTTATTAATATCGTGAATAAATTTCTGTTCAGTGCCTTATGCATTGTACATGGTTGTGTTGTATTTTGTGCCTTTAAATCAATGCAGAAGAGAGAACTACATAACCAGACACCCAGAGAAGAAAGACGACGGGCAGACAAAGATACAACCCACATATGAAAGAAAAGTAGGCATCACCAGGAAAGGAGGTAAACAAAATAAGAGTCAAGGAACGTGCCAGAGAAATAATTCAGAGAAATGGTCATAAGGTGGCTGAAAAGAATGGAAGACAAATTTGACAATATGAGTAAGAACCCCAGGAGGAAATAAAGAAGAATCAAGAAGAAATGAAAAATGACATCACTACTGTAAAGAACTCAATAGAAAGCATCAAACATAGACTAGAAGCTGAGAATTGCATCAGTGAGTGAGAAGACAAGGTAGGAAAAAATACCCAAGTACAGCAGCTTCTAGAAAAAAAAAAATTAAAAAGCAAGAGGAGAGCATAACACGAAACAAAACAACATCCGCCTAATAGGCGTTCCAGAAAGAGTAGAAACTGAGTAAGGAAGAGAAAACCTGTTTGAAGAAATAATGACAGAAAACTTCCCTGGTATAGGAAAGAAAAAGCCCACAACTCCAAGAAGCTCACAGAGTCCCAAGCAAAATGAACCCCAAAAAACCGACACCAAGGCACATTATAATTAAATTGGCAAACACCAATGACAAAGTAAGAATCTTAAAAGCTGCCAGAGAGAGAGACAGAAAGTTAACTACAAAGGAACTCCCATCAGACTAGCAACTGATTTCTCAACAGAAACTCATGGAATGAAATATACAAAGTCATGCAAAAAAAGGGTCTGAACCCAAGAATACTGTACCAAGCAAGGCTTTCAATCAAAATTAAAGGTGAAATCAGGAGTTTCACAGACAAAAAAGGGCTAAGGGACCACCAAACCAGCAATGCAAGAAATGTTAAAGGGTCTGCTGTAAAAAAAAGAAATAGGAAGCGAAGAAGGAACACAGGAGTAAAGAATAAAAATGGTGACAGATAAGTATGTATCAATAATAACTTTAAATGTAAACAGAGTAAATGCTCCAATTAAAAAGCATAGGGTAATGGATTGGATAAGAAAACATGACCCATATATCTGCTGTCTTCAAGAAACCCACCTAAGAAAAAAAGATTCACACTACCTGAAGGTGAAGAGATGGAAGATGGTTTTTCAGGCAAATGGAAATAAATTAAAAAAAAGCTGGGACTGCAATACTTATATCTGACAAATTAGATCTCAAAGTGAAGGACACAACAAGAGATAAGGAAGGCCAAAACTGGTTTGGCTCAGTAGGTAGAGCGTCAGCCTGCAGACTGAAAGGTCCCAGGTTCGATTCTGGGCAAGGGCATGTACCTTGGTTGCGGGCACATCCCCAGTAGGAGGTGTGCAGGAGGCGGCTGATCGATGTCTCTCTCTCTCATCGATGTTTCTAACTCTATATCCTTCTCCCTTCCTCTCTGTGAAAAATCAATAAAATATATTAAAAAAAAAGAGATAAGGAAGGCCACTTCATAATATACTAAAGGGAGCAATCTAACAAGAAGAAATAACTCTGGTAAACATATATACACCCAATATAGGAGCACCCAAATACATAAAAAAACTCCTGAAGGATATCAAGGGAGAGATGGATAGCAATACAATCATAGTAGGAGACTTTAATACCCCACTGTCACCACTTGACAAATCCTCTAAACAAAAAATCAGCAAAGAAACATCTCACTAGACCAGATGGAATTAACTGACATCTTCAGAACATTTCACCACAAAGCCATAGAATATACATTCTTCTCAGGTGCCCATGGGTCATTTTCAAAGATTGACCATATGTTGGATCATAGGTAAAGTCTCTTCAAATTCAAGAAGATAGAAATCATATCAAGCATTTTCTCAGATCACAGTGGCATAAAACTGTAAATCAACTACAATAAAAACAATACAGAAATCAAACACAAGGAGACTAAACAGCATGCTATTAAGCAACGACTGGGTAACCAGAGAGATCAAGGAAGAAATAAAAAACATCATGGCAACAATGACAATGAAACCACAGCATTACAAAATTTATGGGACACAGTGAAAGCAGTCTTGAGAGGGAAGTTCATAACTCTACAAGCCTACTGCAAAAAACAAAAAACAATGGTAATAAATTACCTAATTCTACAACTCAAAGAGCTAGAAAGAGAAAACAAGAAAAGCTCAGTGTAAGCCAAAACCAGTTTGGCTCAGTGGACAGAGCATCAGTCTGAAGACTGGAAGGTCCCAGGTTCGATTCCGGACAAGGGCATATACGTTGGTTGCAGGTATGTCCCCAGTAGAAGGCGTGCAGGAGGTGGCTGATCAATGTCTCTCTCTCATTGATGTTTCTAACTCTATCCCTCTCTCTTCAACTCTGTAGAAAAGGAATAAAAATATATTAAAAAAAAGAAAAAAAAAGAAAAGCCCAGTGTAAGCAGAAGGAAGGAAATAGTAAAGATCAGGGCAGAAATAAACAACATAGAGACCAAAGAAACAATTCAAAAGATCAACAAAACCAAGAACTGATTCTTTAAAAGGATTAAGAAGATTGATGGACTCACCAAGAAGCAAAGAGAGAAGACCCAAATAAACAAAATCAGAAATGAAAGAGGAGAAATAACAACAGATCCCTCCAAAATACAAAGGATTGTTAAAAAATACTATGAAGAACTCTATTCCAACAAACTGGACAACCTGTAGGAAATGGACATATTCCTAGAAAAATATAACTTTCCAAAACTCAATCAGGAAGAATGTAAACATCTCAAGAGGCCAATAACTATGGAAGAAATTGAAGCAGTTATCAAAAAGCTTCCAGTAAACAAAAGGCCTGAACCAGATGGCTGGCTACACAGGAGAGTTTTACCAAACATTCAAGGAAGAATTAAAACCTACCCTCCTCAGCCTATTCCAAAGAATTCAAGAAGAAGGAACACTTCCAAACACCTGCTATGAAACCAGCATCACCCTAATACCAAAACCAGATAAAGACAACACAATGAAAGAGAATTACATGCCAATATCCCTCATGAACATAAGATGCCAAAATCCTCAACAAAAATTCTAGCAAATCGGACCCAGCAGTACATCAGAAAGATCATTCACTATGACCAAGTAGGATTTATCCCAGGAATACAAGGACGGTACAATATACGTAAATCAATAAACGTGATACATCACATAAACAAATTGAGAGATAAAAATCAC
This sequence comes from Lasiurus cinereus, assembly GCA_011751065.1. NCBI lineage: Eukaryota > Metazoa > Chordata > Mammalia > Chiroptera > Vespertilionidae > Lasiurus > Lasiurus cinereus. Next base: position 8,453,021 of record JAAGEH010000041.1, on the reverse strand, counting down.
ACAGTCATATCAATTGATGCAGAAAAAGCATTTGATAAAATCCAACACTCTTTCTTGATAAAGACTCTCAGCAATGTGGGAATAGAAGGTTCATACATCAGCATCATAAAAGTTATATATGATAAACCCACAGCTAACATCATACTCAATGGGCAAAAACTAAAACCATTTCTTCTAAGAACAGGAACCAGACAGGGATGCCCACTCTCACCACTCCTGTTTGACATGGTACTGGAAGTATTAGCCATTGCAATTAGACAAGAAGAAGAAATAAAAGGTATTCAAATTGGAAAAGAAGAAGTAAAGGTGTTCTTATTTGCACATGACATGATACTGTATGTAAAAAACCCGAAACACTCTATCAAAAAACTAATAGACTTAATAAATGAATTCGGCAATGTAGCAGGTACAAAATTAATGCCAAGAAATCTATGGCATTTCTATACACTAATAGTGAACTTACAGAAAGAGAGACTAAAAAAGCAATCCCATTTATCATTGCACCAAAAACAATTAAGACACCTAGGAATAAATTTAACTAAAGAGGTAAAAACTTATACGCAAAAAACTACAAGACACTGAAGAAAGAGATAGAGGAAGATATAAACAAATGGAAGAGCATATCATGCTCATGGATTGGGAGAATCAAAATCATTAAAATGTCCATACTACCCAAAGCAACCTATAGATTCAATGCACTCCCCATTAAAATACCAACGACATATTTCACAGACCTAGAAAGAACTCTCCAAAGATTCATCTGGAACAAAAAAAAAAGATCCCGAATAGCCACAGCAATCCTGAGAAAGAAGAATAAAGTAGGTGGGATCTCAATACCAGATTTCAAACTGTATTACAAAGCCACTATTCTCAAAACAGCCTGGTACTGGCACAAGAACAGACACATAGACCAATGGAATAGAACAGAGAATCCAGATATCCATCCAAACCACTATGGTCAATTAATATTTGACAAAGGAGGCATGAACATACAATGCAGTCAAGATAGTCTCTGCAATAAATGGTGTTGGGAAAATACGACAGATACATGCAAAAAAATGAAACTAGACCACTAACTTACACCATACACAAAAATAAACTCCAAATGGATATAGGACTTAAACATAAGACAGGAAACCATAAAAATACTAGAGGAATCCACAGGCAGCACAATCTCAGACATATGCCAAAAGAACTTCTTCACTGATACTGCTCCAAAGGCAATGGAAGCTAAAGAGAAAATAAACAAATGGGACTACATCAAAATAAAAAGCTTTTGCACAGCAAAAGAAACCATCAACAAAACAACAAGAAAACCCACTAAATGGAAGAACATATTTGCAAATGTTATCACTGATAAACATCTACAGCCAACTTATATAACTTAATAAAAGAAAGATAAATGATCCAATAAAAAAAATGGGCAACAGACCTAAATAGAACCTTTTCGAAAGAAGACGGAAGGAAGGCCAAGAGACACATGAAAATATGCTCAAAGTCACTAATTATCTGAGAGATGCAAATCAAAACGACAATGTGATACCATCTCACACCTGTCAGAATGGCAATCATCAACAAATCAACGAACGACAAGTGTTGGCCAGGATGCAGATAAAAAGGAACCCTCGTGCACTGCTGGTGGGAATGCAGACTGGTGCAGCCACTGTGGAGAACAGTATGGAGTTTCCTCAAAAAACTAAACATGGGACTCCCATTTGACCCAGCAATCGCACTCTTAGGAATATATCCTAAGAAAGTAGAAACACCAATCAGAAAGGATTTATGCACCCCTATGTTCATAGCAGCACAATTTACAATAGTTAAAACTTGGAAACAGCGCAGGTGGCCGTCAGTAGATGAGTGGATCAGAAAACTATGGTACATCTACACAATGGAATACTATGCTGCCATAAAAAAGAAAGAGTTCTTACCATTTGCAGTAATCTGGATGGAACTGGAGAGCATTATGCTAAGTGAAATAAGTCAGTCAATGAAAGAAAAATACCACATGATCTCACTCATTTACAGATAATAAAGAATATTATAAACTGATGAACAAAAAGATACAGAGGCAGTAAAGCATCAGACTGTCAAATTACTGCAGGAAGGTTAGGGAGAGGTGGAGTAGATAAAAGATCAACCAAAGGACTTGTATGCATGCATATAAGCATAACCAATGAACACAAGACACTGGGGCGTTAGGGTATGCATGGGTGTGGGGCAATGGGAAAATATGTATACATGTACTACATTAATAAAAAAAAAGTTAAAAAATTATTTTTTAAAAAGAAGTCCTTGCAAGTTGATACTTGTGTTGCTTTCTCTCTTGTATTATGAGGTAATATTTTTACCAAGTACTAGGAAACTTTGAAAATGAGTATCGGCAGTAAAAAAGGCAGTAATCCCTTCACTTCTTTCACCCAGCCTCCCACACTCCTGCCCCTCTAACAGTTATCAGTCTATTCTCTATGCTGAGTTTTATTTTGTTAGTTTATTTTGTTTATTGGATTCCACAACCTGAGTGAAATTATGATACTTGTCTTTCTCAGACTGACTTATTCTACTTAGCATAATGTTCTCCATAGCTGAGTGGCAAAGGTGAGGGGATTAAGAAAAAAAAATATTTATACAGACAACAGCATGGTTATCATCAGGGAGAGTGGGGTTGAGGGAGGTAGAAAAATGGAGATGGAAGGAGATGTTAGACAATGCATGGTGAACACACAATACAATATACAGTTGTATTATAGGACACCTGAAACCTATATAATTTTATTAACCAATATCACCCCAATAAATTCAATAAGAAAAGGTTGTATTATGAAGCAAATATTTGTATACATTAAGGCTTAAGTATCCATCTATTTCTATGATTTTTCACTTCATTGCTGTCATATGACCATGACAGCAATATCCACATATGCAGAATGAAATGGAAGGTTAAAAAAATAAAACGACTAAGCAAAAATCCAATGAGTCTTAGTTAATCCAAAGGAGAATTAGGAAGGATAACAAATTGACATGAAAAAATCCTGCAGGGTTGAAGCTAAAGAATGCCTGGACCAGAGCTCTGCCATGCCACCCAAAGCTCCACTCTCCTTGATTTTTGTGACATCAACTCTTGGGGTCTGATAGGAGGGACTGCAGGCAGAGACTTGAGACATCTCTCTGGCTTTATCACAACTGACTTACAGGAAAACAAATGCTTCAGCATTTAAGGATTTCAGTGTTCTGGCCTAGAGATTATATACTATTCCTATAATACTGATAATACTTAAAGACTAATTTTTAATAAAACAAATGTGAGCTAAAACTACAGATGATCAACTTTTTGCCTAATATAGAAAATGAAAAATTCATTCCCAATCAGATAAAGATTCCAAAAGGAAGTGATAATATATGCCTTTTAATGACGTTCCTTTTAAAAAAAAATGTATAGATCTTTCTGGGGGAATCCAAGATGGCAGCATAGGTAAACACCTACACTGCTGCCTTGCACAACAATTTCAAAACTACAACTAAAAAACAGAACGGACATCATCCAGAACCACAGGAAAGGTGGCTGAGTGGAAATTCTATAACTAGAAGGAAAGAGAGGGGCTCACAGAGACCCATAGGAGCTGCAAAAAGCTGAGGTACGGAGATGCGTGTGAGGAGAGAGCAGGTGCTGGAGAGAGGGAGATGGAGATTCCCAATGGCATTGAACCCCTTGTCCTACAACACTAAACCTCAGGTTTAGCCGAAACACATATGGGGGAAGTTTGGACTGTGAAAAGGAAGAAGTGCACGGAAGTTTAGAAGAGTCACAAAAGGGCAGAAGTCTGGTGGCCCGCACAGCACTGCGCGCAGAAGATTGACTGCTGATTGTGCCGCTGGCTTTCACAAGTGGGCGGGAGACAGAGCCTCCCAACTGCGCCACTTCTAACTCCATTAAACCCAAATTTTGGGTGAAACCCTGGGGACCCAGATTCATATGGTCCTGGAGTGCAGGGGAGCCGGAAAGGCAGCAGTCTAGAGGCACTGTGAGGGCGCACGTGCGCGCACAGGGACCACTCCAGCTATTACCCAGTCAGGTGAGACTCAGGGGCCGTGGAGGGCGGGGCTGACTGGAAGGCAAGGCGGTCTGTTAAGCCCTGAGACTCCACCCCTCCCAAGCTCAACAGAGAGGCTTTTGCGGTTTTGCAAGTCTGGTATAAGGCTGAATCCATCACAGAAGTTCTCCTGGCATAGTGAAAATGCCGAGACAAGGGAAGGGATCACAAACAAAAGAAATGGAGGAAAACAAACGACTGGATATAGAGTTCAAAACCACGCTTATAAGGTTTTTCAAGAATATCCTAGAAAAGTTGGATAAAGTTAGCGAGACCCAAGAGGAGATGAAAAAGGACCAACTAGAGATGGAAAAGGACCCAACTAGAAATTAAACATATACTGACTGAAATAAAAAATATTATACAGAGTCCTAACAGCAGACTAGAGGAAGGCATGAATCAAGTAAAAAATTGAAATATAAAGAATCAGAAAACACTCAACTAGAAAAGTAAGAAGAAAAAAGAATCCAAAAATGTGAAGATAATGTAAGGAGCCTCTGCGACTGTTTCAAGCGTACCAACATCAGAATTGTGGGGGTGCCAGAAGACGAGAGAGAGAGCAAGATACTGAAAATCTACTTAAAGAAATAATGACTAAAACCTTCCCACATCTGGTAAAATAAACAGACTTACAAGTCCAGGAAGCACACAGAACCCCATATAAAAGGAATCTAAAGAGGACTACACCAAGACACATCATAATTAAAATACCAAGAGCAAAAGAAAAAGAGGAATATTAAAAGCAGCAAGAGAAAAACAGTTAATTACCTACAAGGGAGCACCCATACAACTGTCAGCTGATTTTTCAACAGAAACGATGCAGGCCAGATGAGAGTGGCAAGAAATATTCAATGTGATGAATAGCAAGAACCTACAACCAAGAATACTCTATCCAGCAAAGCTATCATTCAGAATTGAGGGTCAGATAAAGAGCTTCACAGATAAGAAAAAGCTAAAGGAGTTCATCAACTCCAAACCAGTATTATATGAAATGCTGAAAGGTACTCTTTTAGAAGAGAAGAAAAAGATAAAAGATAAAAAATTAAGAACAAATACATATCTATCAACAAGTGAATCTAAAAATTAAGTGAATTAAAAATTTGATCAACAGAATAAACTGGTGAATATAATAGAATCAGGAGCACAGAAAGGGAGTGGACTGATAATTCTCAGGGGGAAAGGGGTGCGGGGTGTACAGGGAGAGACTGGACAAAAATCATATACCTATGGATGAGGCCAACGGGCGGGAGGTAAGGGTAGAGGGAGGAGTGGAAGCCAGGTGGCGGGGAGCTATGGAGGGGAAAAAAGAGTAACAAATGTAATAATCTGAATAATAAAGATTTAATTTAAAAAAAATTAAAAAAATAAAAAAATTTTAAAAAAGTAAAAAAAAAATGTATATACGGGGGGTGGTGGTGGCAAAAGTAAGTTTACAGGTGTGAGTACGTAAAACAAACTTTATTTTACCATTCCTAATGTACACATCAGGCATCTGAGAAAACCATGATATAGCACCGGGCTTTTGTTGCAAGCACCCCCAAAGACCAAGCAAGCCATTAATTAACGTTACCTAGTTTTTACCAGTAACTTCTCTTATTCTTTCTTTCTTTGCACTCATTTCTTTTTTCTCACCTGGTTTTCACATCTGTTGGGATTTCCTTTTTAACATTCAAAAGCTTTTTGCTTTTTTGTTTCACTTGAGACATTTCATTTTCATGTTTCTCGGGCATGGCTTGTTTTCCTTTTTGCTTTTCTGTATCCTGTAAAAAAAAAAAGTACACTTAATTGCTGAGAAGGACCAATAAAAATAACTGATACAGTCTTAAAGATAGAGATACAAAACTGAAGATGCAGCAGATATATATATCACATGTATAAAAATTATAAACTCCTTTCTTCAAATTTATTTGGAACATGTAGTTCTGTCAGTTTTTCAGCCTTTATCCTTTTATAAATGTATTGCTCTGAGTTTGAGTTATAAAGAGTGTCACTTTAATTTATACCCACATTCTGACAGAAGTGTGTGGTGGTACTGGCAGCAGCAAATTGACAGCTTCTTACTTTTCAGATTTAGGGAGCAAAACTTGCCTTTATTTACAAGAATAGTTCAGCTAGGACTACAATATAAACACTTTAGCAATGTGCTCAATTCTGAGCCCGAGCACAATGCAAACCAAGAACACAAGTGTTCGTGCCTATTCACTGAGTGTTCATAGTGACACTGTGACTGTCCACAGAGTCATGAGTTAACCTAACTACTACTCACCATAAACAGGAGGGCTCACTCATTCACTTACTCACATTTTACTGGTCACAGGCAAGGGATTACCAAGAGGGCCAAGGCTATGCCTACACTGCATCTTACAGCTGTGCTACTTGACTGGTCCAGCAACTGCTGTTTCAGGTCTGTGACCAGGTATGTACAGAAGCCGCACTCACACTTTTTTACAGCAACTTAACATTGTGGCAGTGTCTGAGCACCAACTAGAGGTCTTGTCTGGGCATGGCATGTATCTGCTTGGATGTTGCTGAATTTGCCTAGGGAGTGGCACATAGACTGGGTGCATAACACATGTATAGTAGGGCCATGTATATGTCAGACATGCAATTTTTAAAAACCTGGCTCTTCATCAAAGATAGTTTTAAAAAAAATATTTTTATTGATTTCAGAGAGGAAAGTAGAGGGAGAGATAGAAACATCAATGATGAGAATCACTGATAGGCTGCCTCTTGCATGCCCCCTACTGGGGATCGAACCCGTAACCCGAGCATGTGCCCTTGACTGTAACAAAACCCAGAACCTTCCAGTCTGCAGTCCAACGATCTATCCACCGAGCCAAACAAGCTAGGGCCAAAGATAGTTTGAGACTAACAAGGGTACTGGCAGGAGAGGGACATGCAGCAAAAGGGAACAGCTTTGGGTGGGGAGTTACAACCACATGGGGAGTGACAGTCAACCCATTGGGTCCTGCCTCACAGTGTGTGCTTATTAAGGAAGCCTGGATTTTAACAAGTCACAACAAGTCAACCGTTTAACTTCAAGAGGAAATAACCAGAGAAAGGACGGAACACCATTTGCATTCTTCGAGAAGCACTTCCTGAGCACCTGACTTGTCAAGAACATGGAGACTCAACTCTGTGAGGACAAGAACCTGGTCTTTGTCCAGCTGTTTCCCAAGTTCTCAGCATAACACCTGGTGCTTAGGCACTCAGTACAGAATGCTGAATAAATGAGTAGGATACAGTTACAATCAACACATGAGTGTGTAATCTAGTGGGAAAGAAATTATATGTAAGCAGCAAAAGGGTCATTCACAAAGAAGGAAGAGCACAGGAACCCTCCGCAGAGTGCTGGGCGGAATACACCCAAGCAGCAGGAAAGGAGAACAGGCAGGGAGGCCATGTATGTAAGGACACAAATGACAGGGAACAAGAGAGAGGTAAGAACTATGGCAATGATTGCAGAGAGAATGCTGGGAGTTGGGATAGTTGGAGGGGTCACTGAGGAAAAATGCTGGAAAGGTGGAACAGTTGTGAAGAAAGTGTGTGCTGACGGACGTTCTGAGTGCTCATTTCTATCACTGAAACTGCTGGGGTTCTGCTCTATGCCTGGCAATAATGTGTTAGGAGATAAAGCACAGAAGTCCAACACTTGCAACCAACGATGCTGAGGGGCACAGAGCACTGCGCAATGTGAGGGTACAAAGGGGAAGGCAGCTAAGAAAAACAGTTAATACAAACGTTATTTGAAAATGAATATATGTAGATGACACTACTGGATATCTAAGAAATGGTTCCCTAGCCATTAGGTTAAAACTGAAAACAAACAAACAAAAACATCCACAAAAAAACTTCTGGCCTACAATAATGTCTATATTAACATTGTTTTACTTTTGAAATATGGTTATCTAAAAATAAGAATGCCAAAATAGAATTCTGCTTTACCTTTTCTGCATACAGCTTGTACCTCAGACCCTCAGACACATCACAACAGGTACTTCCTCCCCCAACCCCTAACCCGTTTCCTAATACCCACTAGGACCTGACACTTCGCAGTGTTGCTCCTGATGCTGAGAATGGAGGACTGAGGACAGGTGACCCTCTCGATGGGCTGATGTGTGTGGGGCTCACTCAGTTCCATTCTGGGTGACTGCCACCTGTGTGGGCAGTGAGCTTCTCCTGAAGCCCATGCCAGGACTGATCTTACAGGAAAAGTGAGTCTAATTAAATGGTACAATTCCTTCTCATTATCTTCTGATACTTAAAATCTGAAACAAATTTCATAAGTCAGAGTAGTTACTATTCCAGATAGCCCCTAAATTTTAAGCAGTATTTCCAACTTCTAACTATTTTACTTTGTTAAATGCTTCACCATGTCCTTCCCTGGGGGAAAGGAAGACATTTGTCCCAGAGCCGTGACTGCTTCCTGCTTAGACATGCCTGTGAACCTGAGCACTAATCCTAGAGCATGTGCTCACACTAATGGAATACGCTGGTCCTGCCCACCTCCTTCAGGAGAGGCTCTGTGTCAGGGTTGGAGGTCTCTGTGGTGGTTGAGGAGCTGTCATCGTCAGCCAGCGAGTCTTTCAGCTCATCATCCTGGGACTTTCCCTTTCCTTTTTTGTCTTCTTGCTTCTTCGGTGCTTTAACCTTGCGCTGAAGAGGTTTTCCTTTCCCTGGGGATGAAAATCAAAGTAAAATTTCAAACTCTTCATTTTTTAGAAAATAATATTTTTATTGATCTCAGAGAGGAAGGGAGAGGGAGAGGGAGAGAGGGAGAGGGAGGGGGGGAAGAGAGAGAGAGAGAGAGAGAGAGAGAGAGATCAATGATGAGAGAGAATCATTGATTGGTTGCCTCCTGCACAACCCCCCACTGGGGATCAAACCCGCAACCCAGGCATGTGCCCCTGACCACAACTGAACCCAGGACCCTTCAGTCTACAGATTGACGCTCTATCCACCAAGTCAAAACAGCTTGGGCCAAACTCTTCATTTTTAAACAGCTTAGAATATTAAGCCATTAAAACTTTTTTAAAGAGGCTGGACTGTTTAATAAAGCTTCTTTCTCCACTTCATTCCTTAGAAAATCATTATTTACTAGATGCCTGGTGCACGGACTCCCAGTCGAGGGGGCAATTTGCATATTAGCCTTTATTATATAGGATTTCTAATTAAAGCTTTCCAAATCATGTTTGACTTGATGATTAGAATATTTTAAAAATCAACTTCAGGGCCTAATTTCTGTACAATAGGATGTACCCATTTTAAGTGCATAGTTCAAAGAGTTTTGGTAAACTCAGTAGTTCTGACAATTCTGTATGTCTGTCTTGGAATACTTTTTTAGACCATAGAGGGTGATACAGCTTTGAAAAGCCACAGAAGTGAAAACCAGAGATAGTTTTAAATCCATCTGGAGATGAAAGTCTATGGTGACATGATGAGCAGCCCATGTGTTAGGTGAGGGTGCCAAGAACCCTGGTGCAGAGGCATGCTGGCTGGGTCCAAATCCTGACTCTCCTGTATACCCTGCTGTGCGATGTTGTCCTCTCATCTGTAAGCTGGGGAGGCAGGCCCTACTGGAGTTGTACTGAAGAATCATGTGAGGCCCTTAGAACAGTGCTTGGCACACAAATACCTCATGGTGTTATATATGGAGAGTAGACAACACATCTACAGAAGGCCCATATTTTAAAGGATGGGGTATTGCCAATACAAATAAGAAATCAACCCATCACACATAACAGAGTGCCCACTGTTTCCCAGGCACTGTTCCATGTCCTGGGAACACAGCAGTGAGTATCAGCAGCACGATCCTGTTCTCCTGGAGCTTACATTCCTGCCAACTTGAAGGTGGAGAGAAACCTTGGACTGTGCTGCAGGCAGGAGCACTTGGGCCGACGGGCAGGCTGGGGAAAGCCATAGGAGCCCGAGCCAAAGGCTAATCCATTCTGTACTCATCATTGTTAAATACACCATTTTGACAATTGGTGACTCAGTACAGCATCTTTAAAGGCTATTTTTTGGCCACTGTTAACAGGCACTTGAGACTCATACTTTGGAATGTAAAACAGGTTGGCAAACTATGGGCCACCAGCCAAATCTGACCAGTAGCATGATCTCTAGAACTTGTGAGCAGAGAATAATTTTTATATATTTAAGAGGTTAAAAAACAAAACAAAACAAAAGCAGCATATATGACAAACATAGTCTGTGGCACATTGAACCGCAAATAAGTACCATCTGGCTCTTTACAAAAAGCTGGTTGAGCCTGGCCTAGAAAAGTAGTAAGGCTCTGACTTTTAGAAATGCCACTTGGTCCTTTACTTTCTCATTGACTCTAGAGTTGTGCTTGAAATCATTAACTGGGACATTACGTCTCAAAAAGATTGGCCAGCTGGTTTAACTGTACCAGCCTTGGCCCACCCAAACAGCAGGTGCTCCCCTCAGCCAGGACAGAGGGAAGATAGGTTCGGCTCTGGCCCCATGAGCCTCAGAATTTTGGATTTTGTAGGTTCAGTACTTGATATTGAGTCCTTCAGTCTTCCCCATCTTACCAAGATCAAGCCCTGATACAAATGTCCCACTTGCTGTTAGTCTATTTTATCATGGCTAGGTTTAATGGGTGAGAGGATCTGTGTAGAAATAATCTATATTTACAATAACTTGAAACCTCCTTAATAAACAAGAAAGGGCTGAAAGTGATATAAATTTTTTTCTTATTGCACTCAAATCTTGAAGCCAGGGACACACAAAAGAAGAAAATAAATATTTAATAAACCACTAGTTAAGTTGAAAACTTGGGCACAAAATTATTTTATGAAAGAGTAGTTTATACTTTTCACCTACAAATTCAACCTGCTGCACTTGGCCTTCTGCCCCAGCACCTTAATAATGCTATGTTGAAAAGGTGAGCAATGACCCCTTACCTGTCAATGCCAATGATTCTAGCACTCCTGAGTCCACAGGCCTCTGTTCTATTGGATGCCATGGAACGCTCCTTCCTAACCTCTGCACAGTGATTCTTCCGACACTCCATCGGTGCTGCTATCCCCCAGAGATCTGACCTTGGCACTTTTCTTTTCCCTTTATACTAGTAACCATCTGAGGGCTTGCTTTAATTAATAAAATAACAAATAAAATAAAAAGGTATATGTCTCATTTAAATTTTAAAAGCAGAGTCCCCAAGAGCACACAGTGACCAAACTGTGGCACATCCACACAGTCATACTAATTCTTGTCAAGTGTGCTCATTCTTTAGAACCATGAAGTGTTGTTTACTCTAAAAAGCTAACTAACCACATGCAAAGAAGAGGCCCTATTTCTCTCTACTGTCAATAGAACTTGGGAGGACTGGGCCTAAAAGCCATCCTCCCAAGTTCTATTCTAGCTTTTTTCTCAATGTGCCAAGGACTGGATTTCTCATTCTAGCATACTGAGGAAAATGGGAGATTTACAAATATTCACCTCCTAAGTGACCACTGCCAGACCCCACTTCATCAGCAAGGAAATAGGAAACTAGCTTTGGAAGTGGAAAATGATCTGTCAAATTCCTAAATCACAGACAGACTCTAGGCATAATTATTTTGTATGATGCTGCCCTAAGTTAATTTACTGTAATTACAAACCCTCTGTTCTTAAAACATATGCAGTTCCCACTTTCCACTATTATAAAGTATAATGTATATAAGAATATTTCCTGATATTAAATTTCCAGATATAGGCTCACACGTTCAAAGGAAGTGTGCATTATATTGTTTTTATGGCTTTGTTGTTTCAGAAAATGTGCTTTTCATAATCTATGAACGCACACTTTTCTTTTTAACACAGCTACCACTATTATTTTCTTTATATAATCTATGTATCCTAGGCTATTGGTACTTTTAGAAATATATACCAGTAATTTGCTTGCCTAAATTGAAGAGAGAGAGAGAGAGAGGGAGGATACTCATTTGACAGGTGAAATTCTAATCATCAACAATTATTTGGTTTTAAGCCCATCTATTGCAGCAAATTAAAAGATTAAACCCGCTAAAGACACGCCTATTCTAATCAGTTAGGACAATTTTTGACATGTGGTTAGCCAGTGGTTAAGCTCTCTGGTTCTTGTCTTCATGTCCTGACTCCAGGGGGTAGGAAGAGGCCTGTTGCTCCCCAAACAGGTTGGCCATTCTCATCCATTTACGTGGCTAGTTGGAAAAGCTAACCTGGGGTGCCTTCTCAAGCCCAACCCTCGATCTCCTGTTCTCTCCTGCTATCCCCTGATGTGTAGCTTGTGACAACTGTGTCCTCGTGAAATCACCAATGTAATGATCCATCACGAAGTATCTTTTAGTAGATCGGCTCTGTGACCAATGTGAAAATTAAAAAAGCCCTTTATTTTAAAATTATGTTCTAGACCAGGGGTGGGAAACCTTTTTCCTGCCAATGGCCATTTATAACATAATTCATGGGCCATACAGAATTATCAACTTAAAAATTAGTCTACTATATTTGGTCAAACATCTACTTAACTCACTCCTAATGCCTTGGCAGGGCCAGACCTTATACAGCCTTGCAGGCCAGATGTTCCCTACTCCTGTTCTAGATGAATAACCCTGAAAGTCCTATCCTTCAGGTTAGAAAATATCTCAGATCAGACACAAGCAGCAAGGGATTCAATTTTACTACTCAACTCTTTGCTTATGGTAACAGCTTTATTTTATTCATTCCTTCAATAGGGGAAAAACACATTAGGTAACTTGATCTAATTAAAAAATTTTAAACATTAACATTACTATAAAATTACCCTAAAATACTTAAGTTCTATTACTGAGATAACAAGGAAAAGATTTCTGTGGAAAAAACTAATATATTGAAGACATGCTATTGTTTTAGAACTCCAAAAGCATGTACTTTTTAAAAAACTCATCAAGAAAGGATAATCTCTCTAATAAATAGTGTTGGGAAAACTAGGTATCTACTTGCAAAAGAATGAAATTGGATCCAAATCTTATACCACTCACTAAAATTAAACCAAAATGGATTAAAGATTTTTTTGGTTTATGTTCTGCTTGTTCAGTTTTGTTTTTTAAAATTCAATTGTTGGTAGATATGTGTTTATTGCCATTTTATAATTCATCTTTTTAATCTTTTTTTTCCCCCTCTTCTTAAAGAAGACCCATTAACAGTTAATGAAATACTAGTTTAATGGTGATGAACTCCTCTAGTTTTTTCTTGTCTAGAGAAATATTTATATGTCTTTCAATTCTAAATGATATCTTTGCTGGGTAGAGCAACATTGGTATTAGGCCCTTGCTTTTCATCATTTTAAATATTTCTTGGCAATCTCTTCTGGCCTGCAAAGTTTTTGTTGAAAAATCAAATGACAGTCTTATAGAAGCTCCCTTGTAGGTAACAATCTGCTTTTTCTCTTGTGCTTTTATGATTGTCTCTTTGTCTTTAACTTTAATTATGATAGTCTTGGTGTGGGTTTTTTGGGTCCATCTTGTTTTGGACTCTATGCACTTTCTGGATTTATATAACTATTTTCTTCACCAGGTTATGTCATTATATTTCAAATAGGTTTTCAATTACTCGCTCTCTCTCTTCTCCTTCCGGCACCCCTATTATGTGAATGTTGGCACATCTGAAGTTGTCCCAGGGGTTCCTTACTCTATCCACACTTTTTAAAAAAATTACTATTTTTTTGGGAGTATTTCTTTTGTTCTGATTGTACTGATTTGATTTTAGGCTTTATCTTCTCTACTGTTGATTCCCTGTAACTTATTTTTCATTTCAGTTAATGTATCTTCCATTTTTGACTGGTTCTTTCTTATGGTTTTTAATGTTATTGACATTCTCATTCTCCCTAAGTTCTTTGAGCATCCTTATAACCATGGTTTTGAACTCTATCTGTTAATTTGCTTGCTTTGTCTCCATTTCATTTAGTTTTTGTCATTTCACGTAGCACTTCTTTGTCCCCCTCATTTTGGCTATTTTCCTGAGTTTGTTTCTATGTGTTAGGTAGAACTACTACATCTCCTGTGCTTTGTAGAGTGGCCTAATATAGTAGGTATCGTATGGCAGTGGTCGCCAACCTTTCAGACCTCATGGATTACCTACCAGTTGGTGACTGCTGACCTATACGGTCCAAAGGCAGAGCCTCCCCGTTCTCTAGAACTGAGCATTCCAGGTGCGTCACCCCCATGTGGGCTTTGTACACCCTCCTGCTATAGTTGAGCCTTGATTGCTGTTGGCACCTCAATAGGAGGAATTTACCCTCATGCTGATCAACTTCGAGGAGGCTGAGATCATGGTGGAGGATTAGCTGTGCAGGGCGCACCCATGGCACAGGACTTCCTTCAGCAGGGCTCTGGTGCCCTTTGAGTTTGCCTCATGAATGTGTTATTTGTGGAGGTGGTTGGTTGGTGCCTTGACATGATCTGAAGCTGTCCATTGTGTTGGCTCTGGGCCTCCTGGGAGGCGCAGTCCAAGGTCAACTGCTGCCTGTGTTCTATCCAGGGTCTCCAGGAATGAGCTATAAAGCACTGTACAGGCTGTATTGCTACTACAAGTACGCAGAAGAGGCCAACTTGGGAACCACGGCTGGTTATTAGTATTTGCTGGGCCCAGGGACACTTAGTGAGAGTTACGGGGTACACCAAGATCAGATGCTGCTTGTTTGAGAGATTTTAGGAAACTTGGACGTATGAGCCAAGACAGGTCATTTGTATGAAAAAGCCACTGGAAATAGCTTGGATGGGCCTGCAAGTTGGTGGAGTGGGGTCTTAGGGAATCAATAGGGTGGATTGAACAATGAATGAAGACTCAGATATGGCACCTGCCTGCTGGCTCTGTGGTGGGCAGGGACCAGAGAAGGAACAATGGCTTATGCCAGTACTTCTCTTTGGGAGAAAGCTGCCCCTCCAGCTCTCACAGGACTATTTAGTTCCGTCCTCTGTATCTTTTAGGTCCTCCCTCTGTATCTTTGATGCTTTTTGAGCTGCTGCTCCAGTGCTAGAGCTTAGACAGAATGAGCCTGAGTAAGTTTGTGCATGGGCCCTTTCAGAAGAACTGTCTGGCACTCCAGCAGCCCTTTGTCTCACAATCACTGCTGGGTTTTAAACCCAGAAATTATAGGGACTTCTCTTTCTGGCTCTGGAACTCTGTGAGGGAGGTACTTAAATAGGCTAGGAGTAATGTGCATTGGAATGGCTGCCATAGAAAGGAAGATGCAGAAAAGTTCAGAATATAGGAGAACCCAAGATGGCGGCATAGGTAAACACCTACACTGCTGCCTCACACAACAATTTCAAAACTACAACTAAAAGACAGAATGGACATCATCCAGAACCACAGGAAAGCTGGCTGAGTGGAAATTCTACAACTAGAAGGAAAGAGAGGGGCTCACAGAGACCCAGAGGAGCTGCAAAAAGCTGAGGTACGGAGATGTGTGCGTGGAGAGAGCGGAGAGAGAACCTGGCTGGCTTTCTCTGGCAGGAGGGAAACGAACACTCTCAAAGGCATTGAACCCCTTATCCTACGACACTAAACCCCAGATGCAGCCGAAACTCATACTGGGGGAGTTTGGACTGTGAAAAGGGAGAGGTGTACAGAAATTTAGGGTAGTCGCAAAAGATCAGAGGTCTGCTGGCGCACACGGCACTGCGTGCAGAGGACAGACTGCTGATTGTGCCACTGGCTTTTGTGAGTGGGTGGGACACAGACCCTCCCAACTGTGCCACTTCTGACTCCACTAAGCCCTGGTTTCGGGTGAAACCCTGGGGACCCAGACTCCTATGGTCCTGGAGCACAAGGGGAGCCGGAAAGGCAGCCGTCTAGAGGCACTGCGCACACGCACAAGGACGGCTCCAGCGATTAGCCAGTCACGTGAGACTCAGGGGCCGTGGAGGGTGGGGCTGACTGGAAGGCAAGGCGGTCCCTTAAGCCCTGAGACTCCACCCATCCTAAGCTCAACAGAGAGGCTTTTGCGGTTTTGCAAGTCTGGAATCATAAGGGTGAATCCATCCAACACAGAAGTTCTCCTGGCATAGTGAAAATGCTGAGACAAGGGAAGGGATCACAAACAAAAGAAATGGAGGAAAACAAATGACTGGATATAGAGTTCAAAACCATGCTTATAAGGTTTTCCAAGAATATCCTAGAAAAGTTGGATAAAGTTAGCGAGTCCCAAGAGGAGATGAAAAAGGACCAACTAGAGATGCAAAAGATCCAACTAGAAATTAAACATACACTGACTGAAATAAAAAATATTATACAGTCCTAACAGCAGACTAGAGAAAGGCAAGAATCAAGTAAAAAATTTGAAATATAAAGAATCAGAAAACACTCAACTGGAAAAGCAAGAAGAGAAAAGAATCCAAAAATGTGAAGATAATGTAAGGAGCCTCTGGGACAGCTTCAAGCGTACCAACATCAGAATTGTGGGGGTGCCAGAAGAAGAGAGAGAGCAAGATACTGAAAATCTACTTAAAGAAATAATGACTGAAAACTTCCCACATCTGGTAAAAGAAATAGACTTACAAGTCCAGGAAGCACATAGAACCCCATATAAAAGGAATCCAAAGAGGACTACACCAAGACACATCATAATTAAAATACCAAGAGCAAAAGACAAAGAGGAATATTAAAGCAGCAAGAGAAAAACAGTTAATTACCTACAAGGGAGCACCCATACGACTGTCAGCTGATTTCTCAACAGAAACAATGCAGGCCAGACAGGAATAGCAAGAAATATTCAACGCGATGAATAGCAAGAACCTACAACCAAGAATAATCTATCCAGCAAAGCTATCATGCAGATTTGAGGGTCAGATAAAGAGCTTCACAGTAAGAAAAAGCTAAAGGAGTTCATCAACTCCAAACCAGTATATGAAATGCTGAAAGGTACTCTTTTAGAAGAAGAAGAAAAAGGTAAAAGACAAAAAATTATGAACAATAAATACATATCTATCAACAGGTGAATCTAAAAATTAAGTGAATTAGAAATTTGATCAACAGAATAAACTGGTGAATATAATAGAATCAGGAGCACAGAAAGGGAGTGGACTGATAATTCTCAGGGGGAAAGAGTGGAGTGGTGTACAGGAAGAGACTGGACAAAAATCATACACCTATGGATGAGGTCAATGGGAGGGAGGAGGCAAAGGGAAGGGTGGGAGTTGGGTGGAGGGGAACTATGGAGGGGAAAAAGAGAAACAAATGTAATAATCTGAATAAGAAAGATTTAATAAAAAAAAAGAGTTCAGAATATAAAGGACTAATTTAAGTACAGGTAGGCCATTTATTACATTTTACATTTGATTTTGGAAGTTACCAATTAGCCTACCTGTGTAGGTATGTGTGACATGCAGACTTCTAAGATGGCTCCCAGGGACCCCACTTTCTGGTATATATGTTCTTATAGACATCTCTCTCCTGAACTGTGGGCGGGACCACACTGCTAATGACCAGAGTACTGCAGAAGTGATGGGATGTCACTTTCAAGAGTAGGTCACAAGATATAAACTTCTGTCCCCTGCGAGCTTATTTTCTCTCTTTCCTTCTTGTGCTTATTTGCTCTGGGGAAGCCAACTGTTTTGAACTGCTCTAACGAGAGGACCCATGGCAGGCTGCTGGCCACATCCATTAAGAAACTGCGACCCTCAGCCCAATAGGCTGTGAAGAAATGAATCTTGCCATCAACCACTTGAGTGAGCTCGGAAGCAGATCCACCTTCAGCTGAATCTTATGATGACTTCAATCCTGGCTAACACTGACTGCAGCTCTGTGAGAACTGGAGAACCCAGTTGAGCTGCACCCTGATGCCTGACCCACAGGAACTATGAGAGAATCATCTGTTACCATGCAAAAGATAATTAACAGAGTATGCAGAACCCCAAATCAGGGGTCAGCAAACTCATTAGTCAACAGAGCCAAATATCAACAGTAGGATTGAAATTTCTTTTGAGAGCCAAATTTTTTAAACTTAAACTTCTTCTAATGCCACTTCTTCAAAATAGACTTGCCCAGGCCATGGTATTTTTTGAAAGAGCCACATTCAAGGGACCAAAGAGCTGCATGTGGCTCGCGAGCCGCAGTTTACCGACCACAGGGCTAGACAGTAAATAGTTTCAGGTGCATGGAGCCTATGGCTTCTGTTGCAGCTACTCAACTCTGTTGTTGCAGCACAAAAGCAGCCAAAGACAATATATAAACAAAAGGGCAAAGCTATGTGCCAATAAAACTTATTTTACAAAACAGGCAGTGATTTGGCTCACCAGCTGCAGTTTGCCAATCCTTGCTCTAAAGAGCAGACTATACAGAAATACTATTTTTGAGTTAAAATGATCTCCATTTTAGCACTGTCTTAAAAATTATTTTAGTAATTAAAAACAAACTCAATCTATCATAATAACAGAGGCAGCTAAAAGGAAAATAGGAGATATCTAATAAACTTCTCAATTTGGCCAGTAATCTAAGAAACACAAGTATCTTTTTTGACAAATGGCTACCTCTATTTGCATTCTGACAAGGAAGAGCTGATGTCCAATGTTAGAGAAATATCTGAGCACCTAATGAATTAGTTGTGTGTCACAACTCTGACTACAACAACTCCTGAGACATGCACTGGCTTCCCCCTCATGTGATGTGCTGTTCCCACAGTGAAAACAGTGCTTACCTTTGCTTTTTGACAGTGGCGATGGTGGCTGCTCTGTAAACACATCTAGGGCTGGGGAGTGATGGTGGTCAAAGTCTTTGTCCATGGCTTCTATGAGACTGGTGATGTCTGAGTCCTCTGAACTGTGCCTTGTGCTGCTGGCATGTTCTGGGTGGGTAGAGTGTACGACGGGGGTGGGTGACAGCCTTCCAGGCTGTGGCTCCTGGTGCTGAGGCACTGGTGGTGGTGGAGGGGGAGAGTGCTGCTCCAGCGTGCCATGGACATGGTGCTGGCTGCTGTGCTGGCTCTGTTTTGCTCCTTTGGACTTTCTGCCTGCTGCGTGACCCTGGGCCACTGTGTTCGAGTCAAGGACCAGGGTGCCTGCTTTGCTAGCAGACTGTGCAGAAGTCCTGCTAGAGGTACTGGTGCTGTTTTTGGCTCTGACGTTGTTCATGTCAGTTGAGTTTCTATTGCTGTGTGGATGGACTGATGGACCACACTGCTTATGACTTCCTGCAACAGGTTGTGATGATGAGCCCCCTGGGCCACAGAACCCCCGACTCTGACTGGGGTCACAGCTGAGTGTGTTCAAGCTGAAAAAAGGATGAACTGCAGTTAGTAAAAAGAAACCTACAAATTCTTAGATTAAAAATAACATTTATTTAATCAGTAGAGCCATTACAATATAAATACTCTAAAGACAAACAACAAGAAATAGGAATACTAGTCCTAGCCAGTTTGACTCAGTGGATAGATGGCTGACCTGTGGACTGAAGGGCCTCAAGTTCAATTCCAGTCAAGGGCAAGTACCTTGGTTGCAGGCTTGAAACATGTATGATACGAGAAGCAACCAATCGATGTCTCTCTGTTTCCCCCCTCCCTTCTACTCTGGCTAAAAATCAATGAGAAAAAAAAGAATAGGAATACTTTTCACAATTTTATATGGTCTATCAAAAATTTAGAAATCAAGTCAGGGTCTAAGAATATTTTAACCTTCACCAATATAATGATTACTTGCTATGAGTTCTTAGTAACTGAGGGCTACATGCAGCACATTACATCAGCCAAATCTATACATTCTAGAGAATTTATTTGCAGCTGGTGAACATACTTTCCTTCAGATGAAATACCAATGATTCTCCTGAGATCAAATGGTCTTCCCACATCAAAGGGTGGGTTTGAGGCCTCAAAAGACAGCCGTCTTCGAAATGGCTCCCAAATACCTTGAGCTTCCAAATAGGCTGTTCCGATGACCAAAAGAAACAGGGCACTGTGGGGACAGAAAGAGATAATTAGGTTCATCGTTAGTGCAAGAGTAACCCAATTTGACATTAAAGGCAGAATTTCTTGGCAAAGTACAATCCTATATAATAAAAGGCTAATAAGAGAGAAACCAAAATGGCGGCACAGGTGAACACTTAAACTGCTGCCTTGCACAACAATTTCAAAACTACAACTGAAAGACAAAACGGACACCATCTAGAACCACAGGAAAGCTGGCTGAGTGGAAATTCTACAACTAGAAGGAAAGAAAGGGACTCACAGAGACTCAGAAGAGCTGCAAAAAGCTGAGGTACAGAGACACACCCGTGGAGAAGACGGGTGGTGGAGTGCCTGGCTGGTTTCCTCTAACAGGAGGGAGACAGAAATTGCTGACTGCACTGAACCCTAGTTCTGACAGCACTGAACAGTCTGGTCTGTCGAAAAAAGGGAGGTGTGCAGAGAAATTCAGGGGAGCCGGGAAAGGCAGGGGTCTGGAGACGTGCATGCCAGGGTGCGCAAAGAGGACTAACTGCTGATTGTGCCACTGGCTTTCTCTAGCAGGAGGAAGACCGAACCTCCCAACTGTGCTGAACTCCTCTTCTGACTGCACTGAACCCCAGTTTCAGGTGAAACCCTGGGGACCCAGACTCATAAGGGTCCCCGGAGCGCACAGAAACTCAGGGGAGCCACAAAAGACAAAGGTCAGGAGGTGTGCATGCGTGTGTGTGTGTGCACACAGAGAGGGCTGCAGCAATTACCGAGGGACACTGAGACCCAGGGGCCACATAGGGGCAGGGCTGACAGGAAGCCAAGGCTGTCTGCTCAGTCCTGAGACTCCGCCCCATCCAAGCTGAGCACAGAGGCTTTTGCATCATAAGGCTGATTCCAACACAGAAGTTCTTCTGGCGTAGACACAGCTGATCCTCACAGCCAATTGGCCTGGAGATCAATTCCCCCCAGTGATACCAACAACAATCAAGATTTAACTACAACAAGGCTGTACACACAGTCCACAAAGGGGTACACCAAGAGAGTCTACCTCAGGTAACTGGGGAGGTGAAGCAATTGGGCCATATAGGAGACATAGCACATAAAACTACTCTACCAACTCAGGGAAGCAGTGAAAATGCGGAAACAAAGGAACAGATCATAAACGAAAGAAATGGAGGAAAACAAACGACTGGATATAGTGTTCGAAACCACGCTTATAAGGTTTTTCAAGAATTTCCTAGAAAAGATGGATAAATTTAGCGAGACCTAAGAGGAGATGAAAAAGGACCAACTAGAAATTATACAATGATTAAAATAAAAAATATACAGAGACCTAACAGCAGACTAGAGGAATGCAAGAATCAAGTCAAAGATTTGAAATACAAAGAAGCAGAAAACACTCAACTGGGAAAGCAGAAAGAAAAAAGAATAAAAAAATGTGAAGATAACGTAAGGAGCCTCTGGGTCAACTTCAAGTGTACCAACAATTATGGGGGTGCCAGAAAAGAGAGAGCAAGATACTGAAAACCTATTTGAAGAAATAATGACTGAAAACTTCCCCCACCTGGTGAAAGAAATAGACTTACAAGTCCAGGAAGCACACGGAACTCCAAACAAAAGGAATCCAAAGAAGACCACACCAAGACACAATTAAAATGCCAAGAGCAAAAGACAAAGAGAGAATATTAAAAGCAGCAAGAGGAAAACAGTTAATTACCTACAGGGGAGCACCCATACCATTGTCAGCTGATTTCTCAACAGAAACTATGCAGGCCAGACGGGAGTGGCAAGAAGTATTCAAAGTGATGAATAGCAAGAACCTACAACCAAGATTACTCTACCCAGAAAAGCTATCATTCAGAATTGAAGGGCAGATAAAGAGCTTCACAGATAAGAAAAAAACTAAAGGTGTTCATCACCACCAAAGCAGTATTATATGAAATGCTGAAAGGAACTCTTTAAGAAGAGGAAGAAGAAAAAGGTAAAGATAAAAATTATGAACAAATACATATCTATCAACAAGTGAATCTAAAAATCAAGTGAATAAAACATCTGATGAACAGAATAAACTGGTGAATGTAATAGAACCAGAGGTATAGAAAGGGAATAGACTGACAATGCTCAGGGGACAAAGGGTGAGAGGGGAAGACAGGGAGAGACTGGACAAAAATCTCACACCGATGGATGAGGACAATGGGAGAGCGATAAGGGTAGAGGGTGGGGTGGGGGCCAGGTGGAGGGGAGATATAGGGGGAAAAAAGAGGAACAATTGTAATAATCTGACGAATAAATATTTATTAAATTAAAAAAAAGGCTAATATGCAAATTGCCCTTTTGGGAGTTTGACCACTCACTATGACTTGTGCTGACCACTAAAGGGCGGCACAAAACAAAGGAAGACCCCAGCCAGCAACCGGTAGCTGGGGGAAGGAAGGCCCAGCTGGCAGCCAGAAGGTCCCAATGGGCCCTGATCATCAGCCAGGCCTAGGGACCATACCAATTTTGTGCACCAGGCCTCTTTTATAGAATGCCAATTTACTCGATGTTCATAAGGGGGAAGTAATTATTTGTATCAGAACAGACACTAAAGGATACTTTCCTCTTACCAAAAGCAGCCTTTACCTTTTCTTTTAGTTTTAACTCTAGGTCAACTCTATTCCCTTAAAGGATGTGTGGGTTAGAGTATATCTGATTCTCAAAACACATAAAGAAATATACTGGGGGGAAAAGTATACTGTTTTTAAATGCTAAGGATTTAAAAACAATTTCTAATCAGTTTTCTTTTGCTTAGGTGAGACTCCAGAAAAATACACTGTAAGGTAAATCACATATGCCCAAATCACGTAACTTTGATAAATTAGGAGTGTTTTTTTCCCTTTAAGAAATTAACATGCACTTAATTTATATAGTGAATTGCAAAGTCAGACAGTTGTTTATGGAATATGCTACTAAAAAATGCTCAGTTTTAACTGTTTCCACTAGATGTGGAGCAAAGAGATAAGCTGGACTGTGTTAGCTGGTATGTAAGCTGGGTCTGTTTGTTCATGGAGGACACCCGACATTCAGAACATGACTGGACATAGTGGGCACTCAATGAACAATGCCCAGTGATGCTGAATATTAATCTGGAAAGAAGACAAGTACCTCATTATTCCTGAGATGATGATATACAGAGCCAGCTCCCAGTTGGGTCGGGGTAGGGCTTCTGCACAGGTTGCTAACATATGATAGGGAAGGGATGCATTCAATATAAACACAAATTCAGAGCCACTGGCTGTTATAAACTTCAGTTCACGAATAACCCTAGACGCTGTGAAATCAGGAGTAAACCTAAAATAGAATAATGGCAGTTAAGATTAAATTTTATAAATATAGTGCAAGCAGTTTAAATATAACACCAATCCCATACGCCTTTGAAAAGTAACACAGAATTTCAGTGTAATACTTTTATTCACTTTCCTCATTTTAAGATGCAAAAAATTTCCCATGAAGTTAATAACAATCTGCTCCTGTAAGTATTAATTCAGAAAGTAATCTCTGAGCTTCCTTCCCTTCCCTCCTTCTCTCTCTACATCAACAGTTTTCCCAGGATACATTCCCATGAGACTTTTTAAAAATGCTGTCCAAGCCCCAGTGATCTTCCCAACTATTGTGTTTTTATTTTTAACTGTATGTTCCCCACACCTGAGGAAAGGTATGCTATTCTTCACTGGACCTGTCGGTGCCTTACTCAGTGATGAATGCAGTTCCCTGTTAAGACAATGTCTACTCAAGATAACGAGATTGTAATTCAATTAAGAGGATAGATTACATTTTATTACATAAAGTTTACAACATGACAATTTATCAATTAGTTGTTAAAATATGCTGCAACTATCACCAACACAGGAATTGTCTTGACAAAAATACCACACATTTGTACATGGTACAATATGGAAAAGAGCATTTATGACATGTCTGCTTTGTTACTGAGACTATCAAAAACTTCTGTTTTAACACAAGCTGCAAAATAATTTTGAAACTGGTTTCTAAGGCTATCTGATCCATTCTGGAGTTAGAAGTTTTACAATTTTGAAAACAAAGCTATAAAAAAAATAACCAAAGATTAAGTGAAAAACAAAACAAAAACAGCAAGTTTGTGGATAAGGACTCTTTTTTGTAAGTATGAAAACATATTTGCACCAAGTATGAATAACTCTAGTTTAAAAAGTTAATGAGAAGCTACTGACTCATTATACCCTATTAGGAAATACTTACAATATAATTATGTCTTTAGAAGCATTGGCGCTTAGTGCAAACTCTTGACAATTAATGACTTTAAAGCCATATCCCTCACATGGGTACCCACTGACTTCAATGGTTTCTATGTTAATTTGAAGTTGTCCTGTATTCTCTACTTTAAATGTTCTTTTCAATGTGAAATTCGGTTCTCTCAGTTTCAAACCTAAGGGGAAAAACATGGGGAGTGAGTATAAATCTTGCGGCCATGTGCTTCAGGTCCAAATGATGAGCAAGTTCCTCATGAACACGTCTGGTGACTATGAAGCAACTTCTCGTGCCAGAGACCAGCTTTATCAGACTTCAGCAGCAAGATCTCCACTTTGCATATCCTCTCAGACGTCAAAGTTTGATCATGCTTTATCTTTTCCATCAGAGTAAGTCATCTAAGGCATGAAATGAATACTGGTACTTTAAAGCTTTTAAGATCCAAATCCAAGTCAGGATGTTTTCTTAAAAATCTGAAGTATTCATCACTAATATGCACATTTGCACTGACAGAAATACTGATCTTGTCTTTGGAATTATTTATTGTTGAAAGCAAATGCTGAAATTTGTGCCCATTGACCTGTTAGCAATACTCACTATCTGTACAATCTTTTAATAATGCTTCTGTGATTTTAAAGCGTAAAGAACTCCCTGGACCAGGAAGCTTGCCTGCCACCCTCAAGTTCTCAGTTGTTCCTTGTCCTTGGACCATCAGAGCATCCATCACGGTCAGGTTATTTCTATGCAAGAACAAGAATTACAGATTTGTCATCACTTCTTGGCCTTTTGCCTAAGATTAAGTAAAGAACTACAGATTTTTCTATTATATTCGCAAAATATTTTAATCCATATTTTTTACTATTATTTTAAAAACCACCATGTGGAAATGAATACAGTAAATTTAAGAATGACATATTTATATTTTAAGAATTAAAAAATATTTCCTAAAAGAAAAGCAAGGGTTTTTCATTTTTAAGAGCCATACATACATAGTAAGCACAATTCAGGTCTTAGGCTATGAACACAATCACAAAGTAACTTTCATCAGCCACTGTGTGTCTTGGACAAAGCCAAAAAACATTCCATAAATAAAAATGCAAACTCATATGGACACAAATCAAGTAACAACTTCTATAGAAGTGCTAAAAATCACAGTGCACTTACATCCCAGGCCGTACCTGATTATGATCAGTGAGGAAACAGTTCTGTTGTGAACAGGAGTAAACTTTACTTTGACAGACCTCTTCTCTCCAGGTTTTAAAATGAGGTTCAAGATGAAATGTCGAGAGATGCCCTCTGTGAACCCTGTTGAACTCTGCAGTGGATGAGCCTTGGGTAATAAATAGCAGTCATTAATAAAATCTTTGGAAAAATGTTTTTTCCTTTATCCCATCTACAGCCCAGTATCAGTATCACCAGCTTCTTGAATTGATTAAATATGTAAAAAACGTCATCTGTCACAATTTAAACACTGGCTAACTGAAAAACAGAGCTGGGCAGCCAGTGCATTCAGCCCCCAAATGAGCTTTGTTCCCGAGGACACTGAAAGGGACATGTATCCAAAGTTTTCATGTCTGTACTAGTCATGTTTTTACATAGAGATCTTTTAATTTTGAAACATAACACACATGCAGAAAATGACACAAACCTAAAATAAATAGCATAGTGTTTTAAAAGAAAGCAAAAAGCTGTGTAATCAACACTAGCACCGCAGGTCCCACTGCCGCTGTCCCTGCCTGCCATCCCTGCTGTCCTGCTCCTCCCACTGAAGGGTGTCAGCTGAAGGGTCTTAAGGTTGCATCCTATTTTTTATTTGTAAAAATATTTCCAATTCATATTAATCTATTTTTGACTTTTATTCTGAAAGCTAATATAAACACATAATTACTGTTTCATAAACACTTGATGATTTAAATTTAAAAAAATAACTTAGTTTAATAATCAAAATATGACTTTTTGACAGCCAGTTACAGATTATTAAAAAGGTCATAGTTCACACATCTCAGGATATTCTGCTTAATGTTTAAGCAACATTAAGTTTAAGCTTTCTGTTGGAAGGGTCTGTGAGCTTCATGGCTCTGCTGTGTGAAAGGAAAGCGACTTTTGTAGGATTTTTCTACTCTACTTGGCAGTTAGGTTTAATACATACAGGTCCACCTACTTACATTGGCAGGATTCCTCAAAGATAACTTAAAGTCAATGACTTAATGCAGCACACTACTTTTTAACTCTTGCATCTG
Organism: Lasiurus cinereus; assembly: GCA_011751065.1. Taxonomy (NCBI): domain Eukaryota; kingdom Metazoa; phylum Chordata; class Mammalia; order Chiroptera; family Vespertilionidae; genus Lasiurus; species Lasiurus cinereus. The sequence goes on along the minus strand of JAAGEH010000041.1, from coordinate 8,426,532 downwards.
AGGATAATTTTTTCCTGTGTCTAACATTCTTTTCCATTAACGTCTACTTGGACAACAGAATATTATGAGTGCTCCGAATGGTTGGTAAACAACTAAGTCCTTTTATTTTTTTAAAATATATTTTATTGATTTTTTACAGAGAGGAAGGGAGAGGGATAGAGAGCTAGAAACATTGATGAGAGAGAAACATTGATCAGCTGCCTCCTGCATACCTCCTACTGGGGTTTTCCCCCCAACCAAGGTACGTGCCCTTGACCGGAATCAAACCTGGGACCTTTCAGTCTGCAGGCTGACGCTCTATCCACTAAGCCAAATCAGTTCTGGCAAAAAAGTTCCTTTTAAATAAACTATTATGGACACATTTTATATTATACACTAGAGGTCCGATGCACAAAATTTGTGCAAGGAGCTTGGCCTTCATAACCCCAGCTTTGTCCGGAAGGTTGTCCAGACAGTTGTTCTGCTGTTCAATCTAATTAGCATATTAGCTTTTTATTAAGTGGTGGTTTTCACAGAATGACACACTGACTCTTGGGATGCTCAAAGATCTTTCCGAGTAGCCAGTGTCTAAACTATTTCCCTAAGACTGGCAGACCACCGACTTTTTCAGCGTTTTGACATTTGTACTGGTAAGTCAGCAAAAGGAATGGTGAGTAAACCTGCTGACCCTTTCGCACAAGGTAAGGCAGTGGTATCAAACTTTCAGAGAAGCCAGTCTTCTTCCCTATGTGCACTTTTAGTTAAGAGAAGCAAGTTCTTGCCCTAGCTGGTTTGGCTCCATGGATAGAGCATCAGCCTGAGGACTGAGGGGTCCCAGGTTCGGTAACAGTCCAGGTCACATGACCAGGTTGTGGGCTTGATCCCCAGTGGGGAGCATGTAGGAGGCAGCCAATCAACGATTCTCTCTCATCATTGATGTTTCTCTTTCTCCCTCTCTCCTCTTCTCCGATATCAATAAAAATATAAAAGAAAAAGAAAAGAGAGAAGCAAGTTCTGAATTCAGCAATAATAAATATCAATCTTATTAAGTCTCAACCCTGGACACGTCTTTGTAATATTCTGGGGGATAAAATGAGAAGTTTGTATAAAGTACACCTGCATGAGGCTCCACAATGTCTTGAAAAGCTAGTTTAAGATGCAAACTGAACACACTGCTTTTCTTATGGAACACCATTTAATCTTGAGAAAATGATTTGACAAGCCACCTTGTCAAATCAGATGGGGTGTTAGGTAGATAATTTCATGAAAATGCAGTATTTGTTCCTTCAAGGAAAATACCTAAAGTATCATACATCAAAAAGTAAAGTTAGCATGGGTGCAAGAGAAGAGTCAGGGAGAATTGAGACAGCTTCAAAAGTGAAGGTTTCCCAGACAGCAGGGCACCATGATCAGGATGGTTAGGGATGGGTGTGGTATGTTGGTAGGGCAGAATGAAAGGCATGGAGGCCTTGAGACTTTGCTGTTTGCAGAAGGTTTTAGTTCAAAGTGCTGATTTCCTGACTGATACATACCTGACTGTACAGTAAGGCCTTACAACATGAGAGGTTAGTGGCTTTGCAGCCTGACTTGTATGATAGAGAAGATTTTGTTCCTGGAACCAATCAGTTTATGCAAAAATTTATTAATTCAAGATCGACTGAGTGAAAACTATGCATACTACTGTGCTAAAGTATAAATACAGCCAGTCATGGGTCTGGTACTCATGGAGCTTAGAATTTTATTAGCAATTATCCAAAATAAACATTTAAATGACCATGCACAATATTTTGAGGTTTAATAAAGTAAATTATGTATTAGCATATACCTCACTGTCCTGATGCATAACCTGTATTGTGAACAGGGAACACAGAATATAAAGAAACAATGGTTTCCTACAGGCAAAGGTGTCAGACAAGGGTACTCTTTATCTCCCTATTTATTTAATCTGTATGCAGAACATATCACATGAAAAATTGGGCTATACTCAGAGCAAGGAGGAGTGAAAATCAGTGGAGGAAATGATAAGATATGCATATAACACCAACTTACTGGCAGAAGTACTAACAATCTGAAACAACTTTGGATGAAAGTGAAAGAAGAAAGTGCCAACATAACTACATTTGCACATCGAGAAGATAAGAATGGTAACTACAGAAGAAATATACAACTTTAGTGTAGACAATGAAGACACTGAAATTGTTAAAAGATTTTGCTGGTTCAGTCATCAACTCAGAAAGAGACTTGCGTCCAAGAAATCAAGAAAAGGCCAAGTACTGAGGAGAATCCAAGATGGCGGCATAGGTAAACACCTATACTGCTGCCTCGCACAACAATTTCAAAACTACAACTAAAAGACAGAACGGACATCATCCAGAACCACACGAAAGCTGGCTGAGTGGAAGTTCTACAACTAGAGGGAAAGAGAGGGGCTCGCGGAGACCCAGAGGAGCTACAAAAAGCTGAGGTACGGAGACGCGCGCTGAGAGAGCGGTGCTGGAGTGCCTGGCTGGCTTTCTCGGGCGGCCAGGAAACGGAGACTCCCAACGGCATTGAACCCCTTCTCTTACGACACTAAACCCCAGATCCAGCCGAGACTCATACGGGGGGAGTTTGGACTGTGAAAAGGGAGAGGTGCACGGAAATTTAGGGGAGTTGCAAAGGATCGGAGGTCTGGTCGCGCACGGCACCACGCGGAGGACGGATTGCTGATTGTGCCGCTGGCTTTCGCGAGTGGGCGGGAGACAGACCCTCCCAACTGCGCCACTTCTGAGTCCACTGGGCCCCTGTTTTGGGCGAAACCCTGGGGACCTAGACTCGTGTGGTCCTGGTTCGCAGGGGAGCCGGAAAGGCAGCGGTCAGAGGCGCTGCGGGTGCGCGCGCGCACAAGGACCGCTCCAGCCATTACCCAGTCACGTGAGACTCAGGGGCCGTGGAGGGCGGGGCCGACTGGAAGGCAAGGCGGTCCCTTAAGCCCTGAGACTCCACCCTCCCAAGCTCAGCAGAGGCTTCTGCGGCTGAATTCAGCACAGAAGTTTCCCCGGCACAGTGAAAATGCCGAGACAAGGGAAGGGATTACAAGCAAAAGAAATGGAGGAAAAAAAACAACTGGATATAGAGTTCAAAACAACGCTTATAAGGTTTTGCAAGAATATGCTAGAAAAGATGGATAAATTTAGTGAGACCCAAGAGAAGATGATAAAGACACTGACTGAAATGAAAACTATTATGCAGAGTACTAACAGCAGACTAGAGAAAGGCAAGGATCAAGTCAAAAAATTTGAAATATAAAGAAGCAGAAAACATTCAACTGGAAAAGCAAGAAGAGAAAAGAATCCAAAAATGTGAAGATAATGTAAGGAGCCTCTGGGACAGCTTCAAGCATACCAACATCAGAATTGTGGGGGTGCCAGAAGAAGAGAGAGAGCAAGATACTGAAAACCTGTTTAAAGAAATAATGACTGAAAACTTCCCACATCTGGTAAAAGAAATAGACTTACAAGTCGAGGAAGCACACAGAACCCCAAAGAAAAGGAACCCAAAGAGGACTACACCAAGACACATCATAATTAAAATGCCAAGAGCAAAAGAGAAAGAGAGAATATTAAAAGCAGCAAGAGAAAAACAGTTTATTACCTACAAGGGAGCACCCATACGACTGTCAGCTGATTTCTCAACAGAAACGATGCAGGCCAGACGAGAGTGGCAAGAAATATTCAACGTGATGAACAACAAGAACCTACAACCAAGAATAATCTATCCAGCAAAGCTATCATTCAGAATTGAAGGGCAGATAAAGACCTTCACAGAGAAGAAAAAGCTAAAGGAGTTCATCAACTCCAAACCAGTATTATATGAAATGCTGAAAGGTACCCTTTTAGAAGAGGAAGAAGAAAAAGGTAAAAGACAAAAAATTATGAACAACAAATACACATCTGTCAACAAGTGAATCTAAAAATTAAGTGAATTAAAAATCTGATCAACAGAATAAACCGGTGAATATAATAGAATCAGGAGCACAGAAAGGGAGTAGACTGATAATTCTCAGGAGGACAAAAATCATAAAGCATCAAACAGACTGTGAAATTATAGCAGAAAGATTAAAGTTAGGTGAGGTAAATAAGTGATCAATCAAAGGACTTGTATGCATGCTTATAAACATAACCAATGATCACAGACACTGGGGGGTCGGGGTACGCCTGGGAGGGAGGGGGGCAATGGGGAGATATGTATAAAAAAATTAATAAAAATTAATTTAAAAAAAAAAAAAAAAAAAAGAAGAAAAGGCCAAGTACTCAGAAGGGCAGCAATGGAAGAATTAAGTCACCAAGAACAAAGATGTGCCATTAGAGCCCTCACATTCCCAATAACTATGTGCTGATGTGGAAGTTGGACAGTGAAGAAGGCTGATAAAAAATAGTAACATGGTACTCAGCCAATGTGGCTCAGTGGTGGAACGTCGGCCTATGAACCAGGAGGTCATGGTTCTATTCCTGGTCAGGGCGCATGCTCAGGTTGCGGGCTTGATTCGCAGTGGGGGCGTGCAAGAGGCAGCTGATTGATGTTTCTCTCTCATCAATGTTTTTATCTCTCTATATATATATCTCTCTCTTCTTCTCTCTCTAAAAATCAATAAAAACAAAACCCCAAACAAGCCATGGATTCATCTAAAATATGGTGTTGGAGAGCACTATGGATATTGTGACAGGAAGATGAACAAGTGGACCCTAGAGCAAATTAGCCTGGAACATCCATCACTGGAGACAAAAATGACAAAACTGACGCTATCCTACTTTGGGCACATCATGAGAAGACATGGTTCTTGGCAAAAGGCAATTGTGCTGGGAAGAGGCAGAAGAAGAGGAAGACCAAACATGGGATAGACTGACTCCATAAGAGTCTACAGAAGCTGAGCTGGGCACCGAGGACAGGACCTGGCGGACATCACTCAACCATGGAGTCACCAGTAGTTGGCGCATATAACACACACACACTTCAGCAATATAGTTTCTGAATTTCTAGTAGCTGTTATATATAATTATGGCCTTAATGTTTAATGACCACAAACAGGAATCTTCTACCCAGTGTGCTTCATGTTGATCTAAATCCTACCTATTTTGCCTATGTTTTTACCTCTAGTACCATTGCTGACAGTTCTGACTTCTTAAATAACTTGCCCTTCAGCCAAATTGAAGGGCAGGTAATAGTTTTCCTTTACATGAGCACTGATCATGTTACAGAATTATTTCTGTGAAATAGTATAAAGTTTGAATACTTACACTGTTTCTGAAGATTTGGAATTCTAGTGTTCTTAAATCTATCTTTGCCACCTTACTCAAGTTAAACCTAAAATAAAAATGTATACATATTTCTGTGTAAGCAGCATCATAATTAAACAAATGATAGAGTAATTATCAAGTTTGTAATTTTGTTTGCAAAGTATCTTTTGGCAGATTTGAGATAACTATTTTGTCAGATTAATAGCCTTTAAAAATTAATCGTCACAACTTACAGTTAATATTTTGCTTACTTTCAAAAGTAAAATATTTCAAAGGTTCCATTTGCTTTCTTTATAATTTTGTAGAAATATCTTCTACATTGCCTTTTCTTATCTTAAACTGAAATTTGCTCCCATACACAAACAAGGTTGAAGTTCAATTTCTGGTCAGTGCATATACCTAGGGCTTCAGGTTTGATCCCCAATTGGGGCACGTACAAGTAGGCAACCAATTGATGTTAGAGTCTCTCTCATATTGATGCTCCTCTCTCTTTCCCCTCCTTTCTAAAATCAATAAACATATCCTTGGATGAGGATTAAAAAAAACACACACAAAAAAACCTGAACATTTTCCCATTTGTTTAACATAGTATCAATCTCTCTTCCTAGAATCTCCTCTCGACTTTAATTACAGACCTGCAATTTCTTTAAAGCCCAATCTATTATTGTATGAGCTGCAATATAGTTTTAAATGTGTAAAGTGAGGATTCAATGCTAGTATAAAAACATTTTGATTACTTGAAGAAGTGCTTACCTTGATATTAACTTATCTACAAAGACTGAAGGATTAGAATATAAAGCCAGAGGAATAAACTGAATATAAACTGGAACATCTGCAGGGTTTTCTAAAGTAATCTCTTCTTCCTTAAACAAAGTAACCAAACAGTAAATGAAAAATCTATAGTTAAAAGAAAGAGCCGATATTTTATAACCCTACTATGTACTTCCAAGACCTGATGTTGCTTTGAATACTTACTGAAGAGCAGTTGGTATTAGTGAGTGGAAATTTCAGGAGCCGGGGTGAGCTAAGTATGGTAGGCCAGGAGAGCTCAGCAGTGATTTCTGATAGTATATTTTTTTGAAGGTCTGTATTTACTTCAAATAAAGCACTCAATCTAGAAAAAAACCAACAACAATTTTATAAGCCACTGGATCAAAATGAAGTATAAGTCCTTTAAAAAGAAATTCTATCAGGCTTGTGTGCTTGGAGGAATTTATTCTGGCTCTGGATAAACACAGCTTTATTTGCTCTAACATTTCACTATGCTTTAAAAGAGATGTATAAAGTTGTTTCTATTTTGGCACAAAGAGCTGCTCACCTGTTTCATTTTTTTCATTGAGTATGTAAAGAAAAAGACAGGCAGATAACATGTAATGTATGAGGATCCAAAAGGATCTTGCTTGCCTAGTGGAAAGATCTAAACAATAAGAGCAGGGTGTTAAGAATATTTTTAGTAGAACTAATTAGAAGGTGGTACATTGCTTGGCATATAGTTTTCCCTCCCTTGAAATAAAAATAAGAATCCTACATGCAATGAAGACATCAGTTACAAGGTAATCCATAGGAGGGCTTTGTGCAGATATATGTAATGTTATCAGCAACATTCGGGACACATCTGAATGAAAACTTTTCACAGCATGGTTCAGATAATCAGAAACCTCAGATTTAACTGTTAGTGGTTTAAAAATTTTATAGTATAATAAGTTGCAATATCTTGATACATTTCAAATTAGCCAAATGAGAAGAATCATTTTTATCAGTTGTCATATTATCATCATTCCAAATTCTGTTCTGAAGTAACTGAAAAGATCACATTTCTGTATGGTTTGGTTGTGATGACAGGTGCAGTAGATTTGTCATTAGCATGCTTTCTACCTGCCAAAGACATGCTGAGCCCACTGGAACTGGGCCTTGTGTACCCCTAACAGCCCAGCATTTCAAAAAGGTGGTCTTTCCGTTATGACCACATACAAACTCGGTCTCCTGCTATGGAATTAAACCGAGAACTTGTTTTCCTTGCCTTTAACGGAGGTCAGTAGTAGACAAAACTTTCTTATGCAAATGGATGTGTCTGAAGTGAACACTGTTGTCATCCTACATAAAGACAACTTCAAATAGTTTCTTTGAAGTATCTAGAATGATGGAGTAAAGAGAAAAATGGTAGTGTGTATATTTCTGAGCAACATACAATTAAAATGGCAATTCAAGATGCCTCACTAATAATTTTCTGAAGATTAGAATATTTTCTTAGCTATAGTAAAGTAAAATAACCTAATATAAAACATAATATTTAGGGAAGTAACATTAACTGAGACGTTTTGAACTTGTAAAGGTAGTCAAAATACTTAAAGCAAGACCACTCACTTATGACCTGAGTTTTCCTTTATTCCCATCCATCCTTTGAATAGACTTTGATGCAAATCCCAATCTGCATCCCATGTATCTTCTTGCATGGCTATGCCAGGCTGCACTTTGGGTTCAGCTAAAACAGGGAACATAAGTTATTATTATTATTAATTAATTTTAGAGAGAAGGGGGGAGAAACACTGATTTATAGTTCTACTTATTTGTGCATTCATTAGCTGATATCTTATATGTGCTCTGACTGAACCTGCAACATTGGTACATCAGGATCAACTGAGCTATCACTAGCCAGGGACAGGAACGTAAGTTAAGACATACTCAATCTACATCTAATCCACTTGCCAATTTTCCTTCAAATGATTTCTACCCAATAGATAGGGATAGACTTAAAATGGCAGTCTTCATTAAAGAATATTTTATGCCGCTGGCCAGGGTTTCTCACCTGTTGGGCAGCACACTGAAGGGTCTCTGGTTCAATTGCCAGTCAAGGGCATGTACCTGGGTTTTGGGTTTGTTTCCTACTACCAGTTGGGGCAAATGTATCTTTTTCACTTCAATGTTTTTCTCCCTCCCAACCCCCTCTGTTTTCTTTCACTCTCTCTGAAAGGTAATGGAAAAAAACATCCTCATGTGACAATAACAAAAAACCCCACAAAAAAACAAAAAAAGAAAGAAAAACAGTATTTTGCGAGTAGTGAAAAAATAGCAAGTAACTTACATTTGGACAGAAAAGGCAAGCCAATATAGCAATGATCTCCACACTGCAGTCCAGGATCAAAATAAATGTTCGCAATCTATGAACAGGCACAGGAAATTCATGAATCCCAAGTCCACAGGTCACAAAAATAAAACACTTGTGGATGGAAATTCTTAAATAGAACATGTCAAACCTTTGATTTTTTCCCTGGCTCCAAGTCTTCTTTATTGGCCCGTAATCGCTTGTAGTAAAATCGCCCATCTTCTGACAAAGATCGAATTTGCTGTATCTTTACCTTCTGTGAGAAGGAGTTCATTATACTTAAACTCTGATGAACTACTTTCCCCTGAAGGAAGAAAACAAACAAAAAACAAAGTCATTAGTATATGGCTGGACTTCCTTACAACACATACTTAAGTGGTAACAGATATCTCTCTAGGAAACCAAGGATAAGAGGACATTTAGAATGTTCTTCAGTTGATACTCTCTAAATTTATAATTGGAGCTCTTAGCAGCATGCCTCTTTCTATGATAGGGTACCAGATTTTAAGAATTGTGTAATTTAAATAATTCTTAATTAGAATCATATTATAGTCTTTTACTTGCTTTTGTTTGAAAACAGAATTTTTTGTTCTTATAAACTAAATCTTAGCTATTTAAAGAAGGACCTAAGATGTTCTTACCCAGTGGTCTAATATTTGGTATTAAAAGATACAGAAGTTAAGAGAATGCACAGAAAAAGAGTTGAATGATAGTGAAATTAAGACCAATACTCATCATTTGTAGTCTAGCCAGATTAAATGCAGCAGAAAGACATTAGAGGGTAAGAATGCTGCTGAGTCCCGGCTTGGCCTCTAATCAGTTGTGCCTTCTAGGCAGTTACCTAGTCTTCCTGTCCCTGTAAGAACTACTTCTCTCATGACCATGTCTTCTTTTGCAGGGGTATGTTGAGGATCAAAAGAGTAGAGATACAAAACTTCGTTTTACAATGGTATTCAACAATGGAATTCAAATACTACTAGTAAGAATTAAACTATGAGTTATTTGAAATGTTTTTTTGGTTTTTATTTTTAAATCCTCACCTGACGGTATTTTTCCATCGATTTTTAGGAAAAGTGGAAGAGAGAGAGAAAGACAGAAAGAAGCATCAATGTGAAAGAAAGAAGCACATCGATTGGTTGTCTCCTGCACATGCCCTGACCAGGGCCTGGGCTGGGAAGGAGCCTACATCCAAGGTACATGCCCTTGACAGCAATTGAACCCAGGAGTGTTTGGTCAGCAGGCTGACACTCTATCCACTGAGTCAAACCAGCTAGGGCTGAAATGTTTATTCTTAAGTACTATTTTCAGTTAGCTCTTGTATTCTCCATCTGATGAAAGACTTTACAGCATTTGGTAATTGTTATAGATTGAATGTTTATGTCACCCCCAAAATTTATGTTGAAAGCTAACCCCCAAATGTGATGGTATTTGGTGATGGGGCCTTTGAGATGCAATTAAGTCATGAGGGTAGAAATCTAATGAATGGAATTAGTGCCCTTAAAACAGGCGTGGGGAAACTCTTTCCTGCAAAGGGCCATTTGGGTATTTATAACATCATTTGCTGGTCATACAAAAATTATCAACTTAAAAATTGGCCTGCTGTATTTGGTCAAACATTTAATTAACTCACCCCTACTGCTTTGGCAGGGCCAGGCTAGACGTTCTCAACCCTGCCTTAAAAGGAGAGACAGGAACTTGCCCTTTCTCTTTGCTCTTTTGGTTAAGTAATAACACAATGAGAAGACGGTCATCAGAAAAATCAGAAAGAGAGCCTGCACAGTACAAAGGACCTTCTAAGTGCCTTGATCTTGGACTTCCCAACCTGAACTGTGAGAAATACATGTTTGTTGCTTAAGCCACCTAGTCTCTAGAATTTGTTATAGCAGCTCAAGTAACACAGTAATATCAAGTTAATTTGTTATTTCAAGCAATTAGCTGGTCTTGTAAGCCACCTGAAGATAGATATCTGAAAGCTTAATCTAAAGTAGTTCAAAACTGCACCTTGTTTTTATATAGATGTTTTCTCATTTACTGCAGGATTTATGTACTGATTAAGGAGATAATTGATGGAAAGGGAAACTGAAGGAACTGATCTTTTGACAAAATAAAGCTTTTAAGTAAGACTTAATCTTAAATGTGCTGAAAATCAAAAATTATATTTTTAAGCAGCTAAGATTGAATTTAAGTTTTATTTCATGTAGTATTAAGATTTTTACAATGTAATATTTTCTTAACCTACCATGTCTCCCTACCACAAAATAAAAGACACATATTTGCCCTGATGTGCCCTGGACTGAATCATCTTCCTGCAAAAGGCAATGGCCATCTCCTGTTTTTGCATCTCTTTTCTCCTGTTGTCCAGGTTCAAACTCTAAGTCATATTTTTGACTCCTCTATCTGCCAGCCTACCCACTTTTGCTTCGATTAGTCCCCTTAGGATATTAAAGAGTAGTCTCATTAGGGAGACCAACACAAAGGCAATATTTATAGTATGATGTGAGGCTTGCTGCAAGAGAGGTAATTTCAAATCATTCCAAGATCACACATAAAACAACTAGTACTGTCTAGTGGAGTCAAGGTGTCATTAGAGAGGAGGGGACAAGAGAACTGAAACTGGAAAGGTAAGTTCTTTGAAGGCAGACCAACAACCAAATCTCCCCTCCATACTTTCATGTGGACTCTGGGTTGGCCTCCAGGCACTATATTGTTACTCCCATTTGTATTCTGACAGTGTCAATCCTGATTATGTCAATTCTCTGCTCAAAAACTTTAGATTTTCATGAATTTAAAGGTACTCATTTTTTTTTTACTATCACTCCAACATAACATTCCATTTCTAATCTTCTCAAACTAGATAAATGACTTGCACTTTATTGCTCTGTCTTTCCTAAGTTGTTCCCTGAGCCCTGAATGCAAGTTCTTGCCACTTCTGATCTATCCCTGACAGAAGACAATTTGTTTGAGTTAATATGGCACCTTCATCCCTTAAGTATGCATTTCTCTCATGGTGTTTTATTTTTATACTCTTAGAGCAATTTCTATATCCTGCTTCATATTTCTGAATCATAGGCCCATTTCCTATTCTAAATGGAAAGCTTCCTTTAAAAAATATATTTTAATGATTTTTTAAAATATGTATTTTATTGATTTTTTACAGAGAGGAAGAGAGAGGGACAGAGAGTCAGAAACACTGATCAGCTACCTCCTGCACACCTCCTACTTGGGATCTGCCTGCAACCAAGGTATATGCCCTTGACTGGAATCGAACCTGGGACTTTTCAGTCCACAGCCGATGCTCTATCCACTGAGCAAACCTAGCCAGGGCAATGGAAAGCTTCTTGAGAAGGAACCATTTCATACTCCTCTTGGAATCTCCTACAAAACCTGGTATAAAGTCTTACCTTAAAATAAGCAATTAATAGAGAATAAATAATTTTTCTCCACTAGACAGTACTAGTTGTTTTATGTGTGAACAGAGGTAAAGACAAAGAAAAAATGAGCAATTAAAAGTCATTAAATTAACTGTCTTACTGGGAAAGATGGTGGAAGGACCATATGCTTTGGGAAGCTAGTCAGCGAACCCACGGCGATCACAGCCTTCACAGGAATCGTTAGGATCTGGGGAGTGAAAAGGCAGACCATAAGGAAGTGTTTAAGTCTGAGATTGATCCTCACTGTTACTACATTATTTTTTGGGATTAAAATAACTCATTTTGGGACTTATATTAGCAATAACTAACTCTTATACAATATTAAAAACAATCACGGGTACTGTTTAATCTGACCAATATACTCCATAAAATGCACTGAAATACAATCAATTTCCATGTACTTCTCAGTGACTCATTAAAAACATAGTAAACAAGACCAAATAATGGGGAAGAAATAAAGAATACATTTTTTCACAATACAGGTTATTTTGTAAATTATAATAATTTTAAAAAGTCTAATTGTTTTCCTAAAACAATGCATGAAAAATCCAGTGTTTTCTAGAGTTATATACCTTTGTATTTTTCATATATGGCAATAAGTTAACATAAAAATCTAATATAGAAAATGACTTAAACAACTTAAAGATTCCAAATTAAAAAAATTTTTTTAAATCCTCATCAGAGGATAATTTTTTCCACTGATTTTTAGAGACAATGGAAGGGAGGAAGAAGGGAAGGGGAAGAGAGAAAGTGATGTCAGAGAGATACATCTAACCACACTGGCCAGGGCTAAACATTCTAACCACACTGGCCAGGACTAAACATTCTAGATTTTGAATCTTAACTCACACTTATTTGTAACTCACAAAGATATCTGTCTAAAGTAATTTTTCCTAATTTTTATTTTCATCCATATTAACAAAAACTTGTCTTAGCCATGAAATGTAATTATATCTATCATGAGTGATAAACATGAATTCCATAGATTTGATATTTTCCTAACAAATAATTTATTATTAAATGTTTATTCTCAATTAGTTTTCTTTCATGTGGGGCTAAATGTGCTGAAAACAGGAGAAAAAGAGTATCAATACACTGAATTTAGCAATGTACAACTTTCCAAAGCACAATTCAATATTAAAAATCAAAATATTTAGTTCTGGCACGAATACATATATTCAAATTTTGTCTGTGACGTAGAATGACTCATATAAACACTCATGAGAACTTCAAGATGTGATTTCCCGACTGTCTTCCTTTTTGGAAATGTTATACAGGAGGAGATTTATGACTACAGGAAGAATCAGAGCTCTAGCTCATCAAACTCAGCCAGGGTCTCTGCAATGCTATCAACCACTGCTAAGCAGGGTTCTCAATGTATTCAAAGCATTTTTGTGTGTGAAGATTTTGAGGGTACCAGTTAAGAGGTTTAGGTTTTATTAGAAGACCAATATTCTCTTCACAAACCACCATCAGTCCACGGACCAACCACCGGTTGGCAACTGCTGCTCTAAACTATTCTCAAAAGCTGTTTTTATTTATTATTTTATTAATACATTTTATTTATATTTTACAGAGAGGAAAAGAGAGGGATAGAGAGTTAGAAACATTGATGAGAGAGAGAGACTGGGGATCTCTCCGCAACCAAGATACATGCCCTTGACCGGAATCGAACCTGGGACCTTTCAATCCGCAGGCCAACACTCTATCCACTAAGCCAGACCGGTTTTGGCTCAAGAGCTGTTTTTAAGTTATAAAACAGGTAAATTATAACTTTATGAGTAAATATAGTTCTGTTTATATAAAAAAAACAAAAACCCTCAATTATTCAGGAAACACTCATAAAGTCCTTACCTCATAATCTGTTGTGATCTGTATGGCTCCATCATGAATCCCTTCCAGTTTTTTTGCAGTAAGCTTGACTCTGAACACTGCAAAATAGCCTGATGCTAATATCACCTGTATGTAGCAGAAATAACAATGATTCATTAGTTTTGCTATCTGAAGTTCCTGCCAAAATGAAAAAGGTTATAGTGATAACCTGACTTCTAAATCCTAACATATACAAGGATGACACTGAGTTATCATATCATGTATAAATATCTTAAAACAATGCCCATCCTTGGCTGTTTATCTACACTTATTCCATGTGCCACTTAGAAAACTGGATCCTTGAGGAACAGAGTCCCAACTGCCAAGATGGGGCAGGGTATGGTCTGCAGGGACTCCCCAGGAGCATGGAGCAGAGGGATATAGCCTTCCATCTAGCTTTCAGCCACATTAAGGCACAGGTACATACAAAGTTGGTTCTGCCATGCTGATAATCATGTCGTCAGAGAAAATGAGATTGGGTTATATAAAAACATCAAATATCATGGAAAGGAAGAAAAGTTAAGCAATACAAATTTGAAAGAAGAATGGGGACCTTCTTTGTTTGCTCAAGCTATTTACTGATGTTTCTGACACTAAATCTTTTCAATTGTGGAATTAAAAAAACACCTAAGTAAACCATGAAATTCATTTTGTGAAGTTATATTTTAGATCTTAGAGTTGTATTTACATCAAAACAACAAATGTTGACAGACCAAATATATTCACTTCCCCATTTTTAGAAGCATTTCTGTGTGGGTTTTCTGTGATTCTAGTATTTTTATCATTTATATATATAAAAGCCAAGCAACCAGAATGACCAGAACGCCCTGAACAATTGGAACAATAGGTTGCTATGACGCACACTGTAGCCAGCCAACTGGCGGGATTAGGGCTGGGGCCAGCTCCTGTGGTTCCTCCTCCAGGCCCTAATCAGAGTGGCCAGCTAGACCCTACCTGTGCACGAATCCGTGCACCAGGCACTAGTGATTTATAACTACCCAAGTCAGAACAAAGGTCTGAAGAGCAGAGAATATTGGCAATGTGTGTTTTATAAGGTGCACATTGCTAATTTAGCTCACAGGCTTGGCTTTTTAGAAAACAGTTGAAAGATTAGGCATTACAAACTTTAAAAAAGTCGTTTTTGGAGATTCTATTTTAAAGTTCACCTTAGCACAACTTTCAGGGTTCATAAAAGCTATCTAATCTGTTTGTCCCTTGTTTATATATATATATATATAAAATAAGATATATTAAAAATATATATTTTAATATATTTTATTGATTTTTTACAGAGAGGAAGGGAGAGGGATAGAGAGAAACATCGATGAGAGACAGACATCGATTAGCCACCTCCTGCACGCCCCCTACTGGGGATATGCCCGCAACCAAGACACATGCCCTAGACCGGAATCGAACCTGGGACCTTTCAATCCGCAGGCTGACACACTATCCACTGAGCCAAACTGGTTTTGGCTGTTTCTATATTTATAGTTTTAAAAATTTTTGTTTTTTAAAATGTTTTTATTGATTTCAGAGACCGGGAATTGAACCTCAACCTAGTGGTTCAGGGGTTGATGCTCAACCCCTGAACCACACAGACCAGGCTGTATTTATTTAAAAATACAGTGGTACCTCGAGATACAAGTGCCCTAACATACGAGATTTTTGAGATAAGAGCCTTCGAGCGAGCGATTTTTGCTTTGAAATACGAGCAACATTTGAGATAGGAGTAATCGCGCGGATCGGCTGGCTGCACACGACCCACCAGTTTACCACGACTTGAGCATCTCATAGTTTCCCACACCTCAAGGTTACGGAACGAATTAAACTCGTATCTCGAGGTACCACTGTAAATTCTAAAACCCTAAATTGACTTTATGTTGTTAAGTGTATCTCTCAAATTTAAATAGTATGTGTTACATATGCTATTTACTGCTAGGAAATAATCCAGATTTCTAAAATTATTTATAATGTCTTGTAAGGAAACAGTATAATTCAGCCATCTGGGATTAGACACACATACAATTTTACTCTAACTTTACTGTTGGAAAGAACATATTAATAGCTGGTCTCATTATTAACTTTTCTCAGCATTTTATTTGTATTAGAAATAAAATTTAAACTGGAGTGA
Source organism: Lasiurus cinereus (assembly GCA_011751065.1). NCBI lineage: Eukaryota > Metazoa > Chordata > Mammalia > Chiroptera > Vespertilionidae > Lasiurus > Lasiurus cinereus. Next base: position 8,410,740 of record JAAGEH010000041.1, on the reverse strand, counting down.
CAAATATTACCTCTCATTAACACCATGGTTGGCAAACTGTGGCTCATGAGCCACATGCGGCTCTTTGGCCCCTGGAGTGTGGCTCTTCCACAAAATACCACAGCCTGGGCGAGTCTATTTTGAAGAAGTGGCATTAGAAGAAGTTTAAGTTTAAAAAATTTGCCTCTCAAAAGCAATTTCAATCGTTGTCTTGTTGAAATTTGGCTCTGTTGACTAATGAGTTTGCTGACCACTGCATTAACATGTCTTTCTGTTTTAAAAAGAGGCTTTATTTCTGAACCAAATTTAAAACATTATAAATTATTAAAATATAAACACCCATAAATCTACTGTTATTCAGAAATATCCAATTATGCAGCTTGAATTCTACAGAGCTGCAATCAGAATACATTATTTAGTAGTTTCCAACTTTTTCATAAACCTTTCCAAGTTTCTATACACAATCATATTTATGTTTCTTTGCTTCAATACTTTATTACACAATCATGATTTCCTTCATGCATTTGGCTACCTCCTGTTGCTTAGAATCAATAATAATGCTATTATAAACATCTTCATTCTCACAGCTTTTGGCTCTTAAGTTGCTTGCATATAGTGCCAAACTGCCCTCCAAAAACACTGTTTTGGGGGATCCTTTCATAGATTTTAAAGACAATTCTTAAATCAGTTTTTAAAACCTAAGGCATTCTCTGAAAGTGTATCTGTCCTCAATCTCTGCATTAGGGCATCTGATTTCCCTATTGTAAAACTGCTGCAAGAGGTTCTATCCACACCTACAGATGTGGTCAGTTTCAGATCTTCTTCATGAGAGGGGATCCTAATTCTGTTCTGAGTAGGTATAAACTCCAAGTTCCCTTTTTAGCAGTAGAGAGGGCTTAGACTGATACTACTATACCTACTTTCTGTTGTTCTGTGCTTCCAGCTGTCTATATTTATAAGACAGAAAAAAGTACATGGGTAGAGATCAAACAAAGTTTACCTCATTGAACTCTTCTAATCAGTGCAGAAAATTGACTAGAACTACTGCATCATTGAATACAGGGCTAATCTAGTACCTTTGGGATGTTCTCCTGTAATGACAGTTGTATTATAAAAGGACTAGAGACCCGGTGCACGAAATTCATGAACTCAGGAGATGGGTGGAGTGTCCCTCAGCTCGAATTGCAGGAGGGTGCAGGCCAGGACGAGGGACCCCACTGGTGCATGATCAGGGCTGGTGAGGGATGCAAGGAAGTTGGCCAGCCAGGGAGGCACCACAGGAGAGCTTCAGGGCATGTCTGGCCCATCTCACTCAGTCCCAATCAGTTGGACCCAGCAGTAAGCTAACCTTCCAGTTGAAGCATCTGCCCTCTGGCGGTCAGTTCACATCATAGTGACTGTTGACTATCTGCTCCTGGTGGTCAGTGCATGTCATAGAGACTGGTCGACCAGTTGACTGCCCCATGGTGGTCATGCACGTCATAGCAAGTGGCCGAGTGGTCTTAGCATTCATTAACATATTATGCTTTGATTGGTTGAACAGAAGACTGGACACTTAGCATATTAGGCTTTTATTATATAGGACAATTTAAATTTTGCTTGTTTCAGAACTTTTTATGACAAGGTAGAACCCCTTTGGGTTTCAAGTGCCCTCATCATAAAGGGAAGGGCTTGAAGTAAATGACCAATGAGATCCTTTTAAAATCAAATAACCACTACTATTACGAATCTCATGAAAATATAAGTTGAAGTATGTGACATGGCAATAGTCTTTTGTCTGGTGGTTAAACAGGCATACATTTACACTTAAGGAAACAATGAGGTTTACTTACTGATGACTGGTCTGATAAAGAGGATTTTTCTAACTCTGGAAGGCTTGCAATTATTGTCGTTCTATTGCCTCTTTCAGTAGCTATGAGTTCTATTGACAAGCCATCTCCTATGATGTGCCAGTTCTTTATAGCCAACTTAAAAAAGAGAAAGATATGAAAGTGATTACTGCAGCACTAGAATAAAATCCTTAAATGTGATTTAGAATAAAAAGAGATTTCTTTTTTTACCTCAATTGGATTACTGTTTATAATTGCAAACAAAATATTACTCGCTTCTGTAGCACTCAGTACACCAAAATCTATGAAACGTTCCTCTATTTTGGGGGGTAATACAAAATACTGAAAAGATACAAAAGAATTAGATTAAATGTAGTTATCAAGAAAAAGTGACTACACTAAGATATTCTAAGGTTTCTATATTTTATGTAAATATACACATATACACACAAAAAATATAATTAAGAATTTTGTATAATAAAAACATTTTGAGTAATCAAAATGAAAACACTCATGGCCTCTACTCAACAGCTTTTCTTTCTCTGAAGGCACATAAAAGCAGCAGAAATGAAAAGGGAGAGGGTAAGTGGAAAGAGCCCTAGAAGACAGGCAGAAAGCCCTTGGTCTCAGTAACACCACACATCATGAAAGCAGCTATAAATACATAATAATTTAAGCAAAACAAATAAAGGAGAATAATATGAAGACCGCCAGTTCTAATATTCTTTTTTTTATTTTTTTTATTTTTAATTAAATCTTTATTATTCAGATTATTACATTTGTTTCTTTTTTCCCCTCCATAGCACCCCTCCACCCAGCTCCCACCCCTCCCTCTGCCCTTAGCTCCCTCCCATTGATCTCATCCATAGGTGTATGATTTTTGTCCAGTCTCTCCCTGTACACCCCTCACCCCTTCCCCCCTGAGAATTATCAGTCCACTCCCTTTCTGTGCTCCTGATTCTATTCTATTCACCAGTTTATTCTGTTGATCAAATTTTTAATTCACTTAATTTTTAGATTCACTTGTTGGTAGATATGTATTTGTTGTTCATAATTTTTTGGCTTTTACCTTTTTCTTCTTCCTCTTCTAAAAGAGTACCTTTCAGCATTTCATATAATACTGGTTTGGAGTTGATGAACTCCTTTAGCTTTTTCTTATCTGTGAAGCTCTTTATCTGCCCTTCAATTCTGAATGTTAGCTTTGCTGGATAGATTATTCTTGGTTGTAGGTTCTTGCTATTCATCACGTTGAATATTTCTTGCCACTCCCGTCTGGCCTGCATTGTTTTTGTTGAGAAATCAGCTGACAGTCGTATGGGTGCTCCCTTGTAGGTAATAAACTGTTTTTCTCTTGCTGCTTTTAATATTCTCTCTTTGTCTTTTGCTCTTGGTATTTTAATTATGATGTGTCTTGGTGTGGTCCTCTTTGGATTCCTTTTATATGGGGTTCTGTGTGCTTCCTGGACTTGTAAGTCTATTTCTTTTACCAGATGTGGGAAGTTTTCAGTCATTATTTCTTTAAACAGGTTTTCAGTATCTTGCTCTCTCTCTTCTTCTGGCACCCCCACAATTCTGATGTTGGTACGCTTAAAGCTGTCCCAGAGGCTCCTTACCTTATGTTCACATTTTTGGATTCTTTTCTCTTCTTGCTTTTCCAGTTGAATGTTGTCTGCTTCTTTATATTTCAAATTTTTTACATGATTCTTGCCTGTCTCTAGTCTGCTGTTAGGACTCTGTATAATATTTTTTATTTCAGTCAGTGTATGTTTAATTTCTATTTGGTCCTTTCTCATCTTTAGTTGGACCTTTTCCATCTCTAGTTGGCTCTTTTCCATCTCTAGTATGTCCTTTTTCATCTCCTCTTGGCTCTTGCTAAATTTGTCCATCTTTTCTAGCATATTCTTAAAAAACCTTATAAGCGTGGTTTTGAACTCTATATCCAGTTGTTTTTTTTCCTCCATTTCTTTTGTTTGTGATCCCTTCCCTTGTCTCGGCATTTTCACTATGCCGGGGAAACTTCTGTGTTGGATTCAGCTTTATGATGCCAGACGTGCAAAGCCGCAGAAGCCTCTGTTGAGCTTGGGAGGGGTGGAGTCTCAGGGCTTAAGGCACCGCCTTGCCTTCCAGTCGGCCCTGCCCTCCACGGCCCCTGAGTCTCACGTGACTGGGTAATGGCTGGAGCGGTTCTTGTGCGCTGTGCGTCCGCAGTGCCTCTAACCGCTGCCTTTCCAGCTCCCCTGCGCACCAGGACCACACGAGTCTAGGTCCCCAGGGTTTCGCCCGAAACAGGGGCTTAGTGGAGTCAGAAGTGGCACAGTTGGGAGGGTCTTTCTCCCGCCCACTCGCAAAAGCCAGCGGCACAATCTGCAATCTGTCCTGCGCGCAGCACCTTGCGCGTGCGAGACCAGACCTGATCTTCTGCGACTCCCCCAAATTCCCATGCACCTCTCCCTTTTCACAGTCCAAACTCCCCCCGTATGAGTTTCGGCTGGATCTGGGGTTTAGTGTCGTAAAATAGGGGGTTCAATGCCGTTGGGAGTCTCCGTTTCCCTCCCGCCAGAGAAAGCCAGCCAGGTTCTCCGGCACCCGCTCTCTCAGCGTGCGCGTCTCAGAACCTCGGCTTTTTGCAGCTCCTCTGGGTCTCCGTGAGCCCCTCTCTTTCCTTCTAGCTGTAGAACTTACACTCCGCCAGCTTTCCTGTGGTTCTGGATGATGTCCGTTCTGTCTTTTAGTTGTAGTTTTGAAATTGTTGTGTGAGGCAGCAGTGTAGGTGTTTACCTATGCCGCCATCTTGGATTCTCTCGCCCTAATATTCTTATTGATGTCAGCTTTTGGGAGAACTATATCTCTTGTTCTCATTTTCTTTTTATCTTCCTATCAGTTGCATTTATTTTATAAACTTTTATCAATTACTTTCAGGACACTGAATTTTTTTTTTCATGTCTGATTTTCTATGCTAGAAGACTTATATGCTAAACTTCTGCTTAGATTACTATTCCAACTATGTGTCTTTATCACCTTCCTTTCTTTTTTATTATCTGGTTCTTTTCTTCACCCTGATGCTTCCTGGTCTCTTCCCTACATAGTTCCTTCTTCATCCTCCTTGTTACGCACCCCCCTACCCCCGTTTTGTTTTTAGCTTCCCCATGATCATAACAGTTTAAAAGCAAAATTAAGAAAAAGCAGAATGTGGAGAAGATCTAAGTGAAGACTGTAACTAGAAGATTCAACTGTATCATAATGGAAGACAGCTGCTGGGAAGGGTAAAAACCACTCTTCTTAAAAGTACATACTAGGGAGGAATTAGATTTACTTGTAAAGCACAGTAAGTGGCAAAATGCAAGAGTACCTAATAATGACAACTGCCTAATGATACCTGAAAACACAGAAATGGGGAAGGGATTTAAATTTTAAAGGTAGATAACATACTTACATCTAAAAAGCCTGTATATACCCGCACAGGCAAATGGAATTTGGAAGCATTGGTAATGAGTAAAATGTTGTTATCTATGTGTACAGATGATGTGGATGGCATAAAAAACAGAGTAAAAATGTATCCTGATTCGTTTGGAAGAATTAAGACTGGTTTGCTGAAGTTGTGAACCTAGGAAATGATGGGAGAGAAAAAAACATCTTAGTATCTTCTATCTAGTGGATCAGTGAAGTTAAAGTATGAGGGGTCCCAGACATACTTTAAACATTGTTTTGGCTTCCTCTGGTAGCAACACATCATGAATGAGGATCGCAAAACTGAAAGTGTTAGTAAGGTAAATTGGCCTTTCCACAGGATCAGCAGGACTGTCTCGTATATGAAACAATGTTGCAGCGTGATCAAATCCCAAATAACTATTTGAGACAAAACAAAAAACAAAACAAATCATTTTTATTTCCATGTGTTAACTTAAAATCCAAGTTCTTTTGTTGTGGGCAATAATTTATATTTAGCATAAAGGGCTGTGATTAGAGAATTAAAACTATTAATATTTTAGTGATTAACCACATGATTTAAAACAAAATGGAAAATATTGACATCTAATATAAAGAACTATTTTCTACTGATTTATATGTAATCAAAAACATAATAAAAATCTTTATTATTAAATTATAAACATCTTTGTACTTACCAAGTTGGATATTAACTTGATTACAGCAGCAATTTTCAATGTGTGTCATAAAAATTTTTAAAACATGCAATATCTGATTATTTATTTAGTCAGGGACACTGACCTCTTTTCCCTTAGATTGTAAAGAAAAGACAATAGCCAACACAACAATATCCACAAAACAATAGTGTAAATTATATCTATTTTTTTTCACATTTGCAAAAACAAATTTTTTGGTGTGCCCAGAATTTTAGTAACTAGTTTATATGTGCCATGAGATGAAAAAGGTTGAAAATTGCTGGGTTATAGTATAATTAGTAAGTGAATTATATATATTATCACCCATTTACAAAAAGTTGCAATTCTAGGAACAGTGCATATGAGTTTATAAAGGAATATAGATGATTTTGTTTCAAGTGCCAATATACTTTAGTAACAAACCGTGACCACTTCTATGTTACAAAAGGAATTTACAGAAAGGAAATAGTTCAACTTACTTAAACATTATTTAAAACTCATAGATTCTTTTTTCTATTGAATTACTGAGTCATCAAGACTATAGTTAAGCCCAAATCACATCAACCCATTTACCTTTTTCTTCTAAGTAAAATATAAACAAAATATAAGAGACTTCTTTATAGTTCAAGTTGTTCTTTTCAACAATAATTCCATGAGTTTATGAGAATTTACATTTTTGCTAAAGTCAATTAGCAGGAAAACAGAATTTACTGATTAGTAAAAAGTTACAAAGCTTAAAGAGAAACTCACCCATCTAATACTTCTGCTTGATATGGTATTTCAAGTTTAGAATAACTCTTTTCCTTTGCTTTAACAGTGATTTTCCCAGAAAACTGAGATGTTTTTTTTGCCTTTGATGCTGAAAGGAAACACACACACACAAAAATCTGTCACCTTCTGCTACCTCTAAAGAGTTTATACACAGAAGTGGACTGAAAAAATATTAAAAGGAAAAACTGAGCTTTCAAGTTGAGTAGTTTTATAGTATTTTAAATCAAATTATCACACTTCATAAAAAATAATGTTTTAATGTTCCTGTAATGGGACAAATAAGGAATTAGCAAATAAACACAATTCAGGAGGATTGAACGACTGTATTTGAGCTACTTCTCTACAGCCATAAGCTTTGGTTTTGCTCATATTTATTTTCTAAAATTTAAATCTTTATTGTTGAAAGTATTACATATGTCTCCTTTTCTCCCCACTGACCTCTATCGGCTGCCGCTCCTGCCCCCAGCATTGCTTATATTTATAGCAAGGTTTCTCAGCCTTGGCACCATTGACATTTTATGCTAGAGCAACCCCAAAGTTCAGCAGCAATCTGGGCCTCCCTTTGCGGCTCCCCTAATTCAGTAGAAGTACCCCCAGCTGTGAAAATCCAGACTGCCTGTAGGCACTACCAAATGTCCCTGAGAGCAAAACTGCCCCTCACTGAGAGCCACTGGTTTACAACCACATTGTAGAAAGAAATAATATTACTTATATGGCCAGAGTCTTGAGTGCTGAGCTCTGACCTCTTATATTAGTCAACCCTAACTCACAGAAATAAGAGGAGATATCTCCTCTCAGCCATCACATCGTCTTCATAGATGAAATAAAACCTCTAAGTTCTGTTTTACATAATTCTCACTGGAATTATAGAAATAGATACAGTGGAATCCAACCCGAGCACCTATAGGATGTTCCTTTCAAAGAAAAATAAAGCCAATTATTTTTATCCCCTTTAAAGTACTTCAGGAATGCTTCCACTTAGAAGAATTTACAGGTGGGCTCTGCAATGGGTGCTACCCAACTCTGGCAAAAACAAACAAACAAATATAAAAAAGGTATGATTATCTACTGGTGGCTGCCTATGCACAGATGATGACTTAGATTTTTAAAACCCCTATTAAACCTCAATTATTTCTGCTTGCTATTTTAGCCGCTCTTGGGTGCTCTTAATTTTTTACTATTCTGATGTAAAGTTGTTTACAAGGGGTTACTGGAGGAGAAACCAAGATGGCAGCATAGGTAAACACCTAAACTGCAGCCTCGTACAACAATTTTAACACTACAACTAAAAGACAGAACAGCAATCATCCAGAACCACAGGAAAGCTGGCTGAGTGGAAATCCTACAACTAGAAAGAAAGAGAGGGGTTCACGGATACTCAGAAGAGCTGCAAAAAGTTGAGGTTCAGAGACACGCATGTGGAGAGGTCCGGGTGGTGGAGTGCCTGGCTGGTTTCCTCTAGCAGGAAGGAGACAGAAACTCCTGTCTGCACTGAACCCCAGTTCCGGGCAAGACTCATATGGGGGTAGTTTGAACTGCCATGAAAAGGGAGAAGTACATGAAAACTTAGGGGAGCCGCAAAAAGGCAGAGGTATGGAGGTGCACAAACACAAGTGCGCACACAGAGGGCTGACTGCTGATTGTGCCGCTGGCTTTGTCTAGCGGGAGGGAGACAGGACCTCACAACTGCACTGAAATCCACTTCCTACTGCACTGAACCCCAGTTTGGGGCGAGATCCTGGGGACCCAGACTCATACAAGTCCCCAGAGCACATGGAAACTCAGGGGAGTCAGAAAAGCAGAGGTCTGGAGGTGTGCGCGTGTGCACACAGAGAGGGCTGCAGCAATTACCGAGGGATACAGACCCAGGGGCCGCATAGGGCAAGGCTGATGGGAAGCCAAGGCTGTCTCTGCTCAGCCCAGAGACTCTGCCCCATCCAAGCTGAACAGAAAGACTTTTTCAATTTGCAAGTCTTGTATCATAAGGCTGACTCCAGTACAGAAGTTCTCCAGCATAAACATAGCTGATTCTCACAAACAATTGGCTTCGAGGTTAATTCCCCCCAGTGATACCAACAACAATCAAGACTTAACTACAACAAGGCTGTACACACAGTCCACAATGGGGTGCACCAAGAGAGTCCACCTCAGGTAACTGGGGAGATGGAGCTACTGGGCCATCTAGGACACCTAGCACACAAAGCTACTTTACCAACTCAGGGAAGTGGCAAAAATGTGAAGACAAAGGAACAGATCACAAACAAAAGAAATGGAGAATTCAAAACCACGGTTATAAGGTTTTTCAAGTATTTCCTAGAAAAGATGGATAAATTTAGCGAGACCCAAGAGGAGATGAAAAAGGACCAACTAGAAATTAAATATACAATAACTAAAATAAAAAATATTATACAGAGACCTTACAGCAGACTAGAGGAACGCAAGAATCAAGTCAAAGATTTGAAATACAACGAAGCAGAAAACACTCAACTGGAAAAGGAAAAAGAAAAAAGAATTCAAAAGTTTGAAGATAGTATAAGGAGCCTCTGAGACAACCTCAAGCGTACCAACATCAGAATTATGGGGGTGCCAGAAGAGAGCAAAATACGGAAAACCTACTAGAAGAAATAATGACTGAAAACTTCCCCCACCTGGAAAAAGAAATAGACTTACAAGTCCAGGAAGTGCACAGAACGCCAAACAAAAGGAATCCAAGAAGACCACACCAAGACACATCATATAAAATGTCAAGAGCAAAAGACAAAGAGAGAATATGCAAAGCAGCAAGAGAAAAACAGTTAATTACCTACAAGGGAGCACCGATACCATTGTCAGCTGATTTCTCAACAGAAACTATGCAGGCCAGACGAGAGTCGCAAGAAATATTCAAAGTGATAAATAGCAAGAACCTACAACCGAGATTACTCTGCCCAGCAAAGCTATCATTCAGAATTGAAGGGCAGATAAAGAGCTTCACAGATAAGAAAAAGCTAAAGGAGTTCATCAACACCAAAGCTGTATTATATAAAATGCTGAAAGATACTCTTTAAGAAGGGGAAGAAGAAGAAAAAGGTAAAGATAAAAATTATGAACAACAAATACATATCTATCAACAAGTGAATCTAAAAATCAAGTGAATAAAAAATCTGATGAACAGAATAAATTGGTGAATATAATAGAATCAGGGACACAGAAAGGGAGTGGACTGACAATTCTTAGGGGGAAAGGGGTAAGGGGAGGGTGCAGGGAGAGACTGGACAAAAATCATTCACCTATGGAGGAGGGCAATGGAGGGGAGGTAAGAGCAGAGGGAGAGGTGAGAGCTGGGTGGAGGGGAGCTATGGGGAGAAAAAAGAGGAACAAATGTAATAATCTGAACAATAAAGATTAAAAAAAAGTTTTTCACAAGGGCGGTAATTAAGGCATTTCATGATATCTTATAAAGTTATATTTTAGCAAATAAAGTTTTTAAAAACCTCAAAAAAATTCAGTTAAAAATCCTAAAGAATAGTGACTTGGTGAGAAAGATGCTTGCTTGGTAAGTCAACACCACAGAATTGATATGTGTCTTCTGAAAATATTAAAAGTTAAATAAAACAAATATTTTCTGGTGATTTTCACAGTAATCCCAGGGGTATGTTTTTTTGTGTTGAGATCTGGGCTGGCAGGTAGAATGTTGGAGGGGCTATCCATGATAATAAAAACCACTTTTAAGAAATACAGCACTTGCATAGTAATACTTATTATCAGACAAAGGCTATAAGAGACAAATAAGGACATTACATAATGATAAAAGGATCAATCCAACCAGAGACTATAACTGCTTCATTTATGCACCCAACACAGGAGTACCTAAATATATAAAGCAAATACTGATGGATGTAAAGGGAGAGATTGACAGTAATAGTTATAGTAGGGGATTTTAACACTTCACTGACATAAAGCGATAGATCTTTCAGAAAGAAAATCAATAATAATAAAATAGTGGCCTTAAATAACTCACTAGATCAGATGGACTTAAGTGATAATCTTCAGAGCATTTCAACCAAAAGGAGAATATACATTCTTTTCAAGTACACATGGATTATTTTCTAGAATAGACCACATGTTAAGACACAAAATAAGTCTTAAATTAAAAAAGATTGAAAGCACATCAAGCATCTTCTCCAACCAGAACAGTATGAAACTAGAAATTAATCACAAGAAAAAAACCCAAAAAACTAAAACACACAAACACATGGAGGCTAAATAACATGTTACTAAACAATGAATGGGTAAACAATGAGATCAAGGAAGAAATCAAAAGATACCTTGAGAAGAATGAAAATAAAAACACAACACAAAATCTATGGGGCATAGTACAAACAATCCTAAGAGGGAAACTCATAGCATTATAGGCCTACCTCAAGAAACAAGAAAAGTCTCAAACAATCTAACCTTATACCTAAAGGAAACAGAAAAAGAACAATAAAAAAAGCCCCAAGTAGAAGGAAGGAAATAATATAGATCAGAGCAGAAATAAATGAAATGGAGTCTAAAAAGAAAATACAAAAGATCAATAAAAACAAGATCTTCTTTGAAAAGATAAACAAGTGAATCTAAAAATCAAGTGAATAAAAAAAGAAAGAGAACTCAAATAAATAAAATAACAAATAAAAGAGGTGAAGTAATAACTGACACCACAAAAATACAAAGGATTATAAAAAAATACTGTAAGTATATGCCAACAAATTGGACAATCTGGAAGAAATGGATAAATTCCTAGAAACACAATCTTTCAAAAGTGAGTCAAGAAGAAATAAAAGATCTGAACAGACTGATTCCAACTAAATAGAAGCAGTACTACTACTACTACTACTACTATTGCTGCTACTACTACTACTATTAATAATAACAACTCCCAACAAACAAAAAGTCTATTTTACCAAATATTCAAAGAACAACTAACATCTATCCTCCTCCAGCTAGTCCAAAAAATTCAAGATGAGGGAAGATTCCTAAGTTCATTTTACAAGGCCAGCATAATTCCAAAACCAGATAAAGACACTACAAATAAAGAAAATTATAGGCCAATTTTCCTGATAAACATGGATGCTAAAATCTTCAACAAAATATTAGCTAACTGAATTCAGTGATACAATAAAAACACGCACCATGATCAAGTTGGATTTATTCTTAAGATACAAGGTTGTTACAATATCCACAAATCAACCAACATAATACATAATATAAATAAAATCATTTGATAACATCAATAGATGCAGACAAATCATTTGACAAAATTCAGCATTCATTTTTGATAAAAATTCTCAGCAAAGTAGGAATAGAGGGACATACCTCAACATAAAAAAGGCCATCTATAACAAACCCACAGCTAAAATTATACTTAACTAGAGGTCCAGTGTATGAAATTCGTGCACGGGAACAAGGGGTGTCCCTCAGCCCAGCCTGCAACTTCTCCAATCTGGGACCCCTCGAGGGATGTCCGACTGCCCAGATGTCCTACTGGGATTGGGCCTAAACGGGTAGTTGGACATCTCTCTCACAATCCAGAACTGCTGGCTCCCAACCACTCGCCTGCCTGCATTCCTGATTGTCCCTAACCGCTTCTGCCTGCCAGGCTGATCACTCCCCTAACCACTCCTCTGCCAGCTTGACTGATGCCTAACTGCTCTCCTGCCAGATTGTTTGCCCCTAACTGTCCTTCCCTGAAGGCCTGGTCACCCCTAACTCCCCTCCCCTGCAGGCCAGTCCCCCCCCACAACTACCCTCCCCTGCTGGCCATCTTGTGGCAGCTATTTTGTGTCCACATGGGAGCAGGATCTTTGACCACATGGGGGAAATCATCTTGTGTGTTGGAGTGATGGTAAATCTGCATATTATCTTTTATTAGATAGGATAGAGGCCTGGTACATGGGTGGGAGCCAGCTGGATTGCCCTGAAGGGTGTCCTGGGACATGGGCCTGTGGTGGTTTGCAGGCTGGCAATGCCCTCAGGCAACCCAAGTGGAGGCCCTGGTATCTGGAATTTATTTATCTTCTATAATTGAAACTTTGTAGTCTGGAGCGGAGCTATGCCTTCTGCTCACTCCACGGCAGCAGCCATTTCTGTTGGGGTTTATTTATCTTCTATAATTGAAATTTTGTAGCCTTGAGTGGAGGGCTAAGCCCTCCAGGGCAGGAGGAAAGCTTGGCTTCCTCTATCTCTGGGAGCAACTCAAGCCTCCTGCTCTCTCCAGCTCTGTGGCTGCCACCATTTTTGTTGGGAGTTTATTTATCTTCTATCATTGAAACTTTGTAGTATCAAATGGAAGCCTGGGTTGGCAAGGGCAGGCGGAAGGCTTGACTTCTCCATTGCCAGGGAAACCTAATCCTCCCTCCTGCTCTCCTTGGCCACAGCCATCTTGGTTGGGTTTATTTGCATATTTGCTCCTGAATGGCTTGTGGGCATAGCTTGTGAGTATAGCAGAGGTATGGTCAATTTGTATATTATTCTTTTATTAGATAGGTTGGGGAAAAACTAAAACTGTTTCCCTTGAGATCAGGAATGAGACATGGATGTCCACTTTCATCACTCTTATTCAACATAGTCTTGGGAGTACTAGTCATAGCAGTTGGACAAGAAGAAGAAATAAAAGGCATTCAAATTATAAAAAAAGAAATAAAACTGTCATTATTTGCATATTGCATGATAATGTATATAGAGAACCACAAAAACTCTACCAAAAAACTACCAGAACTGATAAATGAATCCAGTAAAAGTAGCAGGATACAAAATAAATATCCAGAAATCAGTTGCATTTTATACACCAAAAATGACAATATCCAAAAGGGAAACTGAGAAAACAATCCCTGATACAATTACATAAAAAAACTAAAATGCCTAGGAATAAACTTAACCAATGAGGCAAAAAACCTGTACTCAGAAAATTTAAAGACCATGAAGAAAAAAAACTGAAGAAGGTACAAATAAATAGAAGCATATAACTGTGCTCAGGGATAGAAAGAATTAACATTATCAAAATTTCCATATTATCCAAAGCAATCTATTGATTCCACACAATTCTTATTCAAATACCAATGACATATTTCACAAAACTAATGCAAATAATCCAAGAATTTATATGGAACCACAGAAAACCCTGAATAATAACAGCAACCTTGAGAAAGAAGAGCAAGGATGGAGGTATCACATTACCTGATTATCAAACTATACTACAAGGCTGCAGTAATCAAAACAGGATGATACTGGCATAAAAACAGACACATGGATCAATGGAACAGAATAGTGAGTGCAGAAATAACCCTAGGCCTGTATGGTCAATTAATCAACAACAAAGGAGGCAAGAATATACAATGGGGTAAAGACAGTCTCTTCAATAAATGGTAGACAAAATTGAATAGACAAATGCAAAAAAATGAAACTAGGTTAACTTCTTACACCATATATAAGAATAAACTCAAAATGATTAAAGATTTAAATGTGAAAATTTGAGACCATAAAACTCCTACCATAAAAAAATAGGCAAGTAAAACCTGTCATTTCAGCAGTATTTTTTCTGATATATCTATTTGGGCAGGAGAAACAACAAAAAAAAATAAACAAATGGAATACATCAAATTAAAATGTTTCTGCAGAGCAAAGGAAATCATCAACAAAACCAAAAGACAACCTCCTAAATGGGAAAAGATATTCGCCAATGATAAAGAACCGATATAATTCAACACCAAAAAGCAACCCAATTAAAAAATGAGCTGATGACCTGAAAAGACACTTTTCTTAACACATGAGAGGCCTGGTGCATGACATTCATGCACCGGGGGTGAAGATGAGAGTCCCTCAGCCTGTCCTGCACCCTTTTGTAGTCCAGAAGCCCTTGGGAGATATCCTACTGACAAGCCACAGTTGGACATCCTCAGCACTGCTGTGGAGGCAGGAGAGGCTCCCGCCACGGTGGCTATGCTTGCCTGCCAGTAGCTGGGATTGTGGCTGAGTGGTACTCCCTCTGTGGGAGTGCACTGGCCACCAGTGGGCAGCTCCTGCGTTAAGCATCTTCCCCCTGGTGGTCAGTGCATGACATAGAAACTGGTTGTTCTGCCATTCGGTCAATTTGCATATTATCCTTTTATTATACAGGATTATTATATAGGATAATAGACATATGATGAAATGCACCAATCAAAAAACATAGGGAGAATGACCTGGAGATTATTATGCTAAACGAAATAAGACAGTCAGAGAAAGACAAGTATCACATGATCTCACTTATATGTGGAATCTAATGAACAAAATAAACTGATGAACATAAAAGATTCAGAGACATTGAAGCATGCAACAGCATGACAAATTTCAGAGGAAAAGTAGGGACAGGAAGAGATTAACCAATGAACTTATATGTATAGCCCATGGACACACCTAAGGAGGGATCATTTGTAATACTTTCAACAATAAAGAAAAATTTAAAAAGTGAAATAAAATTCCATTACAAAGAACAACTCTCTACAGTGCTGGTGCCTACTCTAATAGGATTTGACCTATAATTGGAATAGATATTTGCAAGGATCTATAAACATTTTACAAATGTTGACTCATCTTGCTTTCTGGATTAAGACTTCTGGAATTTTTATTTATAACCTTTTGCTTTAATTCACTAAGGTTCAATGTGAAAACCTCTCTGAATTAAGAAAAAATATTTAGTGTAGCTGAATAGATAAGAAAACAAGACCCAAATATATACTGTCCACAAGAAACCAACCTTAAGAATAAAAGACATGCAGAGATTGAAAGTAATAATAATAAAAAAATAGACTTTAATAAATATAGTACTTGTGCCAGCTAGTGTAGTTCAGTGGTTGAGTGTGGACCTATAAATGAGGAGGTCACAACTCAATTTCTGGTCAGGACACATGCCTGGGTTGCAGGCTGGATCCCCAGTTGGGGGCATGCAAGAGGCAGCCGATCAATGATTCTCTCTCATCACTGATGTTTCTCTCTCTCTCCCTCTCCCTTCTTCTAAGTCAACATATATATAAAAGAAATATAGCACTTACTTTAAACAATGCTTCCCCCCGCCCTTTGTCTCTGTATTTATACACAATTTCTTTAAGCAGAACTTATTTTAGAGTCCATGATCTCAGAAGAACCAACATCACTGACATTCATTCATCTCAAGAATGGAAACATTCACGGGGTTGCCAGTCCATGAACTTGTGAAGAACATGGAAGGCAGGGACAGCACTGTCCTGTCGCAGACCTCATCAGGAGGGTGAGTCCTCAATGCTCTTAGGGGTTAGGAATGACTATTGGCTGCTCTCTTTCTTGGAAAGAAAAGAGAATGTACCTGCTAATACTGATAATGGTGGTCGCGATTGTGGTATCTTAGCAACACAGAAACAATTTATCAGAGGCTTGGAAATAATTGTGGCATCAAAACCTTTTATAATCCTACTTGACAGCTGGATCATGACAGTATGCAACATATTTCATCTTGAGTTCCTCTGGAGTTTTCTCTGAGCTCAAAGGATGAGGACTAAAGGTAGCACCCAGCTAGTGCAGTTGGTCCAGACCCTCCTGAGAACCCTCCACGTGCAAGCAGCAAGCATGGTGCTCTCACTGTGCAGTATTCAGTGTTCTGCTATATGCAGAAGACTACTCAGTGATCAAACACTCTTCTGATGAGGAGCTTAGCTGTAAAATATGGACTGTGAGCAGATATGGCTTTATTATACAGCCAAAGTTTAAGTTTCAGGGATCCTTACTTTTATGGGCCCCAATGACACAAGCCCCATTGCAAATTTCAGTTCTCATTAAATCTAATTCCATATAGTTAAGCAGATAATATGTCACTATTTGAAAAATATTCTAGTAAAGTGGGAAAAATGAATAAAATATACTACTCAAATATGTTTGTTTAGTTTGAGTTAATATTTCAAGTATCAAAATATATAGCATAATAATTTTGTCACAAAAAGCTTGGGCAAGGAGGAATCCAAGATGGCGGCATAGGTAAACACCTACACTGCTGCCTCGCACAACAATTTCAAAACTACAACTAAAAGACAGAACGGACATCATCCAGAACCACAGGAAAGCCGGCTGAGTGGAAGTTCTACAACTAGAGGGAAAGAGAGGGGCTCACGAAAACCCAGAGGAGCTGCAAAAAGCTGAGGTACGGAGACGCGCGCGAGGAGAGAGCGGGTGCCGGACTACCTGGCTGGCTTTCTCTGGCGGGAGGGAGACGGAGACTCTCAAAGGCAATGAACCCCTTATCCTACCACACTAAACCCCAAATCCAGCCGAAACTCATACCGGAGGAATTTGGACTGTGAAAAGGGAGAAGTGCACGGAAATTTAGGGGAGCCGCAAAAGATCAAAGGCCTGGTGGCGCGCACGGCACTGCGCGCAGGACAGACTGCCGATTGTGCCGCTGGCTTTCCCGAGTGGGCGGGAGACAGACCCTCCCAACTGTGCCACTTCTAACTTCACTAAACCCCTGTTTCGGACGAAACCCTGGAAACCTAGACTCGTGTGGTCCTGGTGCGCAGGGGAGCTGGAAAGGCAGCGGTTAGAAGCACTGCGGGTGCGCGCACAAGGACCGCTCCAGCCATTACCCAGTTATGTGAGACTCAGGGGCCGTGGAGGGTGGGGCCGACTGGAAGGCAAGGCGGTCCCTTAAGCCCTGAGACTCCACCCCTCCCAAGCTCAACAGAGGCTTCT
The DNA here is from genome assembly GCA_011751065.1 of Lasiurus cinereus. Classification (NCBI taxonomy): domain Eukaryota; kingdom Metazoa; phylum Chordata; class Mammalia; order Chiroptera; family Vespertilionidae; genus Lasiurus; species Lasiurus cinereus. Next base: position 8,393,327 of record JAAGEH010000041.1, on the reverse strand, counting down.
GCGGCTTTGCACGTCTGGTATCATAAAGCTGAATTCAACACAGAAGTTTCCCCAGCATAGTGAAAATGCCGAGACAAGGGAAGGGATTACAAACAAAAGAAATGGAGGAAAAAAAACGACTGGATATAGAGTTCAAAACCATGCTTATAAGGTTTTTCAAGAATATGCTAGAAAAGATGGATAAATTTAGTGAGACCCAAGAGGAGATGGAAAAGTCCAACTAAAGATGAAAAAAGACCAACTAGAAATTAAACATACACTGACTGAAATAAAAACTATTATACAGAATCCTAACAGCAGACTAGAGAAAGGCAAGGATCAAGTCAAAAATTTGAAATATAAAGAAGTAGAAAACATTCAAATGGAAAAGCAAGAAGAGAAAAGAATCCAAAAATGTGAAGATAATGTAAGGAGCCTCTGGGACAGCTTCAAGCGTACCAACATCAGAATTGTGGGGGTGCCAGAAGAAGAGAGAGAGGAAGATACTGAAAACCTATTTCAAGAAATAATGACTGAAAACTTCCCACATCTGGTAAAAGAAATAGACTTACAAGTCCAGGAAGCACACAGAACCCCAAATAAAAGGAATCCAAAGAGGACCACACCAAGACACATCATAATTAAAATACCAAGAGCAAAAGACAAAGAGAGAATATTAAAAGCAGCAAGAGAAAAACAGTTCATTACCTACAAGGGAGCATCCATACGACTGTCAGCTGATTTCTCAACAGAAACGATGCAGGCCAGACGGGAGTGGCAAGAAATATTCAACGTGATGAACAGCAAGAACCTACAACCAAGAATAATCTATCCAGCAAAGCTATCATTCAGAATTGAAGGGCAGATAAAGAGCTTCACAGAGAAGAAAAAGCTAAAGGAGTTCATCAACTCTAAACCAGTATTATATGGAATGCTGAAAGGTACTCTTTTAGAAGAGGAAGAAGAAAAAGATAGAAGACAAAAAATTATGAACAAAAAATACATATCTATCAACAAGTGAATCTAAAAATTAAGTGAATTAAAAATTTGATCAACAGAATAAACTGGTGAATATAATAGAATCAGGAGCACAGAAAGGGAGTAGACTGATAATTCTAAGGAGGACAAAAATCATAAAGCACCAAACAGACTGTGAAATTACAGCAGAAAAATTAAAGTTAGGTGAGGTAGATAAGTGATCAATCAAAGGACTTGTATGCATGCATATAAGCATAACCAATGATCACAGACACTGGAGGGCCGGGGTATGCCTGGGAGGGAGGGGGAGCAATGGGGAGATATGTATAAAAAATTAATAAAAATTATTAAAAAAAAAAAAGCTTGGGCAAGACTGTATGCTATGCTTATAAAAGCCAATATATGAATATGTTAGAAAATATTTTTGATCTCAAATTCAAACATGCTTCCAAAATTCAAATACATTATCACCTAATTATAAAAATTAATGACTTCATAATTAAAACAAAGCATAATTGGAATATATATAGAAGAGTCCCGTTTTAATTCTACTAGAGGCCCGTTTCACGAAATTCATACATGGGGAGGGGGTGGAGTGTCCCTCAACCAAGCCTGCACCCTCTCCAATCTGGGACCCCTCGAGGGATCCTGGTAGGATCGGGCCTAAAAGGGCATACGGACATCCCTCTAACAATCCAGGACTGCTGGCTCCCCACTGCTCGCCTGTCTGCTTCCTGATTGTCCCTACCCGCTTCTGCCTACCAGCCTGATAACCCTCTAACCCCTCCTCTGCCAGCCTGATTGATACCTAATTGCTCCCCTGCCAACCTGATTGCCCCTAACTGCCCTCCCCTGCAGGCCTGGTCACCCCTAACTGCCCTCCTCTGCAGGTCTGCCCCTGCCCCAACTGCCCTCCTCTGCAGGCCTACCCCCACCCCAACTGCCCTTCCCTGCAGGCCCAGTGACCCCCAACTTTCCTCCTCTACCAGCCTGGTCATCCCTAACTGCCTTCCCCTGCAGGCTTGATTGCCCCCAACTGCCCTCCCTTGCAGTCCTGGTTCTCCCAACTACCCTCCCCTGCTGGCCATCTTGTGTCCACATGGGGGGCAGCCATCTCATGTGTTGGGACTGACAGTCAATTTGCATATCACTCCTTTATTAGATAGGATTGTATTTGCCAAGACTAATTTAGGCTTATAAAGTTATGCTATTTCCTTTCATAAAACAGCCAAAATAAGAGTTCTTGATGTTCTCTATATTAAGATGTTGATAAAGAGGCCCTCTGTTTATCAAAATAAGGCACTATATTAGAAAAAGTTTAATACTTACCATCAAAACTAATACTTGCAACTTTGGTATATTTATTTTCTGAAGCTTTTAAGGTAATTGGTTTAAAGTGTACGGTTATAGCGTCATTTTGGGGTGTGGGTCGAACACTCTGCAAAGACAAAAATACAGATAGTAATGCTTTAGTCTAATCGTTTAGTTACATTACACTAGAAAGTATACTGGAAAAGTAAGGCAGAATCAAAATTGTAAAACTTTAATTATGTGGTCCTTTTAAAATGGAGTAAGCCAAACTAATAAAATGTTAAATTAATTTCAGTAGAATATCTTTATAAAATAAAATGATCAAAAGAAAAATGATAAAAATCTAAAAAAAAACAACCTAGTATATGGGATATGAGTACATAAAATAGAAAAAAAGGTATTTACTTCTTCAAGTGAATGCCTAAGTCATAAATTAAGAGAGGGAGACACAAAGATTTATGACAGGGTCTCTCTGAAAGAATCCATAATACTAATTTCAGGCTATATGAACAATGAACATGAATTTGGGAGCTGTTGCTCCTTTGGCAAGATGGTGTTGTAGACCCATTCCTAACGCTGTTTTCTGGTTCTCCAAGGTATGCTATGCTACTGGCCAGAGGCAGGGTTTCATTCCCAACTGAGCACTGGGCAGTGATGTAATTGCAGGAATATATAATCGGAAGAGGTCAGAATTTTTTAAACATAATAAGAAGTAACTTTAACTGGCACAAAGCACTTTTCATTGGAAGAACTTTAAAGATCCCACCTTCTTTCCCTGTTTAGATGTGAAGAGAACCATGCAGTACTGAGTGATGTTTCAGTAGCTAGGCTGCAAGAAGCAGAATTGGAAACGAGGGTCCTGATTCAGTCCAGGGCCCTTCTTCACCTAATACCTCTTGCCCAAACATGCACTAACATAACAACTATACACACTGCTTCCTACTACCTATAGGCAGAGCATCTCTAGCCTATTGCTGGTAACTCAGCCATCAGCAGATCTTGACTGGCCTGGAACCATGGCCCTAAGTAGCTCTGTAGTTTCGGTGCCTGAAATCTTCACAGCTATAGCACCTGCCTCATGCTCTCACAATTCTACTCTTTTTCTTCCCTTTTCTCTTTGACTACTCTTAATTTGCTTGTAATCTCTCACTGAAGCAGTGAGTTGATTTGTTTATCTATACATACAAAAAGTCAGTGACCGTAATGGCCATAATGACTATAAGGAATGACCGGTCAATATGATGCCCACTGTGGCCAGTAAACCAGCCTGATCAGGGGTGGGACCACCCGCCAACCTGGTGGCCCCTCCCCCCTGCCAGCCCAACTCTGATCAGACTTTCCTATCCCGATCAAGAGTGGGGCCGGCCAGCCAAATACCCTCTCACTTCCCCTGCCCTGATCAGCCCAACCCACCATGAGAGGCCCACAGCCCCGCCCCCGGCAGGTCCTACTCCTGATCGCCCCTACATCACAATAGGGAGTGGGGCCAGCCGGTCAAATTCCTGCAGCCTCTCCCCAACCCAGCTCCACCCCAGATTGGCCCCCCAACCCTGATCAGGGGCAGGGCTGGCCGGCCAACCACCCATGGCCCCTCTCCCAGCCGCTGACCCCCAATCAGCACCCCCACCCCATTGAGGGGAGGAGCCTACCAGCCAATACTGTAGCCCCTTCTCTCCAGCTGGCCTGGCCCCATTTGGAGTGGGCTGGCCAGCCAACCTCCTACTATCTCCTCCTCCTGACGGGCCCAGGCCCGATCAGCCCTGATTGGGGCCTGGCCTGCTGGATACTATCCATGAACTGGGCTTCTAGTATTAATATATTTATTATCAACAAGCTTACTGTAATTAGCAATCACGTAAAGTACAAGTCTCTTCATTCCTTGAAGGGTGTGTGTGTGCTTAAAGCAGTTTGAACTGTAAGATAAACAAAAACTGGGTAACATTTCATTTGGTTCCATTACTCTGTACTACTACATTAGTACCAGAGGACCAGTGAATGAAATTTGTGCATGGGGTGTGTGTGTATCCCTGCATGCTCTACAATCTGAGATCCCTCTCATAATCCAGGACTGCTGGCTCCCAACTGCTCATTTGCCTGCCTGCCTGATTGCTCCCTAACCACTCCCCTGCCAACCTGATTGACACCTAACTGCTCACCAGTTGGCCCAATTGCCCCCGACTGCCATCCCCTGCTGGCCTGGTAACCCCTAACTGCCCTTCCCTACCAGCCTAGTTGTCCCTAACTGCCTTCCCCTGCTTGCTTGGTCATCCCCAACTGCCCTCCCCTGAAGGCCTGATCACTCCCAAATGCCCTCCCCTGCAGGCCCAGTCACTCCTAACTGCTCTCCCTGGAGGCTCGATTGCCTCCAACTGCTCTCCCCTGCATGCCTGGTTACCACCCCCAACTGCCATCCCCTGCTGGCCTGGTCGCCCCCAACTGCTCTCTTCTGCAGGCCTGATACCCCCAACTGCCCTCCCCTGCAGGCTTGGTCACTCCTAACTGCCCTCTCCTGCAGACTGTGTCACTCCTAACTGCTCTCCCCTGCAGGCCTGATTGCTCCCAACTGCCATCCCCTGTTAGCCTGGTCACCCCTAACTGCCCTTTCCTACCAACCTGGTTGCCCCTAACTGCCCTCCCCTGCCAGCCCAGTCACCCTTAACTGCCTTCCCCTGCTGGCCTGCTTGACCCCAACTGCCCTCCCCTGCAGGCCTGATCACCCCCAACTGCCCTCCCCTGCCGGTCATCTTGTGGTGGCCATCTTGTGCCTACATGGGGGTGGCCATCTTTGACCACATGGGGACAGCCATCTTATGTATTAGAGTGACGGTCAATTTGCATATTACCTCTTTATTATATAGAATTTCTTCTAAAGGAAAGGGAAGCAATACAGAAGCACATGTGACAATCCCATAGGGAACAGCTTACAAGTGTGAGTTTGAGTAAGCTGCCCATCCACTGTGGGCCCGATTTTTTCCATCTGTAAAATCCTAGGGAATTGGATTAGATATCTTCCAAGAGCCCATCTAGCTACAACATTTTTTATTCTATTAATTTTGCTGTGTTTTCAAATTAGGCACTTTTATCCTGAGGTCAAGATTGTCAGAGACAATCTGTCCTAGCTTTGTGGAAGACTTTCACAAATATGGCTCCAAATTCTCTCACCTGTTTGACTGACTAGGATAGAGTAACAAGGGGACCATGATTTTCTAGGCAAGCTTCAAGACTACATGGAGCACTAACAGCCACAACACTTTTGAGTGCTATCAGCCTGCAGAGTACCATGTGGGAAATAGCTACATGATGATGTTTATTACAACATAGTTACTATACATAGTAAGAGCTTAGGATAATTGAAATAAATGTTTTTCTCACATGAAACACCACTTCTAAGATTTTCCTTACCAGAGAAAAATTTTATACTCAATATTATTACTTTAAAATATGTTTGATGTATTTTATATAAATGGTCTGAACTGTTGCCATTCGAAAAACCTCTAAATCAGTTAAAACCCATTTTCCAAGGAAATAAACAAAACACTGAAATAATTGTCTGGTACTGGTGGCTTTAAATTAAAAAAAAAAGGTAATTATTAACTTGTAATAAGCGTATTTACACTAACATTAGTTATAGTATCAGTTACTAGCTGCTGCTTATTTAAAGCCAATCAACTGGGAAAAAATGTGGCAAGATCCCCAGGAAAGGCAGGCTCCCACAGGTTCTAAATAGAGTTCCAGTCTTTTCTCACAATACTTATACCCACCTCTCAAGAGAGACTAAGCCGCTCTGTTGACTATTCCTATATATTAAGTCTAACAACCAAACCTGATGGAATCTTGTTCTTCTTTGCACATGGAAGGATTTACCAGAATCCATATTCCTTTTATATGATTTGTCAACCTCATAAACTTCAGTTCAAACTTATCTTGGAGAAGATCTCCTATTCTAATGTTTTAAAGGAAGAGTTTAATTATTTTTAACTTTGTTTAAAATAAAGAATATATAAATTAGGAAAAATATAAGTAAAAACTTACTGTTATTGGTACATCTTTTGTTCCTGAATTTAATAAATGAAGATTTAAAACTTTTGGTAGATCTGTTAAAATTGAGGAAAAGAAATATTTCTTAAAATGGTGTTTTATAGCAAGTCAGAATCTTATTAGATATCAAATTGACTCTATTCTAGAATGTGAAGTAAAATGACCATCACATTAATAAAAATAAACATTAGGTAGGAATCATCTTACTCATACTAGTATGGACAATGTGTATTATAAGAACTGCCCCTACCTCAACAAACCAAACCAAAACATTTTTTAGGGAAGTTGACATAGGATTTTAATTTTCTAGCAAAGCATATGAAGCAAATTAAAAATGTGCAATGTGAAATCATATTAAAACTGAATCTAGTATTAAAAAATGGACCTTCAATTTCAAACAAGCAATTTTTAATTACATATGGTCCACAGACATCCCAAATTACAAGTACAATGCAGAGTTTAGGGGTGCTGATCCTCACATATTTGAAAATCCACATATCACTTTTGACCTTCCTAAAACCTAACTACATTCTCTCCGTATCTAAGGGGGATTGTTTCCAAGACACCCAGCAGATACCAAAATCTGCAGAAGCTCAAGTTCCTTATATAAAAAGGTCCAGAACAATGCAGTCTGCCCTCCACATCCACAGATTCCCAATCACAAATTGAAAATCTGGTTGGTTGAATCACAGATGCTAAACCTGGGATACAGAAAAACAATTGCATATTTATTGAAAAAATATGCATATAAACAGACCTGTGCAATTCCAACACATTGTTCAATGGTCAACTACACTCTCACTTTTTCCTTAATAAATCCTTAACTTGTTTTCAATTTTAGAATTTGAATTCTTTCTCTGACCATCTTGGATACATTTTTAACATTAGGTCATTATAATGCAATTAAATAATATCTAAACAAAAATCCAAAGTAGGTGTGGAATTGGATTCCAACCCTGGAATGCTACTTTGTGCATCAACTTCCATTTAAAAAACCTTTCTGAAGATATCCCATGACCTTGCTTATAAACTGCAAGGATTCTGTTTCCCCAAGTAGATTTCTACAAGATCAAACAACCCACGAGAAGGAACTTTCAAAGCTGAATTACAAAGGGGTTAAAGTAGAACCATTTAGTACTGAACAGGGTGTTTCTAAGACCTATAAATACACTTTTTTTTTTTACCTTGTGTTCGCAGTGTACCAAAATCTAACATTTCTGTTGAGGAATAAATTCCAGGAGCTTGGAAAGAAGAAAGTAAACAATTATATTTCATTTTGCCAGAGTCAGATGCAATGAAAACAAACAAACTTGCAGTGCCTTGAGTTTTCCACGAACCTGTTGTAACTTCAACCTCAACAGGAAGAATGATGAATTCTGTGCTGTCTGAAGCATTAGTCTTTATTCTGATGAAGGCTGTGTGGTTATCTGCTTCTCTGGAGGAAAAACTGGCTCTCATCACTCCCTTGGTTTCATAAGGAGGAATTTCCTGACAAATTAACAGACCATAATGTAGCACACCTTTTGTAATGCTGCAAAGCCACCAGTTTGCTAAATAAGATGACATTGACCAAAAAATGCATAATTATTTTATACTAGAGGCCTGGTGCACAAATTCATACACAAGTGGGGTCCTCGGCCTGGCCTGTGGGATAGAGCCGAAATTGGCTCTCCAATATCCCCTGAGGGGTTCCAGATTGCGAGAGGGTGCAGGCCAGGTTGAGGGACCCCCATAGGTGTATGATCGGGGCCAGGGAGGAATGTGGGAGGTTGGCCAGCAGGGAAGGGACTGCGGGAGGGCTCCAGGACGTGTTAGGCCCATCTCGCTAAGACCCAATTGGCCAGACCCCAGCAGCAAGCTAACCTACCAGTCTAACTGTCTGACCCCTGGTGGTCAGTGCACATCATAGCGACTGGTCCACCAATTGACTGCACCCTGGTGGTCAGTGCATGTCATAGCAAGCGGTTGAGCAGTCTTAGCATATTATTAGCATATTATGCTTTGATTGATTGAATGGCCGACCAGACACTTAGCATTACTAGGCTTTTATTATATAGGATACCTACTAAGAAAAAATACAATGATAATTAAATATATTCCACTGACTATAAAAAATACATTCCAATTTGAGAGGATGTTAAAATGTCAAAAATGTGCATTGCCATTTTCAAAATCACCATTAAAAGGTAGAATTAATCTATAAAGTCAATTATTCTTCAATGTATTGGTGGTGCCTACATGTATAATTCAGTCCTGAAATGCTCTAATCAACAGAAATGTCACCATCAGAAGGAAGGTTTTATATAGATAACCAAGAGAACTTCCTTTCAGCTTTCCTTTCATTTAAAACTTAACAAAACAAAGCCCCCAAGTAGAGCTGTAGTTTGCCAATTGTGGTCAGGAAGGCTGTAGTCATAGAAGACAGCACAAATTTTCAGGCACTAGAAAGAAGACACTGAAAAAATAGGCTTTTTTGGGAAGTGTAATTCTTTTTCTGGTTTTACAACAATCTGGTTTTCCTTGTTTTAGAATAATTCTGGGATGATCAAAATTTCTCTGCATCTTTTGGCATATTTTAGGAAATTCCTGTGTTTTACATTTTATTGTTCTTCAGTCACCCTACTCTCAACTTTTTAAAGTAGGAAGAAGGCAGCTGAAATCCTCTTGGGACTACTAGAGTGAGACCATCCACTCATCCAATTTGCCCATCTCTGGGAGCTGGCTTGGTCTCTGGATTTTCAGATACTGAAATGAGCTGATGGTGAGGTCAAGGCCAAATGACGTTTTTCTCTTTAGCTTTGTACACTAAGTCACTCTATCTTTTCTTGTACTCACTGGGAGTATTAAAACATTACACAATTTCTGCTACCATTCATTACAGTTCTTAAATAATTAGAAATCTGAATTCTCTTATGTTTGTTTATTATATACGCATTATATTTCATAGTAAATTCTTAGTTCTTCTATCTAAATATACAAATTTAAAATCTTATTAAGTTAATTTTCTGAAGCATTGTTTTTATACACTTTCTCTCAAAGGCTTTTTAAATAATAACAATTATAAGGTAAAATATTTTTCAGAAAGGATATAAATGGACCTGATAGTGTGTTTCTATATCTTAGCAGTTAGCTGATCACTGAAAAATTTACTTCTAAATGTTTAAGTCCTAAAAAGGCCCCACATATCCTTTCCCTGGTTGAGACTGGTGATTAACAGTGCAATTCATAAAGAAACATTGATCTTCAGAACTTTTCAGAGTGGCACTGTTAGTGTGAGTGGCCTTGGTACACAGCTGCATTTACTTATGTCTTTTCCCCCTTTGATTAAAGCATGGTAAGATGACATTAAAACTTAAAACTCTCTTATGGCAGGAACCTTTGCAAGTAAGGTAGTTACAACATATTCATTAATTTGGTTAATATTTGGAAGTATTCTCTAAGGAAAAGTGGTTTTCTATGCACTGACACAAACTACAGTTAAATATTCAACCATATTAAAGGTGGACATTTATTAAGTCACCTAAGAATTTAAAAATTTCCAAGTTATCATAAAGGACTTGACTATGCTTGCTCTGTAAATGCCATCTCATCTAATAAGTCCAAAGGGTCAATTCTCTACCTTCAAAAATCGAATAGAACCTTTCCACGGGTTTTTTTTTTTGTTTGTTTTATTTTAAATCTTAGAGTAAGCAAATTATAAACGATTAGATTCAGAGACATCTTTACCAATATAAAATCCCTTCCTTTCCACATAATGGATTAAAGATCCCACCAATTTTATTCACTATTCTTTCCAAAAATTTTCTCTCACTCTCTCATCCAATTTTCTAATATACTAGGTACTTGGTATAAATGTAATATTAAGACAGCAATTAAGAAAATTCACCCATATTTTTTCAGGTGATAAGGAATTAAGTCTTTTGTGGTGTATTTCAGAAAATCATTGGTTTCATGTGACCACATGTGAGAAAAAATGTATTAACACTTACCCACAATTTTTTGGTCCCTCCTTGTTGACCCGTTGGAAGTTCTAGGTGAAGATCTCCTCCACTCGAGTACATTTCTACAACCTGCGACAAAAGAGCCATGACAGTTAAGTTTGAAATCATATCCTCAATGCATGTGACTTGCTGTTATATGGAAATAAGTTTGATAACCTAATTGTTTATCAGAAAAGATTTAAAAACATTTACAGATATAAATATAGGGTAAGTGTCGTGACACATCACCAGAGTCAGTGTCCCATATGTGTAAACAATGGGTGGTAGTTTTAACAAAAACAAGTTGACTTTGAAATATAAAATTGTGAAACAGTGTAGGTATCTCAAATACTGAATTTTCAAAAATCCATCCATAGTACATTTATAGTTTATGAAAATGGTCAAATTATAGAAATACAAATTCTTATAGTAACACAAGTGCTTTTTATTTACACATCCTATATATTAAAAGGCTAATATACAAATAGACTGAAACAACTGGTTGCTATGATGTGCACTGACCACCAGGGTGTGTGTGCAGAACATGGTGGGTGTTGGCCACAGCATTATGGTGGAGCAGGTGAGCGGGGCTGCCTGACCAAGGCGGGGTGCCAGTTGCTGTCATCAGGGCGAGCCTCTGGTGGTTACTGAAAATTCTTTGCTTCTGTGTGCCATGGTCCAGCCTGGCTCTCGCACCTGCTGCTGGTATTGGTCCTGATCACTTGGCGCCATCAGTTGGTGTGAGTGGTGGCTGCTGACCCTGATTGCCCCAGAGGGCTTCTTCACCTCCCCCTGCTCCCAAGGGGTGATCGGGGCAGCAGCTGCCACTTGCACCTGCTCCTGGTGCCAGCCTCAATCATTCCACACCATCAGTGGGTGCAAGTGGAGCCAGCACTCTCAGTGCATGGGAGTGGTGGCGGGAGCAGGGTTGCCAGCAGACAGGGAACCAGGGGCAGTGGTGGGAGGGGCCGGGCAGGGATGTGGAGGATGGGTGGAGACCCACTCCTGTGCCTACTTCACTCAGCCTTGTTCCTGTCAAGGTGCGTGAATTCATGCACTGGGCCCCTAGTTTATATTAAGTACCAGCAGTAGACCTAATAGCTGCTATAATTGTGAAACAGTGAAGAGTGTATTATTCTGAGACATATACAACAATTTTAACATAGTAAGAAAACATGTGATTTCCACTGGCCGAAAAATCACAGGTGCTATTAATGCCTCTGTGGCTTGTACCTATACTCATGATTTTTTAACTTTTTTAAATGAGGTATAACTGATATACAATAAACTATACATCTTTAAAGTATACAAGATGATGTATTCTGTCTGACATATGTTACAGTGTAAAGCTACCACTTCAATTAAGATATGTCATATACCCATTACCTCCCAGTTTCCTCACACCTTTTGCAGTCTACCTGTTCCTCTCAGACCCCCTCCAATCCCCAGGTAACTAATGAGTTGCTCTTGTCTACTCTAGATTCGTTTGTACTTTGTAATGTTTCACATAAATGGAATCACAAGTTTGTATTCTTATGTCTGGCTGCTTTTAGTTAATATAATGATTTTGAAATCCATCATGTTGTTGTATATATTTATAGGTCATTTCTTTTCAACTTTGTGGATTATGCAATAATTTTTGACCCATTCACCTAGTGATGGACATTTGGGTCGTTTCCAGTTTTTGGTCATTATAGATAAAGCTGCTATGAACATTGCATTTATAAGTCTGTGTATGGATGTTCCTTTCTCTTAGTAAAGACCTAGGAACAGAATAGGTCTTGTGGTAGGAGACTTCCCTTTAATGGCAGGTAATCCTATCTCCTAATAAGAAATAGTATGTATGTATGTATGTATGTATGTGTATGTGTGTGTATGTGTGTGTGTGTGTGTGTGTATGTTTTTAAAATATATTTTGATTTTTTTACAGAGAGAAAGGGAGAGGGATAGAGAGTTAGAAACATCGATGAGAGAGCGACATCAATCAGCTGCCTCCTGCACACTCCCTACTGGGAATGTGCCCAAAACCAAGGTACATGCCCTTGACCAGAATTGAATCTGAGACATTTCAGTCTGCAGACCGACTGGCTATCCACTGAGCCAAACCGGTTTCAGCAAGAAATAGTATATTTAATTATGTAAATCTGGGATGAAATAATAAGAGAAATCTCAGTAGTTTTATTACAAAAGTCCTCCAGGCGCATATAAAAAAAGAACAAAGAAGGAAATAGTAATACTTTGTATAAACCTAAAGGTTTTTGGTGAGTGTGGTACTGTTAAAGAAATGCACTGGGCAAAGACCAGTGAGTTAGGATTTTTTCTGAGTATTATTACTTGTCTTCTAACTTCTTAAAATAGTGTTTGTTCCCTTAAAGCACTGATTGTAAGTAATAACTGATGGGGTAACTATGGAACTTTTTCTGAAATAAACAAAAACAAAAATAACAACAAAAAAACAAACACAAAATCCCCAGAAAACAAAAAACAACAACAAAAGAACCCTAGAACAAAACAGAAAACATCACATATTATTTCATTTAACCTTCTAAGGAATTAAGGAAATAAGTGTAACAAAGTTTGGAAACAAAAGATTGAAAGTTAAATTACTGATAACAGGAATATAAATGAGGAAATAGGGAATTATAAAATCAAAGTATGTGACACATTTTTGATTTTCAGTACAGTGCTATTTATCCTAATCTAATAAAGTCTAGGGAAAAAAGAAATCCAAAAACATAGACATAATTTACTTTTAAAATCCCCACAAAGCATGTTTATTTTTTTGTGCCAACACATATGCTCATGCAAAAGCATGGAAAAAGGGCTGACCTGACACACACCAAGATAATATGAACAGTATTTACAAAAAGGGCATGGGTTTGGAGTTGTGCTAATACAATACTTTACTGCTTCATTTGGTTATTTAAGTTTAAATTCGTTGAAATAAACTGTTCAATTCCTCAGGCATCCTAGCACAGATTCAAGTGCTCAATAGCAATGTGTGATATGTGCCTACTGTACTGGAAAGAGCAGATACAGCCCTAGCCAGTTTTGCTCAGTGAATAGAGCGCTGGCCTGCAGACTGAAGGGTTCCAGGTTCGATTCCAATCAAGGGCATGTGTCTGGGTTGCAGGTTCAATTCCCAGTAGTGGGAGTGCAAGAGGCAGCTGATCAGTGATTCTCTGTCATCATTAATGTTTCTATCTCTCTCTCCCTTTCCTTTCCTTTCCTCTCTCTCTCTCTCTAAAAAAAAAAAAAAAAAAAAAAAAAAAAAAAAAAAAAAAAGGCAGATTCAGAAGTTTTTCTCACTGGATGGTGTTAGATTGGAAGGGAAGAAGTTTGAGGGGACTTTTGCTTTATACTTATTTGAATTAACATGTTTCCAGGGAAAACATACTCAAGTGTGTGTATTGTACAATGAAAAAAATCAGATGCAATTCTTTCTTTGCTTTATAATATTTTCTTAAATTTAAGGTTATGAAAATATAACATATCATAGAACTATTAGAGGCCCACTGCTTGAATTTGTGCACCAGTGGGATCCCTTGGCCTGGCCTGTGGGATCGGGCCAAAACTGACTCTCCGACATTCCCTGAAAGGTCCCAGATTGTGAGAGGGTACAAGCCAGGCTGAGGGACCCCACCAGGGCATGATCGAGGCCAGGGAGGGACATGCGACGTTGGCTAGGAAGGGAATGTGGGAGGACTTCAGGGTGTGTCCAGTCTGTCTCGTTCAGTCCTGATCAGCCAGACCCCAGCAGCAAGCTAACCTACCAGTTGAAGCATCTGCCCCTGGTGGTCAGTGCACATCATAGTGAGTGGCTGTGCGATCTTACCATATCATTAGCATATCACTTTGAGTGGTTGAATGACCGACCTGTCAACTGGACACTTGGCATATTGGGCTTTTATTATATAGGATTAGGTTAAGGTGACTTCCATACAGAGTTCCAGTTATAAAATACATATACAAGTCCTGGGAATGTAAAGGTACAGCATGGTGACTATAGTTAATAATGCTGTTTTGCATATTTGAAAATTGCTAAGAATAGATCTTAAAAGTTGTCACAAAAAATAAACTATCTATGTGTGGTGATGGATGTTAACTAGACTTATTGTGGTGACATTTCACAATATACTAGTATACAAATATGAAATCATTATGTTGTATAACTAATACTAACATAACGTTATATGTCAATTATATATCTATCTTTTAAAAAGCTCATCAAGTAGGAACTTGGATAAAAACAATGTTTCCTTCAAGAAGAATGCTTTCCAGATAATCTACATTGGTTTTAAGAAGACAACTTTGGATTTTTTATTTGCTCTCGTGTATGGTAAAAAGTCTATTGAGCTAAAACTTCTTGAATTAAAATGTTTAACTAGCAATAAACTAGATGAACAAAAGAAAAAAAGTCAGTATTGAATCCAGAGAGAAAAATGTTCTAGCTAATAGCCTGGTGACTTGAGGCTGAGGAGAAAAGGCACAGGTTGTAAGGCCACTTAAACAACTGTAGGCCGCCCACCGCATGCCATGTCCAGGACCCCTCCTTCCGCTCTGGCCATCCCAGAGAGGGCTTCCTGGGAACTCTGTCACCTCACTGTAGTGGTGTGGCAGTTCATGCAGCAGGGTCTGCCAGAATGAAGAACAAGCTTTTTTTTTTTTCAATGTTTTTGACTAAAAATAGTCAAAACAAGAAAGTGGCAAGAATTTATAAGGTTTCTGCTGGGAAAATATATCATTACCTAAAGTAGTAAAAGGATAGAAATGAGAGAGTGATGGTGATGAAGAGGAAACACTTTTCATGTACAAGCAAGCAGGACAGAATATCTCTCCTTTTGTGATGAAGCTATCTAATGGGGAAAAAAAAAAGGCAGGCATCTGTAATACTTTCAACAATGAAGATAAATTAAAAAAAATTAAAATTCAGGCAGAATGTTTTTATTAGTAGCTTTCCTCAGCCAGTGCCAACAAATGCTGGGCAGAACTGTTTTCTTATTACTTCAGCAAAGGATTCCTGAGCACTTCATAATTCAAGCTCTGAAAATCTCATCATCTTCCTCATTTCCCTTATCATTGTTTATGAACATGTCTACCAGGGGGTTCTTAAATAATAAAAAGCGTTATATAGTATTTCCCTCCACCTGTCATTTTCAAGATATTGTTAAGTCCTGCAGGATTGGTCCCAACAAACTCTGGGGGCTCTGGGTGTAGATATTATGAACCACTCTGGAAAGTAGCCGAATCTAGTTCCAACATAAACAACAAAACTAGATAAGCTATAGTAGCGACTGGGAGTCACTAGGCATGTGGGTGGGGTTTGAGAAAATATCTGAAGGAGCCACACCCCAGCCACACCCACCATAGAAGAGACAAAGAACCATTGAGGAGGGATTTCAAATTTGAAAACAATTACTACTAAAAAATTGGATAAGATAGAGAGTTAGATTTAAAAATTTCCCCCCTGGACGGTAGCCCAGTGGTTAGAGCATCAGCCATACACCAAAGGATTCCAGGTTTGATTCCTGGTCAGGAGTACATGCCTGGGCTGTGGGTTTACTCCCTGTCCCCTCATCAGGGGCGTGTGCAGGAGGCAGTTGGTTGATGTGAGAGAGATACTCTGCTGTTTCTCTCTCTCTGTCTCTCTCCCTCCCTGCTTCCCCTCTTTCTGAAAACCAATGGAAATAATATTCTTTGGTGAGAATTAAAACAAGACAAAATAAAAATAAAGTTGCTTTTAATCATGATTCTCTTTTACTTTTCTCTTAGACTTCAATTTCCAGACTACCATCACCAAAAATTATCATCAAAAATAGGTAAAAAAAAAAAAAAAGGTATAAACTATGTTTTTAAAATTTTATATTGGATCCGAAAGAAATTACATGTAAGAAAAGTAGAAGCCTTGTATAGTGGAAAACTTCTTAAATTAAATACAGAGCTACTTAAACTATAATACCAGAGAAGCCATAATTGTAATGGTTCCAAAAATCCAGTATTAGACTGCTGACATTCAAAATTTAGACCACAGCAAGATGCATTAAAAAAAATACCCCTCTTCAACATATCTTTAAAATCCCATTATTTTAAAGTCTTGAAAACTATAACAAACTAAGATTTTAAGCTAAGCATTAATTTCTACCAAAATGAAGCTCATTCAAAATCATCATTATAAACTTACCTGCAAAGGCTCACTGTGAGGGTTGTGTATGTTTATTATAGGTGAGAAACTGCTATTCACAGGGACTCTAGCCCCAAGGAATGGCCTCAATCGATAAGGATTTGGAACTCCAACTCCAAATACCTGTTTCAAAAGTAGGAAAAAAGCAATTTGAACTGCTCTTATAACTAACATTTTTATAGGTTATTACTGATTGACCTAGGGAAAATTGGTGAGTCTAATGTAGATGAGAAAAGTTTCAGTTCCCTTTAAAAGGAGCACATGTGTGGCCGAAACCGATTTGGCTCAGTGGAGAGAGCGTTGGCCTGCAGACTGAAAGGTCCCAGGTTCGTTTCTGGTAAAGGGCATGTATCCTGTTGTGGGCACATCCCCTGTAGGGGGCGTACAGGAGGCGGATGATCGATGTCTCTCTCTCATCAATGTTTCTAACTCTCTATCCCTCTCCCTTCCTCTCTGTAAAAAATCAATAAAATATATTTTAAAAAAATAAAAGGAGCACATATGTGGTTTCTATATCTGATGTGGTGACACATTTGCTTTATTACAAATGCATGCATTTGGAATAATTTATATGATATATTGGAAACAAAATGATAGCAATATGTCATGAAGTTGTGGGGTAGACAAAAAAAACAAGGCCTCAAAAGAGTTCCCTACTCCAACCCTTAAAAGATGAATCTAGGGCCCAGACAATCTCTCAAATACCAAGCCCAGCCCTAGGTCATGCCCACATGGGAGGTTCTGGTTTGACTAATCAGTGTTAGCCAGTCAAGTGAAAAATATTTACAAAGCGTCTTCAATGTGTTAGACACAAACAAACAGTAGTGAATAACTGAATAGTGAACAAGACAAATAATGTACCTACTCTCATGAAACTTAATTCTAGCATGTGTAACAGACTACATAACAACAAAAGGTCTAAAAAATGGGAAATGTGATCTAGAGTAAATGGCTGAAGGAGGGATGGGACTTCTTTTATAGAGGATGGTTAGGTATTTTTCTCTGGGGTGGGGTGGGGTGTGTGTGTGACATGAGTTGTCATCTGAAAGATGATAAAAGCCAGCATTGGGAGTGGATTCAGGCAAGGGGAAGTGTACAGGCAAAGGTATGATGCAGGAAAGGGCTTGGCTTGTTTGAAGATCAGGAAGAAAAAGAGAAGCATGGTAAAACGGGATGAGGTAGGAGATTTATATAGGAGTCAGATTCTTAGATACTTGTAGGTCTTGGTAAAAACTTTACATTTTGCTCTAAGAGCAATGGGAAAACCTAAGGATGTATAAGGGAAGTCAACTAGATCTGATTTATGTTCAAAAAAGACCACTCTGACTACAGGGTTTGGGGAGGAATGGAAGGCTACTGTGTAACAGAGTGAGAGGTAATGACAGCTTGGAACAGGGAGGTTAACATTCGGCCTGAGGGCCCTTAAAAGGCCCACAAAATCATTTGATCTGGCTCTGCCAAACCATTAGGGGTGAGTTAATTTAATGTTTGACCAAATACAGTAGGCTAATTTTTAAGTTGATAATTTTGTATGGCCTGCAAATGATGTTATAAATATCCAAATGGCCCTTGGCAGAAAAAAAGTTCCTCATCCCTGGCTTAGATGCGTGAAAAGGAGAGAAATAGACAGACTCAATATATATTTAGGAGGAAGACCGAGATAAAGAAAGACAGTTGGCCACTGACGATCATCTTGAGAACAACCTGGCCACGACACCTAGGTCACTTGGGGTGCCTCTGAAGGACAAAGATCTTCATATTCTAATGATAGCTTTATTTACGCCACAGGTGCATGTTAACACATTGCGGACAGATCACGCGAATTCTCATTTTTTCTAAGGCTTGTGGTCAATCATAAGAATTCTTTAAAAAGATATTAGCTTGTAAGAACATGTAATAACTTCAAAATGCAATTGACATTTAATTTTAAAGCATGCCTTTAACATTTATATTAAACATTTTCTATACTCATGCAATAGAAACTTACCTGGTCACTGGGTAAAGCTAGCAATAAAACTACTGGTCCATAATGTGTTAATATGAGTATCATCTATAAAGTGCCATAGTTATTTACCTATATAAGCCTTTAAAAGTTTACTGACTGTAACGAAACAACCATTAAAGACTTATTTTCATTAAATAAGTACAATATATGCTTATGACTAAATGGAATTGTTTACTTTGATACTAGTTTTCAAAATAAATGAAGTGCTCTGGGCACTGGAGAAGAAATGTTCAAAAACAAAAATCACAAAAACTATAAAGTAAAACAATGAAACAATTGAGTTCCATCGCAATAGCACAGTGGCTAAGAGGCTGGTCTTCAGAGTTACAAAAATATGGGTTTGAATTGCTGCTCAACAACCTACTAATAGCATAATCTGGGCAAATTAAAAAACCTTTATACGTTTCAGCTTCCTTATCCAAAAAATTGAGAACAACAGTATCTATAACACAGGCAGAAGTGTATGTAAAGTATAAGGAATTCTTAAAAATCTTGATAACCTTGATTATAAAACTCTTGATTCACAAAACAGTAACTTACTTTAATAACCTGAATAACTGTACATAAAAAATATGCTTATTAAAAAATCTAAAACTATATATTTACTAAGAAAAGCAGGCATGTATGTTTTAATCTTGAAACTATTATTGAGTATGCTTCACAAGTATGCAAAAAAGTAAAGAGAATTTAGTGTGAAAATATTTTTGATTTTTTTGTCAATCAATCATACATTAACACTTTAGCAATTGCTTTATTCATCTGTCCAGTCTAATTTGAACAGGGATATTCACAGACACAACAATAGGTATACAAATGCTTCAAGTCTAAACTCTTACATTTTCCACTATCCTTAAAAGTTATTGAAGAGAGATTGTAAAAGCTGGTCATGTTATAGGTCAGAGATGGTGACTATATTTTAGAAAACAAATGAATGTTTTAATATTGGTTCTTACCTGGTAAGTAAATACCCCATGATTGGATGTATTAATAAATAAAGTATTTTCTACATTTCCTACTACTCTTGCAAGAAAAACTACATCAAATGATGTATTTCCTCCCGGAAGAATTTTCTGTAAAACAACAGCAATAAGTAAATTAGTAACCAAAAAATCAGATTAAAAAATCACAATTAGATAGCTAAAGTTCTCTAGAACAAATATCTTAAAATCATTTCCATAAACTACCCCCTGCAAAAGTCTAAGCTTTAAATTAGCCAAACTATTTTACAATGAAAAATAACAAAAAAGAGGACTTCAGTATGGAAGTTTAGTCACGTATCAATGTCAATATCAATCTAAAACCCCACACAACAGAAGGTTTCCCTGGATTCTGTTCATTCGGCAATCACTGGGCTGGAATGCAGTGGCTCATTATAGGTTGCTGTCCCCTCCTCACACAATCAAGCAGGAGTGAGCAGAAGCTGAACTTTTTATATACCTGTACTCCTATGAAGCAGCAATCTGAGCTATTGCAAAGAAATAAGCGCAGACCTTAACCCCTTGAACTACAAGAGGGATCCCTGACTGTGAGAGGGGCTGAGGGACCCCCTGAGTATATGAATTTTCATGTACTGGGCCTCTAGTCCTATCTAATAAAAGGGTAATATGCAAATTAATTGTCACTCCGTCATAAAGATGGTGGCGCCCAGTCCCCTCAGCCTTGCCAGAATCTCCCAGTCTTTGGAGGGCTGCTGCTGAGAGTGGGCAGCATGAGCAGCCCAATGGCACACTTGCTTCATCACTGCAGCAACGCCCCCACAGTGGAGGGCCTCCGAGGGACAAAGGGGATTGGCCTGCAGCCTCTGTGGCCTAGCAGAGGGCCAGAAAGGAGATGGCGGGCCCATTTCCCATGGAAGCGTGACTCCCTCCTGCCTCCTGTGAAAGCTGCACAGCTCCCATGGAAGCAGCGCAGCTCCTGGTGGCATGCTGCAGTTCCTGCTGGCTCCCACAGAAATGGTGGGCGACTGAGTGCAATATCGAGGGATGGGATACTAGCTCCATCTAACAAAAGTGCAATATGCAAATTAACCACCACTCTGCTACACCACAGGCCACACCCACCAGCCAATCAGGAGAGAGTATGCAAATTAACCCAACCAAGATTGGAGTGCCCACGGAGCAAGCAGGAGGCTTGAGTTTCCCTGGCACTGGAGGAAGACAAGCTTTCTGCAGACCCTAGGTGGCCCAGGCCTTCACTTAAGGCTACAAAGTTTCAATTATAGAAGATAAATAAATCCCAACAAAATGGCAGCAGCCACGGAGCTGGAGAGAGCAGGAGGCTTGAGTTGCCCAATCCTCCTCCCCACCCCTCCTGCAATGGAGGAAGCCAAGCTCCCGCAGCCCTGGCCTGCTTTGGTCTCCACTCAAGGCTATAAAGTTTCAATTATAGAAGATAAATCCCAACAAAAATGGCTGCAGCCACAGAGCAAGCAGGAGGTTTGGTTCTGCTCAAGGCTACAAAGTTTCAACTGTGGAAGATAAATAAATCCAAGATATTAGGGCCTCCGCTTGGGTTGCTGGGGTGTGTGGCCTGCCTGCAAACCACCATAGGCCCCTTGCCCAGGCAACTCCACACCCCAAGGGAACCCCCACCCTGATCCAGCACACTCTTTAGGGCAAACCAGCTGCCCCCCATCCGTGTACCAGGCCTCTATCCTATATAATAAAATAGTAATATGCAAACTGACAATCACTCCAACACAGAAGATGGCTCCCCCTATGTGGTCAAAGATGGCTGCCCCATGTGGACACAAGATGGCCACCACAAGATGGCCAGCAGGGGAGGGTAGTTGGGAGGGACCAGGCCTGCGAGAGGGGGCAGTTGGGGGCGATCAAGCCTTCAAGCGAGGGCAGTTAGGGTGACCAGGCTGGCAGAGGAGGGAAGTTAGGGGTGACCGGGCCTGCAGGGAAGGGCAGTTGGAGAGGACCCAGGCCTGCAGGAGAGAGCAGTTGGGGATAACAAGGCCTGCAGGGGAGGAGAGTTAGGGGTGACTAGGCTTGCAGGGAGGACAGTTAGGAGCAAACAAACTGGCAGGGGAGCAGTTAGGCATCAATCAGGCTGGCAGGAGAGTGGTTAGGGGGTGATCAGGCTGGTAGGCAGAAGAAGTTAGGGGCAATCAGAAAGGCAGGCAGGTAAGCAGTTGGGAACCAGCAGTCCTGGATCATGAGAGGAATGTCCGACTGCCCGTTTAGGGCTGATCCTGCCTAAACAGGCAGTCAGACATCCCTTAAGGAGTCCTAGATTGGAGAGGGTACAGGCTGGGCTGAGGGACACCCCTTCTCCCCAAACCCCCCTCCCCATGCAGAAATTTCATGCTCCAGGCCTCTAGTGTATATGTAAAGAGCCAGGGTTTGTAATGTCCAAAACGACTGAATGGATGACCAGACACCAGAAGTCTGTCCTGCAGTCAGTGCTGGGTCCATCCTGTAGTCAGTGCTGGGTCGCTGGAGTTGCAGTGAGAGCACTGACAGCCAAGAGGGCTGTGGATCAGGCCGAGGAAGGCCTGGAGAGAAAAGCAGGGTCTGATCTGCAGCCCTCTTGGCAGTCAGTGCTGTTTTACTGTAGCAACCCAGCACTATCTGCTGAGGGGGCTGTAAATAGGGCCCAGAGAAAGAAGCAGGTTCTGATCTGCAGCCTCCATTGCAGCTATTGATCAACCCTCCCTCTCTGATCAGGCCCGGAGATAGGCCTGGAGATGCTGACTGGCATAGAAACCGACCAATTAGAACCAAATCTGGGTAAACTGCAAGGAGCCAATAGCTGCCTAGGAGACGGAGCTTTGGATGCTGACTGGCATAGAAACCAATCAATCAGAACCTAATCTGGGTGAACTGCGAAGGCAGAATTTAAGGTGGGAGCTGAGGAGGGTTTTAAGGGCAACAGCTGTTTGGTGTAAGGTGTAAGAAAGTGGTTTAATTTTTTAATGACCAGTTTGGCAGTGTAGTGCATATGACTAAGAGTCCAGATATAGAGATTATGTATTTTTGTCTGCCAAGAGCATCTCATCCTGCTGAAAAGGGCTCCCCCCTCCATTTAAGCATTCCTATCCTATTTAATCTACCTATACTAATAAAAGGATAATATGCTAATTAGACCAGATTGACTGGCCATCTTCCGGATGTCCAACTTCCTTCCAGATAAAGCCATGGTGGTGGTCGAGATCAGGTCGGCAAGGTAGGTCAGTTAGAGGCAACCAGGTAGGCAGGCAGGTGAGTGATTAGCAGCCATTGGTCCTAGATTGTGAGAGGGATGTCTGCCAGTTGTTGGACATCCCCTGAGGGATCCTGGATTGGAGAGGGTGCAGGCTGGGCTGAGGGCTCCCCTCCCACGCATGAATTTCATGCACTGGGCCTCTAGTCCTATATAATAAAAGGCTAATATGCAAATAAATTGAAAGTGGACCAACCAAACAATTAGTCACTATGGCATGCGCTGAGCACCAGGGGGCCTGCGTAAAACATGGCAGGCATCGGTTGCAGTGGGATGGTGAAGCAGGTGAGCAGACCAAGATGGGGTGCCAGTTATTGCCAAATCTTATGGAGCAAATCTTTGGTGATTAGAGAAAATTCTTTGCTTACGCGTGCCATAGTCCTGCCTGGTGCTCACGTCCCCAATCACTCCCTGCCATCAGTGCATGGGAGTGGAGGTGGTGGGAGAGGGGCTGCCAGCAGATAAGCGATCAGGGGCCACAGGAGGAGGGGTCAGGCAGGGGCACAGAGGATGGGCCGTGACCCACCTCTGTGCCCACTGCAGCCTCGTTGCCCACAGTTAATTTCAAGGTGCACAAATTTGTGCAGCGGGCCTCTAGAATCAAATAAGGGACTAATAGCCAAAACACATAAAAAAGTTAGACATCTCAGAAAGAGAAAAACAAACCAGCCGAAGAAAAAATGGGCAGATGTAAATACACATTTTTTTTTCTAAATAAGATATCCAAATGGGCAACAGGTATATTAAAAGGTGGTCAATATCACTAATCATCAGGAAAATGCAAATCAAAATTACAGTGAGCTGTGATCAGTGTAGCCGTGGTTGAATGTCGATCCATGCACCAAAAGGTCACCAGTCTGATCGAGGCACGTATCTGGGTTTCGAACTTGATCCCCAGTAGGGGGCATACAGGAGGCAACCAATCAATATTTATCTCTCACACTGCTGTTTCTCTCTGTCCCCCTCAAAATAAAAAATCAATAAAAACATATTTAAAAAAAAAACACCACAATGAGATGGGTGCGAGAATGGTTATCATTAAGAAGAGATAATAGATAATTTTATGGGGAATCCAAGATGGCGGCATAGGTAAACACCTATACTGCTGCCTCGCACAACAATTTCAAAACTACAACTAAAAGACAGAACGGACATCATCCAGAACCACAGGAAAGCTGGCTGAGTGGAAGTTCTACAACTAGAGGGAAAGAGAGGGGCTCACGGAGACCCAGAGGAGCTGCAAAAAGCTGAGGTACGGAGACGCGCGCTGAGAGAGCGGTGCCGGAGTACCTGGCTGGCTTTCTCTGGCGGGAGGGAAACGGAGACTCCCAACGGCATTGAACCCCTTCTCTTACGACACTAAACCCCAGATCCAGCCGAAACTCATACGGGGGGAGTTTGGACTGTGAAAAGGGAGAAGTGCACGGAAATTTAGGGGAGTTGCAAAGGATCGGAGGTCTGGTCGCGCACGGCACCACGCGGAGGACGGATTGCTGATTGTGCCGCTGGCTTTCGCGAGTGGGCGGGAGACAGACCCTCCGATCTGTGCCACTTCTGAGTCCACTGAGCCCCTGTTTTGGGCGAAACCCTGGGGACCTAGGCTAGTGTGGTCCTGGTTCGCAGGGGAGCCGGAAAGGCAGCGGTTGGAGGCGCTGCGGGTGCGCGCACGCACAAGGACCCTCCAGCCATTACCCAGTCACGTGAGACTCAGGGGCCGTGGAGGGCGGGGCCGACTGGAAGGCAAGGCGGTCCCTTAAGCCCTGAGACTCCACTCTCCCAAGCTCAGCAGAGGCTTCTGCGGCTGAATCCAGCACAGAAGTTTCCCCGGCACAGTGAAAATGCCGAGACAAGGGAAGGGATTACAAGCAAAAGAAATGGAGGAAAAAAAACGACTGGATATAGAGTTCAAAACCACGCTTATAAGGTTTTGCAAGAATATGCTAGAAAAGATGGATAAATTTAGTGAGACCCAAGAGAAGATGATAAAGACACTGACTGAAATGAAAACTATTATGCAGAGTACTAACAGCAGACTAGAGAAAGGCAAGGATCAAGTCAAAAATTTGAAATATAAAGAAGCAGAAAACATTCAACTGGAAAAGCAAGAAGAGAAAAGAATCCAAAAATGTGAAGATAATGTAAGGAGCCTCTGGGACAGCTTCAAGCGTACCAACATCAGAATTGTGGGGGTGCCAGAAGAAGAGAGAGAGCAAGATACTGAAAACCTGTTTAAAGAAATAATGACTGAAAATTTCCCACATCTGGTAAAAGAAATAGACTTACAAGTCGAGTAAGCACACAGAACCCCAAATAAAAGGAACCCAAAGAGGACTACACCAAGACACATCATAATTAAAATGCCAAGAGCAAAAGAGAAAGAGAGAATATTAAAAGCAGCAAGAGAAAAACAGTTTATTACCTACAAGGGAGCACCCATACGACTGTCAGCTGATTTCTCAACAGAAACGATGCAGGCCAGACGGGAGTGGCAAGAAATATTCAACGTGATGAACAAGAAGAACCTACAACCAAGAATAATCTATCCAGCAAAGCTATCATTCAGAATTGAAGGGCAGATAAAGACCTTCACAGAGAAGAAAAAGCTAAAGGAGTTCATCAACTCCAAACCAGTATTATATGAAATGCTGAAAGGTACCCTTTTAGAAGAGGAAGAAGAAAAAGGTAAAAGACAAAAAATTATGAACAACAAATACATATCTGTCAACAAGTGAATCTAAAAATTAAGTGAATTAAAAATCTGATCAACAGAATAAACTGGTGAATATAATAGAATCAGGAGCACAGAAAGGGAGTAGACTGATAATTCTCAAGAGGACAAAAATCATAAAGCATCAAACAGACTGTGAAATTATAGCAGAAAGATTAAAGTTAGGTGAGGTAAACAAGTGATCAATCAAAGGACTTGTATGCATGCTTATAAACATAACCAATGATCACAGACACTGGGGGGTCGGGGTACGCCTGGGAGGGAGGGGGGGCAATGGGGAGATATGTATAAAAAATTAATAAAAATTAATTAAAAAAAAAAAAGAAGAGATAATAGCTGTTGTGGATGGGGAGATAGGAAATCCTTATACACTGTTGGTGAAAATGTAAATGGTGCACTCATTATGGACAACTATGAAGATTCCTCAAAATATTAAAAAAAGACTATCATTTGATCCAGCAATCTCACTTCTGGGTATATATATCCAAAGGAAATGAAAAAGGCTATCAATGAGATATATGCACACTCATAATTATTGCAACATTATTCACAATATTCAATATGGAAACAACTAAGTGTCCATTAACCGATGAATAGATAAAGAAACTGTAATATATACACAATGGTTTACTATTCAGGCATGAAAAAAAGAAATCCTGCCATTTGACAACATAGGTGAATCTTGAGGGCATTATGATAAGTTAAATAAATCAGACTGAGAAAGACAAATACTTCATGATATCACTTATATGTGGAATCAAAAAAGTTGAAATTGTAAAAACAGAGTAAATGGTGGTTATCAGAGGCTGGAGGAAAGATGATTAGGGATATATGTTGTTTAAAGGTACAAATATGCAACTAAGTAGATAAATAATTTCTAGAAATCTAATGCAGAGAATAGTGGTAACAAATAATAACACTGTAGTATAAATTTGAAAGTTTGTTAAAAGACTAAATATTAATGATCCCACACAAAGAAGAAAAAAAAGGTAATCATGTAATTAGCAAACCCTATGGTGGTGATCATGATGCAATATATAAATGTACCAATTCAAGGTACATTTACACAATGTACCTTAAATTTACACAACATTGTATGTCAATTATATATCAAATTAAAAGAAAAAAATGAACCACACCTCCACTGTATTAATCCATCTCTTCCCAGTTTGTTTCATCACCTAACATCTTATAAAATTTACTTATTCCTCCTGCAGGACCCAGGTCTCTCAGAGTGCTAGCAAAGAACAGTAACTTAAATGCTAAACTACTAAAATGAATTCAACTGTCCAAGAAGTCACTTTGTAGAGTAGAATTTCTCAAGGATAGGGGGAAAATATGAGAGTTCAGAAGTAGGTCTGAGAGATGGGAGAAGTAGTAATTAGCATAGAATGTGAGTTTCTGGGAGGACGGATGGGTAAGACTTGCCCTCTGGGTAGCTGCTGAGGATGACAGGCGAGAAAGGCGTTCTGAGACTAATCAGCCTTTAGTGGGTTTGGACTCGGTGAGGGTGTTTTTGTGGATGCAGTAGAAGCAGGGCGTGTGAGAAGTGGCAAGATGTCTACTGTTCATAAACCTCGTCAATACACGTTGACTACAGTCCAAATAGAATGCTGGTAATGAGTTATTTTTGACCTCTGTAAAGACCAACCCTTTACAGAGTGCAGTGAAGCAGTCCTTAGCCAAGGGGCGTGGTGCCATCAGATGGTGGCCCATTGGGAGGGAAGGCCCTGTGGGTGGAGGACTCTCTATCCACATCCGCCCACTGAATGCATTTAAGGCCCAGCCTGTCTTCCTCCATGGATCTTCCTTCAGCCTGCAAAGGTCTCTGTCCAACGACTCTCATTAGACTGAATATTTGTAACACTCATTTCAGCCTGTTAACCGTTCTCTGTCAACTCTTCCTGGAGAGGGTTATGCAGTTAGGTTATAAACTACCTAATGTCTAGGGACCACATAGGTTTCTTGTATCTCCTCAGTTTACAGAATGCTGCCAACTACGAATGTAACTGATACTCAAATGCTCTTTTAATTTAATTTTCTTTTTTTTGTTTTATATTTAGGATGTAAAGGAGAGAGGTTTGCTTATTGGGGAATAAAGCTGTCAGTGCATAATATTTTGGGAAAAAATTTATTTATTTACAACTCTTATCTCCCCTATGCTGCTATCATACCTCCCTTCTTCCCCTACCCAGAGGTAAGTATCATAAAAAGAATCTCTTTTGGTCACTGATAAATGCAAAGTTCCTGGAAACTAGTAGGCACTCACAAATATTTGTTAAATTAATTAATTCATACTTCCACACAGATGGCAAACTATTTTTTAATTTATATTTTCTTGTTTTAAATTTCAAAAGTACTAAGTGCTTATTTCACCTAGTGATATCATATAAAGATGTATGAAACTAATTCTCTTCCTTTTCACGTTATCCAGTTAACCTGTGTATCTGTCTATACATTACATTACTCTGACTCTTCTTAAGATATCCAAATATATAGAAATTTTCTGTTTTATAAAAATGGTACCATATTCTACTCTATAATGTGCTTTATATATTTACATATATACCATAGCACATATATATGAATACACACACACACACACACACACACACACACACACACACGCCTAAGCAATCATTCAACTGTTCAATTGGCAGCTATGACACACACTGACCACAAGAGGGCAGACGCTCAACATACAGGCATGGAAACATGGGACTGATGAATCTCAGAAAGGGGGAGAATAGAGGGCAGGAAGAGATTAACCAAAGATCTTACACACATACTACACAGATTCATTCACCAGTTGGGTCCCTCAGCCCGGCCTGCACCCTCTCGCAATCCAGGCCCCCTCAGGGGATGTCGGACTTCCAGTTTCGGCCTGATCCCCCACAGGCCAGGCTAAGGGACCCCACCGATGCAAGAATCCACACATCGAGCTTCTAGTTATTCCATATTAACAAAACAGTTCTAATTCATTCTTTTATTATCTCCACAGTACTCCCTACTACTGCTGATATCACATTTTGTCAATTCCCAATAACACACATGGATGCCAGAGTTTAACATGAAATAAAATAAATAATATTCAGGCTTCTACATCTAATCCATATATATAAAAGCCTAAGTGAATGTTACGGCGAAACGACCGGTCACTATGACGCGCACTGAGCAGGCAGGTAGGCCAGCAGTTAGGGGCGAGAAATCCTGGGTTGCAAGAGGATCCCGGATTGAAGAGGGATGTCCGACTGCAGAGATTGGGCCTAAACTGGCAGTCAGACATCCCCTAAGGGGTCCTGGGTTGCGAGAAGGCACAGGCTAAACTGAGGGACCCCCCCCTCCCCTGCCACATGCACAAATTTCGCACACCAGGCCTCTAGTTAAAAATAATCATAAACACTCATTAATGACCTTAAACCCATGAGAAGAGATTTTACGTAGTATATACCTATATTATATAAAATCTATATTATAAAAGGCCTGTGACCCCAACGACCAAAGACTGGCATGGGTGGGCATGGCTGTAAGCACAATGAGGCCACGTGAATGGGCAGGGTTGTGCGATTTCATGCACTGGGCTTCTAGTATATATATAAAAGCCAAGCAACAGGAACACTAGAATGACTAGTCACTATGACATGCACTGCGGTAACCAACTGGCCCAATCAGTGCCCTGATCGCTTCCCCCAACCTCCCACAACCCCTCCACCCAGATGCCCCCTTCCCTGATCGGGGGCAGGGATGGCTGGCCAACTGCCTGCAGCCCCTCCCAGCCCCAACTGGCACCCCCCAAACCTGATCAGGGGCGGGGCCGGCTGGTCAACCTCCTGCACCAATCCCCCGGCAAATCTGGAACCCACCAGTGCACAGATTCATGCACTGGACCTCTAGTTTATTATATTAAACATCTATATATATATAAAAGCCTAAGCAACCATTACAACTGGTTGACCAGTTGCTATGATGTGCACTGACCACCAGGGAGAAGATGCTCAATGCAGGAGTAGCCCCCTGGTGGTTAGTATGCTCCCACAGCCAACATCCTGCAGTCCCTCCCTCCTGCCAGCCAACATCTGTGGTCTCTCCCTCCCATCTCCCCCAGCTGGCCCCAATCACCAATCAGGCTGAGGGACCCTAACCATGCACGAATTTGTGCACCAGGCCTCTAGTACTAACATAAATGGGCCAAAAACACTTTAATTTTAGTCATAGATTGAAATTAAGTTTATCTTAATCTTCAGTTTATCTGAAAATTTAACCAAGCAGAAGCTTCTAAATAATAAAGGAAAAAATTTTTTTTGTTTGTTTACCAAGTATGTGAGGCATCCCATTTTAGAATTCTTAAAATTTGACTTTTATTGAGTATAAAAAATCTCTATTCTTTGATGTATTACATTATGACCAATATATAATACAGCCATAAAGATAAATAGGCCTACATTTCAGTCTTAATATTATATAATTTTAAATTATGGTTAATAAGACAATTAAGAGTTAATTAACAGATAATCATAAAGAATATATGATTATCAGAAATTATATATATAGAAAAATAAACTGTCATACACTCACCTTTGTCTTGATTTCCAAGTGATCTTAAAAATCAAAACTTTACTAAGAGGGATTATTTGTATGTATTAAAATACAGTCAGCCTTTTAAACAATAATATTCTTTTTTGTATTTGCTATTGATTGGTTAATGTAGAGATGATATTGGTTAATAATCAAAAACTTCACTGAATTACAGAAAATGTTTCAGTCTCAAAGAAATATAATCTGGCCAGGAACTGTGAAGGTAATAAAGGCAATCAAGAGTTAGAATAAATATACAAAAAGGGTTTGCTCTTCTGGACATGAGAAACTTGTTTCATTTTCCTCTAATGGCTCTTATCATAGGCATAAAATTAAAGTGGAGAGAAAATAAGATGTTTTCTTCCCACAAGAGTTCATTCCATCTCTACTTCTTGAGCTTATGAAGTCAATACCTTACTGAGGGAATAAGATGAAAAGCAATAATAAGAAAAAAAAAGCATAGATTTTAGCTATATCCTTTGAAATTAAATCTCAATTACCTAAAGGCAGATTTTTATAGGTATAGATTAATTTTTATTGTTAAATTTCATCTCCTGAGGAATGGAAAACAGGTTGGTTTTTAACTTGTTCTCTGACTACACATTTACTTCGTCTTTTGAAGAATTTTCAGAAAAACTATTCTCTTTTTATAAGATGCATAGATAGAAAGAGTCCCTACAAGAGTCTAGTTCATGTCAAAATGTCACATGGATGACGTTTGGCTTGTTTTGTTTGGTCCACACTACCTGTCTTCCTAAAGTTGAATTCACTGTCATGTGTAAAAATTAAGAAATCACATAAAAATGACTATTTCCGACTTTTTGGAAAATTCGAAGACCTGCACGTGGGCTTACACTCCCACTTATTTATATTGCCTACATGACCCCTGTAAGAATCTGTGTTTGGAACTATTGTTCTTTTCTCCGTACTGTGATAGCACCATGAAAAAAGTAAAAACCCTCACCTTTAATAAGGCTGAAGGTTGGATAAGTTTGACTTTTATTGAGTATAAAACACTGTTTGAATTAGCAAAGATAGTTAACAAGTTAAAAATAAAGTTGTAGGCAGTTGTAAATTATTTTAAAACTGTTTCTATTTGCACTTTATTGTTTTGCCTTTAACCCAACATATCTGAATGTCTGACAGCTGGGTGATTTCAATCATCCATATGTGCATCTCTTTGTACAAGTTGTAACGTACATGTCACAAACTGTACCTTACCATGACCCAAATCACTGGGTAAGGCCAACAGAACACTCAGAACCCTCACATTGGCTCTTGCCAGTAGTCACTAACTGTTTCACTAGGGCCAACCCCTCTATGATTTAGCTCTTCATTTCTATAACAAGGGTGCTGAACTAGATGAATATACAGGTCTCTCCCAGTATAGGGATTCTATTATTTGAGACCATTAGTCCTTCAATAAAAAATTGCAAAAGCAACTTACAGGTAAAGATGTAGAAAATAACTTGAGAGAACTATTGCATTAAGAAATTTTAGAGAGAATCCAAGATGGCGGCATAGGTGAACACCTACACTGCTGCCTCGCACAACAATTTCAAAACTACAACTTAAAGACAGAACGGACATCATCCAGAACCACAGGAAAGCTGGCTGAGTGGAAGTTCTACAACTAGAGGGAAAGAGAGGGGCTCACGGAGACCCAGAGTAGCTGCAAAGAGCTGAGGTATGGAGACGCGCGTGCTGAGAGAGCGGGTGCCGGAGTATCTGGCTGGCTTTCTCTGGCGGGAGGGAAACGGAGACTCCCAATGGCATTGAACTCCTTATCTTACAACACTAAACCCCAGATCCAGCCGAAACTCATATGGGGGGAGTTTGGACTGTGAGAAGGGTGAAGTGCACGGAGATTTAGGAGAGTCGAAAAAGATGAAAGGCCTGGTGGCGCGCACGGCACTGCGCACAGGACAGATTGCTGATTGTGCCGCTGGCTTTCGCGAGTGGGAGGGAGACAGACCCTCCCAACTGTGCCACCTCTAACTTCATTGAGCCCCTGTTTCCGGCGAAACCCTGGGGACCCAGACTCGTGTGGTCCTGGTGCGCAGGGGAGCTGGAAAGGCAGCGGTCTAGAGGCACTACGGGTGCTCGGGCACAAGGACCACTCCAGCGATTACCCAGTCATGTGAGACTCAGGGGCCGTGGAGGGCGGGGCCGACTGGAAGGCAAAGCGGTCCCTTAAGGCCTGAGACTCCACCCATCCCAAGCTCAACAGAGGCTTCTTCGGTTTTGCAAGTCTGGTATCATAAAGCTGAATTCAACACAGAAGTTTCCCCAGCATAGTGAAAATGCCGAGACAAGAAAAGGGATTACAAACAAAAGAAATGGAGGGAAAAAAACGACTGGATATAGAGTTCAAAACCACGCTCATAAGGTTTTTCAAGAATATGCTAGAAAAGTTGGATAAATTTAGTGAGACCCAAGGGGAGATGAAAAAGGACATACTAGAGACACTGACTGAAATAAAAAATATTATACAGAGGATGAGGATGGCAAGAATCAAGTCAAAAATTTGAAATATAAAGAAGCAGAAAACATTCAACTGGAAAAGCAAGAAGAGAAAAGAATCCAAAAATGTGAAGATAATGTAAGGAGCCTCTGGGACAGCTTCAAGCGTACCAACATCAGAATTGTGGGGGTGCCAGAAGAAGAGAGAGAGCAAGATACTGAAAACCTATTTCAAGAAATAATGACTGAAAACTTCCCACATCTGGTAAAAGAAATAGACTTACAAGTCCAGGAAGCACACAGAACCCCATATAAAAGGAACCCAAAGAGGACCACACCAAGACACATCATAATTAAAATACCAAGAGCAAAAGACAAAGAGAGAATATTAAAAGCAGCAAGAGAAAAACAGTTCATTACCTACAAGGGAGCACCCATACGACTATCAGCTGATTTCTCAACAGAAATGATGCAGGCCAGACGGGAGTGGCAAGAAATATTCAACGTGATGAATAGCAAGAACCTACAACCAAGAATAATCTATCCAGCAAAGCTATCATTCAGAATTGAAGGGCAGATAAAGAGCTTCACAGAGAAGAAAAAGCTAAAGGAGTTCATCAACTCCAAACCAGTATATATGAAATGCTGAAAGGTACTCTTTTAGAAGAGGAAGAAGAAAAAGGTAAAAGACAAAAAATTATGAACAAATACATATCTGTCAAGTGAATCTAAAAATTGAGTGAATTAAAAATTTGATCAACAGAATAAACTGGTGAATATAATAGAATCAGGAGCACAGAAAGGGAGTAGACTGATAATTCTCAGGGGGACAAAAATCATAAAGCATCAAACAGACTGTGAAATTACAGCAGAAAGATTAAAGTTAGGTGAGGTAGATAAGTGATCAATCAAAGGACTTGTATGCATGCATATAAGCATAACCAATGATCACAGACACTGGGGGGTTGGGGTATGCCTGGGAGGGAGGGGGGGCAATGGGGAGATATGTATAAAAATTAATAAAAAGAAAAAAAAAGAAATTTTATAGTTCTGGCTGTGTGGCTCAGTTGGTTAGAGTGACCCACCATGCACTGAAGGATTGCGGGTTCAATTTCTGGTTGGGGCACATGCCTGGGTTTCAGGTTCGATCCCTGATTGGGGCACATGTGGGAGGCAACTGATTAATGTTTCTCTCTTATATTGGTCTCTTGGTCCTCCACTCTCTCTTTCTTTCTTACCCTTCTTCCTTCCTCCCTCTCTCTAATCACTAAGAATGTCCCCCTAGTGAGGAAAAAGAAAAGAAATTTTATATAATTATAAAAACTTTGAAAACAGCTTTTAGGTAACAACAAAGAATAACTTGAGGGAAATTCATTTCAAGAAATATTTCAGATAACAAATATTTCCAGAACCAGTTTCATTAGAAGAATTCTACCAAATATTCAAATAAGATGTAATACCCATCCTTCTCTAAATATTCCAAACAAAAACTGAAGAGGAGGGAAATCTCCCAAAACTTATTCTATGAAGCTAGCATTAATGCTATACCAAAATCTTGTAGACACTACAAAGAAAAAAGTAAATTATAGGACAAATATCCTTGATGAATATAGCTGTAAAATTCCTTAACAAAATATGAGCAAACAAAATTTAGCAATACCTTAAATATCATACACCATGATCAAAAGAGATTTATTGCATAAACACAAGGATGGTTCAATAACCACAAGTCAACCAATTTGATATACCACATAAACAAAATGAAAAACAAAAAAAATCATATAATCTTATCAGTAGATGCAGAAAAAGCGTTTTGACAAAATTCAGCATCCATTTATTAAAAAAATTCTAACAAAGTGGGTATGGAGATAACATACCCTAAAATAATAAAGGCCATATATAACAAACATACAGCTAACATAATAATCAATGGTATAAAACTAAAAGTTTCTTCTCTAAAATCAGGAACAATACAAGGATATCTACTTTTGCCACTTTTTTCAACATTGTATTGAAATTTGTAGCCATAGCAATCAGACAAGAAAAAGAAATAAAAAGTATCCAAATTAGAAAGAAAAAAGTAACTGTTATTTGCAGATGACATGATAATAAACAAAGATTCCACCAAAAACTATTAGAA
The DNA here is from genome assembly GCA_011751065.1 of Lasiurus cinereus. Classification (NCBI taxonomy): domain Eukaryota; kingdom Metazoa; phylum Chordata; class Mammalia; order Chiroptera; family Vespertilionidae; genus Lasiurus; species Lasiurus cinereus. The sequence continues at coordinate 8,358,740 of JAAGEH010000041.1, read as the reverse complement.
CTAATAAGCGAATTCAGTAAAGCTGAATTATAGCAAATTAATATAGGGAAATCTGTCATGGTTCTATATACTAACACTGAATAAGCAGAAGGAGAAAGTAAGAAAATAATCCCATTTACAACTGGCATCAAAAAGAATAACATAACTAGGAATAAATTTAGCCTAGGAGGTAAAAGACCTCTACTCTGAACCTGTAAGACACTGATGAAAGAAACTGAAGAAGACACAAATAAGTGGAGGGATATGTTCATGGATTGGAAGAATTAATCATTAAAATGTCCATAGTACCGAATGATCTGCATATTTAATGCAGTCCCTATCAAAATACTAATGGCAGTTTTCAAAAAACTAAATTAACAATCCTAAAATTTATATGGGAGTACTAAAGTCCCTGAATATAACCTGGTTAGTTTGCTAAGTGTCTGGGGCAGAGTATCAGCCCATGGACCCAAGGGTCACTGGCTCGATTCCTGGTCAAGGGAATGTGCCTTGGTTGCAAGCTGGATCCCTGGCATGGTTGGGGTGCATGTGGGAGGCAGCCAATCAATGTGTCTCTCTCACATCAATATTTCTCTCTCTCTCTCTCCCTCTCTCTCTCTCTCTCTCTCTCCCTCCCTCCCTCCCTCCCCCCCTCTGTCTCTCTCTCTCTCTCCCCCTCTTCTTCTTCCTCTTCTCTAAAGGAATCAATGGAAAAAATATCCTCATGAGAGGATGAAGCAAAACAGACCCTGAATAGCCACAAAAAAAATCTTGAGAAAAAATAAAGTTGGAGGTATCATGCTCCCTGATTTCAAACTATTCAAAAAATTACAGTAGTCAAAACACTATGGTACTGGCACAAAAACAGACACATAGATCAATGGAACAGAATAGAAAATTCAGAAATAAACCAAGCTTATATGACCAATTAATCTATGACAAAAGAGACAAGAATAAAGATATCTCTTCAATAAATGGTGTTGCTGGAAAAACTGGAAAGATACATAAGAAAAAAAGAAACTAATTTCTTACACTATATACAAGAAACTCTCAAAATGGATTAGAGACTTAAATATGAGACATGAAATTATACAAAGAGAGAAAACCTAGGTAGTAACTCTTTAACATCAATTTTAGCAATCTATAATAAAAGTATAATATGCAAATCAACTGCACAACCAAAGAGCAGAACAATCATGCTCTGACACCCACTGGCACCAAGCCAGCCAAGGCAGGTGCAATGTGATATGGTCAGAGGCTCAAGCAGAGGGAGGCCCAGGCCACTGGCCAGTGTGGCAATCGATCAGTCAGG
>JAAGEH010000041.1:8289418-8357439 GCA_011751065.1 Lasiurus cinereus | reverse complement strand
GGGAGGCCCAGGCCACTGGCCAGTGTGGCAATCGATCAGTCAGGGGGTTCCATGATCACTCCAAAGAGGGAGGCTCAGGCCACTGACTGGCAGGCTGCAGCGGGTGGGCAGGGCCTCTCTTTGCAGGGGCGGTCAATTGTAGGGCTCTGGAATCTTCCCCGGAGTGCACGAATTTTGTGCACCAGGCCTCTAGTATAAATATATTCCTCACCCTCACCCAAGAATATGCTTTTATTGATTTTAGAGAGAGGAGGGGGGAGAAGAGGGAGAGGAAGAGAGAGAAGGACAGAGAGAGAGAAACATGGATAGGTTGCCTCCCACACACACACCCGGGACCAGGAATTGAACCTGCAGTATGGGAATCAAACCTGCAACCTTTTGGTGCACAAGATGACATTCCAACTAACTAAGTCACCCAGCCAGGACAGTCTTAGCAATGTGTTTTTTTTTTGTATGTCTCCTAGGACAAAAATAACAAAGGTAAAAATGAATAAACTGGATGACATCAAACTAAAAAGCTTTTGCAATGTGAAGGAAACTATTAACAAAACGAAAGGGTAACCTACTGAATGGAAAAAGCTATTTGCAAATAATATATCTGTAAGAGGTTAAAATCCAAAATATATGAAGAACTCATTCAACTCAACATTAAAAAACAACAACAACAAAAAACCACTCCAAGCTATCCAATTAAAAAAGATGGACAGAGGACATGAAAAGACATTTCTCCAAAGAAGACATGCAAATGGCCAACAGACACATAAAAAGATGTTCCACATCACTAATCATTAAGGAAATGCAAATCAAAACCACAATGAAATATTACCTTGCACTTATCAGAATGGTAATCACTAATAAATCAATAAACAACAGTGTGGGCAAAGATGTGGAGGAAAGAGAACCCTCCTGAACTGTTGGTAGGATTGCAAACTGGTGCAGTCACTATGAAAAACAGTAGGAAGATTGATCAAAATATTAAAAATAAAATTACAGCCAGACCAGTGTGGCTCATTGGTTGAGCATTGTTGATCAACAATTACCGATCAGGGCACATGTCCAGGTTGTGGGCTTTATCCCCTGTGGGGGGCATGTAGGAGGCAGCTGATCGATGATTCTCTCTCTCTCTCCCTTCCAGTCTGAAATCAATAACATATTTAAATAATAAAAATAAAATAACTCTGTGACCAAGCAATCCCACTTCTAGGTGTTTTTCTAAAGAAAATGAAAACATTAATTAAAAAAGATACACGTACCCTATGCTCCTTGTAGCATTACCTATCTATCTGTCTGTCCATCCATCCATCCAACCATCCATCCTATCTAATAAAAGAGAAACATGCAAAATGACCATGCTTCTGGCACACCCACAAGCCAATCAGGATCGAGTATGCAAATTAACCCAACCAAGATGGCAGTTAATTTGCATATCCCAGTGCAGAGCGAAGACTGAAGATAGCATAGAACAGTGATTCTCAACCTATGGGTCATGACCCCTTTGGGGGTCAAACGACCCTTTCACAGTGGTTGCCTAAGACTATTGGAAAACACCTATTTCCCATGGTCTTAGGAACCAACACATGGCTCCTCAGTATAGCAAAATGTAGCAATGTAGTTTACTCTTGTCATATTAAGACTGTTACCCATGCTACACCACAATTCAAGACAAAATTTCATTTATTTGTAATTAGAAATAAATATTTCACAATATATAATTACATATTGTTTTTGTGATTAATCACTATGCTTTAATTATGTTCAATTTGTAACAATGAAAATACATCCTGCATATCAGATATTTACATTACAGTTCATAACAGTAGCAAAATTACAGTTATGAAGTAGCAACGGAAATAATTTTATGGTTGGGGATCACCACCACATGAGGAGCTGTCTTAAAGGGTTGTGGCATTAGGAAGGTTGAGAACCACTGGCATAGACGGAAGCCAAGTGCAGAAGGGAGGGAAGCTGCAGAGAAGCAAGCAAGTGGGTGGCAGAGAAGGGAGGGAAGCAGGTGGAGCTTCAGAGAAGGGAGGGAAGGAGGTGGAGCAGCAGAGAAGGGAGGGAAGCAGGCAGAGCAGTGGAGACCTCCACAGGAAGCCCTATTGCAGGAATCTTCCTGCAATAGGCTTTTAGTATATACATAAAAGCCTAAGTGACTGTTAAGACCAGTCAAATGACTGACCAGTCAACCAGTTGCTATGACATGCACTGACCACCGGGGGGAAGTTGCTCAACGCAGGAGCTGCTCCCTGATGGTCAGTGTGCTCCCATAGCCAACCTCCTGTGATACCTCCGCCTGGCTGGCCAAGATCCCATGGTCCCTTCCCCCAACTGGCTGGGCACAATCAGGACTGGCCGCTGGCCAGGCAAAAGGATTCTACCCATGCATGAATTCATGCACTGGGCCTCTAGTTTGCAACAGTGAAGCAACCTAGGTGTCCACTGATAGATTAATGAATAAAGAAAATATACATAGGCCTGGCTGGCACAATTCATGTGGTTGAGCGCCATCGGGTGCACCAAAACGTTGCTGTTCAATACAACGTTTCAATACAAGGATTGATGTTTCGCTCCTCTTTCATTCAATCCCGCTTTCCAAAAAAATTTAAAGACATATGCTTAAAAATTCTAGACATTTCAATTTCAAGCTCAATAAAAATCTGCTATAAATGAGACTTACCCTATTTTGAAAAAAGGATGCGTGAAAATGTGACGTGGTAGCAGATATTGATATTAAAGTAATAGTTTCTTCAGAACTAGGATTATGTAAGTAAACTTTTTCCATTTTTGGCATTCCAACTGGCCTGTAAAAAAAAATATATATATATATATATATTGTCACAAATGCTTCAAAGATCATTTCTAGCTGTTGAGTTAATTTCTAGTTGTTAAAAAAAAATCAAACATTAAAGAAAGCATAAAAAGGGGATAAATGGTGATGAACACACAATACAATATACAGATGATGCATTACAGAACTGTTCACCTGAAACCTATATAATTTTATTAACCAACTAGAGGCCCAATGCACAAAATTCATGCAAGAGTAGTCCTTCCCTGCCCTGGCTTCCCTCCAGCACCCGGGATCTAGGCTTTCCTCGCAGCCCCAGCTTCCTCCAGAAGGTTGTCTAATTAGCATATTATGCTTTTATTATTATAGATGTCATCCCAAAAAATTCAATAAAAAAGAAAAAAATCAAACATTAAAGTTATTAGGCAAATACATTTATAAATGTTTAAAACAATTTATTAAATTAATTTATATTTAAAGTTATACATAAAAATGCATTTAGCCATTCAACAAATATCTGAGTGACAATTATATGTCACATATTGAGCCAAGTGCTGGGAAATAATGAATCAAGTCTCCACCTGGATGAAGCTTACAGTGTTGTAAGGAAGTAGGCTGGAAACAAAATGGTCAAATCCTTTGATCTCTTTCTGTAAAAACACTCACTCTGCCTTCCTAATTTGAATTGTGTCTTCTTCTTCTCCAATTCCACTGATACATGCTCTTCAATTTAGGAGGAGAAATTGGCAGTTATTTGAGAAGATCTGCCTAATGAGCTAGCGGCTATTGAGGCACATGAAATTTAATTAGCTTGTCCAAAGTCAAGTGACAAAGACTAAGGCCTGGCCTTCTCTCCTTCTTCAATATAAAAGAGAGGAGCTCCTAAGTTCACACCAAAAAAATAACAGGATCTGTAAGGAAAACTATCCATTAAAAACATACTATGTCATCATAGGCTGTAATATTACCAATTTGCTTCTGAACCTGTGAGAGATTACACTTTTCCACCTCAGTAACATTAGGCTTGGTTATATGGCTGGCTTTGGCCAATATAATGTGAGCAAAAGTGACATCCATTATTAAGCTTTAAGAGCCTTTTTGCTTCTTTTTCCTCTGCCAAGAAAGTGGCATTTCCCAGAGAGGAGTGCTCTTTCAGTCTAAATCTCAGTGAGATTTTGTGTTTGGTTGTGGTCACAGCATAATCTAATGAAGGCTGAATAATGAAGACCAGAAGCTAGAAAAATTGAACCAAGAATTAAAAATAAACATAATGTAATATACTTAAGGAGAAATGGCAAGATATTATGAAAAAGCAAAAAATCAAAAGAAAATCTTGGTATAAAAATATAATATATAAAGGCCCCAGATAGGACAGGTATGTAAAAATCTATTAATGAGTCAGAAGGACAGAATGACAATTTACTTCAGTATTCAGCAAGAAAGAGTATTATTTATATATTTAAAATATTTTAAGACAGAGCTATAAAATCAAAAGGAAAATAAGAGATATGTAGGCCGTAATTAGAAGTGTAAATATTTGAAAACTGAAATGTAGAACAATTTGAAGAATATGATAAAAAATAAGCCAAACCCAAAATTTTACAAAAGCTGAAATAATTCTTGATTGAAAGGCTTTATAAAGTGTCAATATTATGTAAAAATCAAATCTAATTCACCAGCACTTTACTCATTTTCTTCTAGAGCTTGAACAGACTCATCAATCCTAGGATCATGGGTTCTCTTTTGGATTATTGACAATATTTTCTTTCCATATTACCCCCAAAAGTCAGGTTCATAAACATAAGGTCCACAAACTATGTAAATAAGAACTTACCAATGTCTTTTGTAAATATTTAACACATTTTTAAGGTTTTCATAATAGTTTGCCCTGCTCCTTATTTTGCCATCAGTTTGAGAATTTACAATGCTGACATAAAGTTTTGCTGTTGTTACGGTTAAATGTTTTCTAGTGCTTTTAAGGTCAAACCAAGTCCTATCGGTCTTCTGAGAATTTATCACTGCAGATGCTACCACCTCTTGCAAAAGTGGGAGCAGATGAGTTGGCTGAATTTGCAGTCACTGAAAGGCTGTGCCCAGAATGCCCGTACAAAGTGGGATCCCATAGAAGACATTCTCTGCTCTACCCAGAGAAGCAAAATCTAGATTAGTACTCGATTGAATAAAACCAGGAAAAGATGTATGTGCATCTTCCAGGTCAGGAATTTGGCCTGCCATAAGCAGCAGGTATGACTACTTGCTTAGACAGGTAGATTTAAAAATAAAACAAAGATTTTCAAGTGCCTGCCAAAGTTTGTCCAACAGCATCCCATGGCCTATAGCCTAGCCAACATGAGGGCCAATATCATTCAGCCATTGGGATAAAGCCCAAAAGTGGAACGAGGGCTTGGGTCCTGAGGACAGAGGGTGTCCAGAGGGTATTATAAGCTCCTCAAATCAGGAGCCCCCAAAGTGTGAAATCCCTCCAGACTCAGATGAGAAGGGTCATCTACTTACTAGGTGTAGTGGTTAATAATGCGAATTTTTTTCAATAGATGGAGTTACACATATGTTGATATATATGAGATTTGATAAATATAGCTATTTTGTTGTACTGACAACAAGCTTCAAAAACTTCATATGTCAAATTTGCTGAAGGTACTAAAATCATAGATATTTTTACACTTAAAAATGTCAAATTTCATGCCAAACAAAGAGCATTTGTGGGAAGTTTTAACTCATTGTTTTGAAGAAAAAGTTATGGTATACTTCGGGAAATTTATGGTGAACGTGCTCCATCTCAAGATACTTGTGAACGCTCGTTTAAATGCTTAAATTTAAAAGTGATTATTAAGATGTGAAAGACAACTTCCAGATCAAATGATAAAGTTTGAAGACCAAAAATTACAAACATTAGATGAAGATGGGTGTCAAACTCACAAACAACTTGCAGAAAGAGTAAATGTTGCTCAGCAAATAATTTTCGATCATTTATTAGCAATGGGAAAGATTTTAAAGAAAGGAAAATGGGGGCCATATCAATTGAAAAAAAGAAATGAAAACTGAAAAGTCATCAGTAAAATGTTGCTTCAACAGCACAAAAAAAGTCTTTCTTGCATCAAATTGTGCCTGGTGATAAAAAGTGGATTTATTTTGAGAATCCCAAATGCACAAAATCATGGGCTTATCCAGGTCAACCATCAACATCAACTGTAAGACCAAATCGCTGTGGAAAGAAGACAATGTTCTGTGTTTGGTGGGATCAGGAAGGTATAGTGTATTATGAGCTTCTAAAACCAGGTGAAACCGTTAATACTGATCGCTGACAACAAACAATCAATTTGAACCACACTTTCATTGTGAAACGTGTTCTGGAAGACATGGCAAAATAATTTTAGGTTATTACACAATCACACACCTCAAAACCAGTTAAAGACATGTTAAAAGATATTGCCTGGTAAGTGTTAACCCACCCGCCATATTCACCAGACCTTGCTCTTTCAGATTACCACTTGTTCTGATCGATGGCACACACACTTTCTGAGCAGCACTTCAAAACATACGAAGAAATGGAAAATTGGGTCTTTGAATGGTTTACCTCAAAACAAAAGTTATATTGGGGCAATATCCACAAATAACCTGAAAGATGGGGGAAATGTGTAGCTAGCAATGGACATTACTTTTGAATAAAGCACTTTTGATGTTTCTCTTGAAATTATTATGTTTTCTGATTACAAAATCTGAATTATTAACCAGTACACCTAGTATATTGTTCAATGAAGTTGGAGTAACAAGAGCAGAGGGGCCGAAACTGGTTTGGCTCAGTGGATAGAGCCTGCGGACTCAAAGGTCCCAGTTTGATTCCGGTCAAGGGCATGTACCTTGGTTGCCAGCACATCCCTAGTAGGGGGTGTGCAGGATGAAGCTGATCAATGTCTCTCTCTCATCGATGTTTCTGACTCTCTATCCCTCTCTCTTCCTCTCTGTAAAATATCAATAAAAAATATATTAAAAATAAAGAACAGAGGGAAGGTCTCAGGAAGAGTGTCAGCAGGCTCCCTGCAGTTCTAGGCAGTCCATGCCCTTGGAAGCAGAAGGAGCACACCTTGACCAGACCTACTTATAGATCTCCTATGAACAGCTTTTCCTGCCACTCTCATCTCAGTTCCCTTGGTGATATCAGCAGAATCCATGATAAAGTGGAAGACTGAAGAAAGAGAAAGGTCACATTAAACCATGGAAAACTTTGGTCAAGTGCCAATTAATACATGCACTATAATTAAGTAGTGCATTAACTCTCTGCTACATAACAAATTACCACCAACTTAGAAGCTTAAAGTGATATTCATTTCTTATCTTACAGTTCTGTAAGTTAAAAGTCCAGCATGCATAAAAGAGCATGCCTTGTTTATCTGCCTCAGGCCCTCACTCATCAAAGCTCAAAGTCCTCTTCTAAGCTCATTCAGGTCATTGACAAAAATTTAGGATGCTCTCAGTCTCTTGCCATATGGAGTCCTCCATTTCTACAACCAACACAAAGAAAATCCCTTGCATCAGACACCTCTCACGCTTCAAGTTTCTAACATTTCTGCCTCTGACTGCCACAGCCAGATGTAACAGAGCTCAGGTTATTAGGACAGGCCCCCAGATCACCTCCCTATCTTAAAGATTAAGTGACTTTGGACCTTAATTATATTATCAAATCAATTACAGCAACATCGAGATTAGTGCTTGATTGAATGCAATTGGGAGAAGATGGGGACCATCTGCCTGTCATAAGCAGCATGTGTGATTGCTTGGCTAGACAGGTAGATTTAAAAATAAAAGAAAGTTTTTCAAGTTTCTACCGGTGCTTGTCCTGCTTCCATTATGAGCTGCTTCAAAGACAAAAGTTGGGCTAAAGGGGATAGTGTGAATTATTTATAGATAAACCAAGCTGAACTAAATATGCAGCTATTCTCTGAATGCAGAGCTAGCTACTAACTATTCGTATTTTAGAAGAGCCTGAGGCTCCAAAGAATTAGGAAGCAGCAGCTCTGAATTAGAAACTAGCTTGGAAAGCAAGTTGCAATTTTGTGGTCAATGGCAAGTTTCCTATGACCCAGAAAGAGGACATGTAATACCATGAAACAGCTGAAAATATGGCTGCGCAACTGATACAAATCTTATGAATGACAGTGACACAGCACTCTTAATAACACAACTTTTGGTAGGAAATTGCACCAAATTGGTATGTACTACTCGTACCATTCAACTACTACATGCCCGACCATCTTCTCAAACACACTGTAGATTGAGGGTTTAGCTAGGGTGTTGGTGGAAAAGTTAGAAATTAAAAAGCTAAAGGCACCAAACATGCCTTTAGAAAAAAGGGCCTACTTGATTTTCTTGGAATACCGAAAAGTGATAAGGGAGATATGCCTTTGATAAACGGAATTTAACTTGACAATAAAGACCTCCCTTTTTAGCAAGTCTATTCAATCTCCATTAAGTCTCCATTTTAAGCTTTAGATTTGAAATCAAGATTTTCTGCTCTTAATTATAATATAAACCAAAAGAACTTAGTAAACTAAGTTTCCACCCAACACATCTTTTACAATCTACAATAAATGTTTGTAAGAAAGAGCTATGGAAAAAGAAAATATTTAACAGCAATGGCATAAATAACTGAAGGGGGGATTTTGAGAAACCAAGATAGCAGCATGGGTAAACACTTGAACTTGCTGCCTTGCACAACAACTTGAAAACTACAACTAAAAGACAAAACGAACATCATCCAGAACCACAGGAGGGCTGGCTAAGTGGAAATTCTCCAACTAGAAGGAAAGAGAAAAGCACACTGAGAGACTCAGAGGAGTTGTGGAAGTAAAGTGCAGGAGTATGAGGTGTGCGAGTGGAGAGGGCTGGCAACTGAGTACACGGCTGGCTTTTTCAATCCGAAGGGAAACACAAGCTCCCAACTGCTCTGAACTCCAGTTCTGGGTGAGACTCTGGAGACCCAGACTCATATGGGGAGAAACTGGATTGTCTGGCAGCAGGGGTAACTTGAAGGCGGCTTTCTCTCAGAGATGTTTGCAGCGATTACCAAGGGACACTTAGGGTAGGGCTGACAGGAAGCCATTGCTGTTTGCTCTGCCCTGAGACTGCCCCATCCAAGCTGTGAACAGCGGCTTTTGCATATGAATGGCCTGTTCCTTTGAAATTTAACCTTACCTAACAAACTGCAGCTGAGTCAGAGAGACCCACAACATCCAAAAGAAGGCCCAAGGCTCTACAGCAGCTTGCATTGCTTCACAGCTAGGCCTCATCTGGGCACCTCCAAAACCCAAACAAAGAAGAGGAATCTGCAGACCTCTCCATAGTTCCTGCTGGGTGGCCTCAGGCAGAGTCTAAATTTGCATCTCCTTGGAGATCCAAGAGCCAATAAGAGTAGGACCATCCAGATTACAACTCCTCAGATACATAAGGGACACACTCAGGGGGCAGACTCAGTGACAAGGGGTAAGAGTAGGACCATCCAGATTACAACTCCTCAGATACATAAGGGACACACTCAGGGGCAGACTCAGTGAGCACCAAAGCCCCACTTAAGCAAGAGTTGTCCCATAAGGTTGTCTCTAGCACAGAAGTTCTCCCATTGTAGACATAGCTGATCCTCACAGCCAATTGGCCTGAGGTCAATTCCTCCCAATGATTCCAACAACAATCAAGGCTTCATTATAAGACTGTGCACCAAGAGTGTCTACCTCCTCAGGTAACTGAGGAGGCTGAGCCATTGGGCCCTATAGGACACCTAGCACACAAAGCCACTCCATCAACTCAGGGAAGCAGCCAAAATGCGGAGACAAAGAAACAAGTCACAAATTAAAGAAATAGAGGAAAGAGAACAATTGGATATAGAGTTCAAAACCATGGTTATAAGATTTTTCAAGAATTTTCTAGAAAAGGCTGCTAAATTTAATGAGACCCTCAAGGATATGAAAAAGGACAGACTAGAAATTAACCATACACTGACTGAAATAAAAAATAATATAAAGAGATCCAACAGCAGACTAGAGGATCGCAAGAATCAAATCAAAGATTTGAAATACAAAGAAGCAAAAAACACCCAACCAGAAAAGCAAAAAGCAAAAAGAATCCAAAAATATGAAGATAGTATAAGGAGCTTCTGGGACAACTTCAAGCATAACCAACATCCTAAGAGAGAGCAATATATCGAAAACCTATTTGAAGAAATAATGACTGAAAACTTCCCCTACCTGGTGAAAGAAATAAACTTACAAGTCCAGGAAGCACAGAAAACTCCAAAAAAAGGAATCTAAAAAGGACCACCCCAAGACACATCATAATTAAAATGCCAAGAGCAAAAGACAAAGAGAGAATATTCAAAGCAGCAAAAGAAAAACAGTTAATTATCTACAAGGGAGCACCCATATGATGGTCAGCTGATTTCTTAGCAGAAACTATGCAGGCTAGATGGGAGTGGCAAGAAATATTCAAAGTGATGAATAGCAAGAACCTACAACCAAGATTGCTCTACTTAGCAAAGCTATCATTCAGAATTGAAGGGCAGATAGAGAGCTTCACCTATAAGAAAAAGGTAAAGGAGTTCATCAACATCAAAGCAGTATTATATGAAATGCTGAAAGATATTCTTTATATACACACACACACACACACACACACACATATATTTTATGGATTTTTTACAGAGAGGAAGGGAGAGGGATAGAGAGTTAGAAACATCCATGAGAGAGACATCTATCAGCTGCCTCTTGCACACCCCCTATTGGGGATGTGCCCGCAACCAAGGTACATTCCTTTGACCGGAATCGAACCTAGGACCTTTCAGTCCGCAGACCGACGCTCTATCCATTGAGCCAAACCGGTTTCGGCTGAAAGATATTCTTTAAGAAGAGGAAGAAGAAGAAAAAGGTAAAGATAAAAATTATAAACAACAAATACATATCTATCAACAAGTGAATCTAAAAATCAAGTGAATAAAAAATCTGATGAACAGAATAAACTGATGAATATAATAGAATTAGGGGCATAGAAAGGGAGTGGACTGATAATTCTCGGGGCAGAAAGGGGTGTGGGGGGTGCAGGAAGAGACTGGACAAAAATTGTATACCTATGGATGAGGACAGTGGGGGGAGGTAAGGGCAGAGGGTGGGGTGGGAACCGGGTGGAGGGGAGCTATGGGGGGGAAAAAGAGGAACAATTTTAATAATCTAAACAATAAAGATTTATTTTAAAAAAATAACCGACTGGCGGGGGGGGGAAGGTAAGAGATAGTGATGCCCACATTATTCCAGCCAATTGTTAAAGAAAGGAGGAGAAGGTTGGAGAGAAAGAAAAGGAAAGCAGAGGAAATGTGGACAAGAGAACTAAAGAAAAAATTTAAACAAAATGGATGAAGACAAAGTCAATCATTCCCTACCATCTGTTTTTTGTTGTTGTTGTTGTTTGTTTTAATATATTCTATTAATTTTTTACAGAGAGGAAGGGAGATGGATAGAGAGTTAGAAACATTGATGAGAGAGAAACATCGATCAACTGCCTCCTGCACACCTCCTACTGGGGATGTGCCCGCAACCATGGTGCATGCCCTTGACCAGAATCGAACCTGGGACCTTTCAGTCTTCTGGCTGACACTCTATCTACTGAATCAAACCGGTTAGGGCAAAGACAATCATTTTTCATAAAAATTAATTTAATTTACTGTGAAAGAAGTAATAGAAGGCAATAGAGACATTCAGGTAGTGAGAGAAGCTCGAGAAGTGGCCAGCGAACTAGAGCTGCCTCCTGGCTAAAGAGCCTGAAACACTATTGGAGGCCCTGCATAGCAACCAGATGCAACCTGGAGTGTTAAATTCGATCTCACTTAAAGTTCTTCCAGATACTGCAAAGGGCATCTTAAATTAAGAGTGACTTCTGGGCCTGGCCAGTGTGGTTCAATTTGATTCCCCATTAGGGCACATGCCCAATTTGTAGGCACGATCTCCCATAGGCAGCATGCAAGAGGCAGGTGACTGATGTTATGCTCTCACATTGTTGTTTCTCTCTTCTCTCTCTAAAAATTAAAAAAAAAAGAAGAAAAAAAAAAGAATAGTTCATTAAAGAGTGACTGGTTTTAGCAAAAATGACAAGCAGTGTGAAAAGGTTCACTGAATACTTAAGTCAAAACTTCAGTGCATCAGTGAGCAATGACAACTGCACTTAAAATTTTTGGAAAAAATATTGTTCTCTTAAGGATACTTCCAAAGTTCTAAAACTGCTGCTATATATATGAAGTCAATGAAATATTTATAGCATGTTATTAAATCAGTACATTGCTGGACAAAAAAGAAAAGGTATAGCAAATATTTAGTGTAGTCCAGCAAAAACACTTGAAAATGCAAAACTAATTTATCTGAAGTAAAATAAATCAGCAGGCAATATTGTTAGATTTAGTGACTGTATATAAGTGTTAAATGTGAAATATGTGCCAGAGATACAAAGATAAACAATATGTATTTCTCTCAGTAGCCTGGCCTGGTAGGGAAGCAGATATCAAAACAATCAGGGCAATCACCAGTGCACTAACGGAAGCTAGAAGATGTCATGAGTAATGAAGACTCTAACTCCCTATTTGATGTTTGATTAGTGAGTTTCAAGCCCCAAATGTCCCTTCACCTTATGCTCTAAACCTATGCAAATCAGTAAGAAAACCTGCATACTTTCCCTCCTGGATCTAGTGAAAGAAAAGTTCAAACCATGCATGTCCACCACACACTCCTACCTTAGCCACAATCAAAGTCTCCCCCTTCTCTGCTCTCTTGCAAGCCATTTTTCAGACCTGCTTGGGAGCATACCCAGCTCTCCCAGAAAGCCTCATTATGTTAAACCTTTTCATATCCTCTTGGTGTGCGTGCATGTGATGTCATCAGATTTGACATCTGGAGCTAATTTTGGGCGGGGATCCATCACAGCTGTGAGTGAACACAACCCGGTGGAAGCAGAGGGGGAAAAAAGAGGGGGGGGGCAGTTTCTACCTCTGCCGGAAAAGCTGGGAAGGCCTGCTTCCCAGAGGATGGCCATCCTCTATAGCAGTGAAGGTCATTAGGGATTTAATAGGCCCATGGAGTTGTAACTGACTGTAAATGGCTTCAGTAGTTGCCACACCGTATGGTTTCTATTCTCTGGGTAAAACATAGGGACAACACCTGGAAGACATACCCACCCACTACCAAACTCCCGCCTTGTCTGACTGGTGGGGTAGATATCTGATTTAAGCCAGGATAATCACTGCACTACTCTGAGATTTTTCAAACTTAAAAAAAAAAAAAAAAAAAAGCAAGCTCTTCTTCCCTGATGGAGAAAGGCTACAAAATGTGAGTCTGAAGAGCAGTCAGTAAATCTGTTATCATTGTAGAAAAGAAATATTAGTAGTGGGAAGAACAAGCCAATGCAGAGGGGCAGAAATAAGAAGCACAGAGAGGAGCCCTGGAGCTGAGGGATAATATGGGTCCTGTTGTTCCCAGTCCCAGCTGCATCTCTGATCTTCCTTAGCCATATATATTCCTGTCCTCAGTATTCCTTCCAATATATGCTCATTTTTGCCTCAACTAGTTTCAGTGAGATTTCTATCCCTTAGAATCAAACAACTATAGCACTGATCAAAGCACAGGAATTAAAGGCACTATGTAATGACTATTAATTGCCTTACACTACGGGGTACAAATAGTACTGTAGTTATGGAGAAATGTCCTTATATATGCAAATGTCTGCTGAAGAACACAGGAATGAAATGTCATAAAGTCTGCCACTTTTAAATAATTCAAAATCAACAAAAGTGAGGTAAAATATGGCAGAAATGTTCATTATTGAATTGGGGCTAACAGTACATTCATCATCTGTTCTTTATACTTCTGTGACTACATAAAAGCTTCCATAAAAAGTATTTTTATATGGGAGACTCCTAAAGTATGTATGACATACCTAGAGCTTAAGAAAGACCAGGTATTTCAGAACATGGTAAGTAGTTCTCCACAGGTATAGTTTAGGATGGGGTGGCATATAAGAAAGATAAAGGACAGATTTGATGTTAAGATATTTAATATTTACCCTGAAGACATTAGAAAACCATTAAAGGATCTTTTGGGAGGAGGAGTACAGAAAATGACATGATCTGATTTTGATAGTAGAGAGATTTCTCTGTTGGTAGTATAAATAATAAACTGGAAAATGGCAGGCATGTGGTCATAGTCTAGGTAAGAAATGACAAAGATGAATTAAAGGGATAAGAGTGGGCAATGAAGATTAGAGAGGAGCAACCAATGAAAAATCGACATGATTCTGGTTAACAATTTGGTGAGAAAAGGGATAGGGCACTTTGAGGGAAAGGAACCATAAAGCCTCAAGACTCAGGCTTTACTGACTGGCTGGCACCATTCATAGAGATTGGGGACACAGAAGCAAGAGCAGAACACACTGAGGTTAAGGTGTTGAGGACACAAGGCAGAGGCCAAAGGTTTGAAAGAGATCACCAAGCAAGAAGTGTGGAGCTGGTTGAAAAGGGCTGAGTAAACAGAAGGAGCCAGTTAGGGACAGACAGAAGAATAGAATCCTGAAAGCGACTAAGAAAAAAGAGCCTTAGACACAGCAGGAAAACACAGAGAGTGGTTCACGAGAGCAGAGGAAGAGAATAGCTGAGAGGGAGGAATAGGTCAGCAATGCCATGTGCTCTATAATAGATCAAGAAAGCAAGAATAGTAAGTGCTTCCTAACAAAAAGACCTGAAGTTAGGCAGTTCTGGGGTTAATTAATTAATTCAGCAGTTTGACAATATGGTCAAGTGCACAAATTCTTTTTAAAAAAATATATATATTATTGATTTTTTTTTACAGAGAGGAAGGGAGAGGGATAGAGAATTAGAAACATCGATGAAAGAGAAACACTGATCTGCTGCCTCCTGCACACCCCCCATTGGGATGTGCCCAAAACCAAGGTACGTGCCCCTGAACGGAATCGAACCAGGGATCTTTTAGTCCGCAGGCTGATGCTCTATCCACTGAGCCAAACCAGTTTCGGCTGGGGTCACTTATCTTAAGGGCTGGATAACTGGTCAGGGGAGTGGGGGAGGAGAGACCCCAAAATAAACCACAAAAACAAACTGGCAACGTATGAACAAAAATGCAGGGTGGATTGGAGGGTGACTAACATGGCATGGGGATATGAAAATGGGTCATTCTATACTAACGTATCCTAAGATAATTCTTTTTCCTTTTAATATTCATTTAAGAAAGAGCAGGGATTTTTTGAGGCAAAAACAGAAAAGTAATCCATGAAGGAAAAAATTTCAGTAAACTAAGTTTTATGTTTCTGAGGGTGAAAAACATATTTTAAAAAAGGATATGTGCTAACACATCTCTGATTTCCTTTAGCAATCAGTTACTTTCTGACTCAGTGATCATTTATTTTCTGCAAAACAATTTACTGTTTTGTTCTGAAATTTGTTCAAATTTCATAAAAACGAACCTTAACTCTAAAAATGCCTGACAAAAAAAATTAAAAATAAAAATGCCAGGCAAATTCTTTCATTTACATCCCCTCTGATTTTTCTACAGTCAAAAGTTCTAAATTTAGGAAATGATGTTTATATTCATGTGGTGGTTTTATAATAAGGATTTATGAAAATTCAATTTCTCCTATTTGGGGTGAGTCATTATTTAAAGGGTTGAGGGACAGATAATCTGGAACAGAAATTCCCAATTTCAATTAAGGTATTCTGAATTCCTGAAAATTTTTTTTATCTCAAGGGAACCATGAAATTTGCAAAATTACCTAAAAAACAAAACAAAACAAAAAAAAAACACAAAAAAACTAATGAAGCAAAGAACAGTTGAATATAACTTTTGAAATAATCTGTCTAGAATGTCTACTACTAAGATTTTCAAAGTAAATTGACCAATTTCTCTAGAATGCCTACTACTAAAGTTTTCAAAGTAAAAACTCACTATTTTATACTAAAAATATCAGTACTATACACTGATCTCCTCTGCCCCATCCTCATATATACTCATATACCCTCGTTTTGCTCACATCATAGTGTTAGAATGGAGCTCATCAGTTTTTATTCTGATCCTTCTAACGCACCAGAGGGGCATTACTGAAGCAATTATATCATTTAAGATAGTCTTTTAATTCACCTGCTAAACTGGGTTGAAACCAAATATGGGTGAAGACTTCCCCTAGTGTATCTGCAATGTGCAAAAACTGAGACCCAGAAGTAGGATGTGAGTCAGAGATATAGTTTGAGGAAGCAAGTCTGTAACTGAACACTGTCTTTCTGTGGGATTTGTTTTTGTCTGCTCTTCTGGGATGGTGGTACTATTATTTTTTTTATAATCTCCTCTTTTTCTCACTGACTCCATCCCCCACCCCAGGACTTCATGTCCATAAGTTATGCATATACTCATACAAGTTCTTTAGCTAATCTCTTCCCATACACCCACCCACCCTTCCTTCCCTCTGAGACTCGACAGTCTGTTCCATGCTTCTATGTCTCTAGATCTATTTTGTTCATCAGTTTATTTTGCTCATTAGATTCTGCATGAGTGAGATATGTAGTTTCGCTGAGTTTTGTACTGTTGTGTTTTTTTAATTTCTGTCATTTATTCCTGCTCTGCTCTTTATTATTTCCTTCCCTCTACTTATTCTGGGTTTTTCTTATTGTTCTCGTTCTCACTGTTTAAGGTGTAGTGTTAAATAGTTTATTATTATTTTTTCATGTGGTAGGCCTAGAATGCTATGAACTTCCCTCTTAGGACTACTTTCGCTGTATTCCATAGATTTGGGGTTTTTGTGTGATCATTTTCATTTGTTTCCAGACAGTTTTTTATTTCTTTCTTGATCAATGATGGTAACCCATTCATTGTTTAATAACCTGCTATTTAGCCTCCATGTGTTTAAATGCTTTTACTGTAGTTGATTAACATTATTACTTTGATGGTGTATAAAAGTTTGTACTTTAGACCTGTCTAGTGTGGCTCAGTTGAGTGTTGTCCCATGCACAAGAGAGGTTGCAGGCTTCACCCCTGGTCCAGGTGGATTCAGGAGACAGCTGACTGATTCTCTCTCTCACATCAATGTTTCTCTCTCTCTCAAATCAATTTTTTAAAATGTCTGTACTTTAAAAGCATATGTATCTCTCTGGCCAGGTGGCTCAGCTGGTTGGAGCATCATCCTAAACATCTAAAAAAGGGTGGCGGGTTCCATTCCTGGTCAGGGCACATACCTTGGATGTGGATTCAACCCCTGGCTGGGGAGCAATGAAATGATGTTTTCTCTCTGACATCAATGTTCCTTTCTCTCTCCCTCCTTTCCTCTCTCTCTAAAATAAAATAAAAATATATACTCAAGTGAGGATTAAAAAATAAAAATAAAAGCACATGTATCAAACAAATAGTATATCCTTCTATATCCATAGGAAACATTTAAATAATAAAAATGGAAGTTAAGTTCTAATCAGAAAAGGTAACTTATAAATTTTATGCTGCACCTGAAGATAGGAGTCTCTGAAAAGAGACTGAAATATGTGAGTAGTTTTCAAACTTTATTATGCTTGGTTCATAATAATGTTTCCCATATGTAAACTGCATTAAACATTATTTGTTTCCCTGGTGACTTGAACATTAACTTTCTCATATAGATAACACAGACAAAAGGCAAGACAATGCATGAATAAAGCATACACAGTAGTTGAAAGGAATAACTATGGTCTGAACATTTTAAACTTACTGTTCATGGAAATCCAGCATTGGTGGTTCAAATCGTATAGGCCTACAATTACCCCGGTACAGAGAAATACTGCAAGTAAAAAAATAAAACAGCATAAGAAACAATTCCTCAAATAACCTATTTCCTAAATCAAAGTTAGACACTTAAATTTTGCCACAAAAACATATCTTTAAGAAAGGTTAAGTCTAATGTTCTATTAGGGATGTGCATTACTTTATTAGAGCATATCAGTAAATGTGTGTTTTAACAAAATTAAAAAACAAACAAACACAACAACACATGAGTAATTTCCCTATGGAAAGGTAATGCATAAACAAATTAATCAAGTAGATGGAATGTTAAATTTTATTTGGTTGATATAGTTGATAATAATATACCTTAACATATTCATTTGGATTTTTTTATATATGTACAATGAACTATAAATAGATAATACAACTACACATACTTGGAAGACAATATACATATTATAACTCAAATGGCTAAGGAACCCTAGCCGATTTGGCTCAGTGGAGAGAGCACTGGCCTGCGGACTGAAGGATCTCGGGTTTGATTTTACCTCGGTTGCAGGCTTGATCCAAGGACTTGGTTAGGGCGCGTGCGAAAGGCAACCAATCAATGTGTATCTCTCTCTCACAATGATGTTTCTCTCTCTCTCTCTTCCCCTTCCTTCCACTCTCTTTAAAAATCAATTTTTAAAAAATGCCAAAGGAACTAAATAAAAATTCATTTTGGGATAGAAATTTCCAAGAACTGACATACCTGTTTGACCTGAGAGTCTGGAACACACTGATCTATGCCATCTTGGCCTAAATATTTGAGTATCCTGTCTATCTATACCATTTGATACTAGTACAGGTTTCAGAATAGCAAACCTCCTCAGCATCACCACGATCTAATAGTGATGCTAAATATAAATGACCTGGGGGTTGAGTCCACATAACTACAGTCATCTGTTTATATTACCAAGAAAGTCAGAAATTCAGTCAGCCACTAAAGTTTCTAAATAGTCCATATTTATCTTTCTGTTGCATTTTAAGAAGTGATTTAAGAGCAAAATTCATTCTGGGAGATTACTATTTCCATCACCACCACAATTCACAAGAACACAAGCTTCAAATTATACAGTACTTGTATTCAAGAAACATAAAATATATTAGAAATAGACAAGAACATACAAAATATGTAGGAAATTTAGCTTTAACTGAATTCTATAAAGATTAAATAGTCTGACGAGTGGAATAATTGAGCTAAAAGCTCTAAAGTCGAAGGTGTTTTTGGTCCTAACAATTAAGGCAATCCCCTGTGCTGCTTGAAAATCCCTCCACATATGGTGAACAGCAAAGATGACACACACAAAGAAGAAGGAAATTACCCAACATTAAGATGATACTACTGTACTAAAGCACAAAACTAAAGATGTTGGGACAAAGAAGGCCAACTTCTCACAAGACAGCTGCTACATGCAGCAAGAGGTACAGAATCTACTCTTGATTTCTGCCCTTCTAAGACATGATGTAACTCTGGCTCCTTTGAAACAAGAGATGCTACTACTGATAAAGTTCCATCAAGTTTTAATAGTGTGAAACCCAAGCTTGCATGACCTCTTAATCCAATCAAAGGGAAAGCATACTGCATAAAGTAACTGTGTAAAACTCATTAATCTATACTAATAAAAGAGAAGGATGTAAATTGACCATCACTTCATGACACCCACAGTCAATCAGGAGTGACTATGCAAATTAACCCGACAAAGCTGGAGGGAGCCCTGCCCCCAGCCACTCCAGGCCTCTGGGCAGTGCACTTCCCTCAGGGCCTCCCGGCCGCACTCCACACCTGTCAACTGTCCTTGCAGCCTCCCTGGTGTCCAGCCCCCAGCCTCAGAGGCAACCCTCTGGTGCCTGAGGTCACAGCTCACAGTGTCTGGCCTCTCCCTCTACCCCATCCCTGTGACCTTGGCTAAACTGAGACCTGAGCTATGGACAGATACTACCAGCTGACCCATCTTAAGCTGAGTGGTTAAGTGCTGTTTCTGTTGAAGCAGGCAATAAAATCTGAAAGAGGACACCACTTACTCTAACCCATTGGTTCTCAACCTTCCTAATGCCATGTCCCTTTAATGCAGTTCCTCATGTTGTGGTGACCCCCAGCCATAATTTTATAATTTTATGGTTGGGGGTCACCACAACATGAGGAACTGCATTAAAGGGACGTGGCATTAATTTTATGGTTGGGGGTCACCACAACATGAGGAACTGCATTAAAGGGACATGGCATTAAGTAGGTTGAGAACCACTGCTCTAACGTGTAGTTATCAAGGAAAAAAATAAAGAATTATGAACAACCAGGTAAACATGATACCACCAAAGGAAATTAATAAAGCCTAATAATTGATCCTAAAGAAAGAGATAACTGTATGACCAAGAATTAACAATGATATTCTTAAATACATTTAGTGAACTATAAGACATATAGACAAAATTAGGAAAACAATGCATAAACAAACTGAGAACAAAGAAATATAAACCACTAAAAAGAAACCAAACAGAAATCCTAGTGCTGAAAAATATAATGCAATAAAGAATTCAAGAGAGCATCAACAATAATCTTGATAAAGGAGAAGAAAGAATCAGTGGACTGGAAGATAGTGAATTTGAAAATATCTAGTTAGAGGAGAAAAAAAAGAAAAAGAAAAAGTGAAGAAAGCATGTAGAACCTAAAGAATACCATCAAAAAATAGTAAAAATATTATGGGAATCATAGAAGGAGCAGAGGAAGGGGAAGAAAGCATATTTAAAGGAATAATGAATGAAAACTTCACAAACACGGGGAGAGAAATGAACATTAAGATTCACGAGGCCCACCCTGCCGGCATTACTCGGTGATTGAGCATCGACCTATGAACCAGGAGGTCACAGTTCGATTCCAGTGAGGGCACATGCCTGAGTTGCGGGCTTAATCCCCAGTGTAGGGTGTACAGGAGGCAGCCAATCAATGATTCATCACTGATGTTTCTATCTCTTTCTCCTCTCCCTTTCTCTCTGAAGTCAACCTATATATATAAAAGCCAAGTGACTGGAACAACAGAATGATTGGTTGCTATGACACTTATTGTGGCAGCCAACAAGTCTGATGTAGGCCCCAATTAGGCCCCCCCCAACTGCCCATAGCCCCTCCCCCCAGCAGGATCTGCCCCTCATCAGTCCCCCACCCCAATTGGGGGCTGGGTCAGCTGGCCAACCTCCTGCATCCCCTCCCCCCGCTAGCCCAGCTCGACAGGCCCCCATTGGGGCTGGCCATTTAGACCCCATCTGTGCACGAATTTGTACACCAATCCTCTAGTAAAAATATATTAAAAACAAAACAAAATGAAGATTCATGAGGCTCAAATGACTCCAAATAGGTTGAACTTGAAACAGGTTATACTGAAACACATTAAAATTAAACTGTCAAAAATCAAAAGACAGAGCCCAACCAGTGTGGCTCAGTGACTGAGTGTCAACCTATGAACCAGGAACTCACAGTTTGATCCTTGATTAGGGCACCTGCCTGGGTTGCAGGCTCAATCCCTAATAAGGGGCATGCAAGAGGCAGCTTACCAATGATTCCCTCTCAACACTGATGTTTCTCTCTCTTTTTCCTTCTCCCTATCTCTGTGAAATCAATAAAAATATATTTTAAGAAAACCAAAGACATAGAATTTTGAAAGCAGTAAGAGAAAGACACATTACATATAAAGGGGCCCCTGTAAGACTATAGATAGATTTCTAAACAAACCCCCCCCCCCAAAAAAAAACACCTTACAAAAATACAACAACAATTTTGCAGGCCAGGAAAGAATGGGAAAATATATTCAAAATACTGAGGGGAAAAATAACTGCCAATCAACACTACTACACCTGGCAAAACTGTCTCAACACTTCCCCAGCAAACAAAATCTAATTAAGGGAGTTCACTTTTGCTAGACCTTTCCTACAAACAATGCTAAAGGGCATTCTTCAAGTAGAAATAAAAGGATGCTAATAAACATTTAAAAACATGAATTGTGTGCAAAACTCACTGGTAATGATAAATACATAGTCAAAGTCCCAATTTCAAATACTGTGATTATGGTGCTAATTCATTTATAGATACAGTTTAAAAGTTTAAAAAAAGTACTAAAATAACTAAAACTAAAATAACCTGTTACTCCATACACAATATAAAGTATATGTAAAATTTGATATCATTAAAATGTGGAGTAAGGGAGTAAAAGTGTAAAGTTTATGTATGCTATCAAAGTCAAGATGTTATCATCTTAATATAGAATGTTAAAAATGTGATTTTTTAGTCTAATGGTAGCCACAAAAAGGAAAACCTGTAGTAGTTACACAACAAATTATGATAAAGAAGTCAAACCATACTACCACAAAAGGTCATTAAATCAGAGAAGGCAGTAAGGTAAGTAAGAAGTAAGGAACAAAGGATTTAAAAAAGGAAAATTAACAAAATGACAATAGTAAGTCCTTACTTTATCAATCACTACTTTAAAAGAAAATTGATCAAAAGACTTAGAATGGTGGAATAAAAAAAAAGATTCAAAGATATGCTGTCTGCAGGAGAAAGACACACATAGATTGAGAATGGCAGGACAGAAAAAAATATTTCAACAAAATAACTAAAATAAAGCAGGAATAGCAATATCAGACAAAACAGACTTTAAGCTATAATGATAAAGGAGTCAATCTATCAAGACAACCTAAAAAGTATAAACATTTATGCACCCCAACATCATGGCACCTAAATATTTTAAGCAAATAACAACATTTAACTAAAAAAGTAAGTAAATAGAAACATAATAATAGCTGGAGACTTTAATACTCCACTATCAACAATGGGTAGATCATCCTGACAGAGAATCAATAGGAAGCCATGGAACTGAACAACATTATAGACCAAAAGATGTAAGAAAAGTACACAGAACATTTTGTTCAACAATAGCAGGATGCATATTCTTCTCAAGTTCACATGCTACATTCTAGAACAGATCATATGTTAGGCCACAAAATAAGCTTTGGCAAATTGAAGAAAGTTGAAATTATAGCAAGTATTTTTTCTTACCATCCTATATAATAAAAGCCTAACATGCTAAGTGTCCAGTCATCCAGTCAACTGTTCAACAAATCAAAGCATAATATGCTAATGATATGTAAGGCCATTCAACTGCTTGCTATGATGTGCACTGACCACCAGGGGGCAGGTGCTCCAACTGGTAGGTGAGCTTGCTGTTGGGGTCCAGCCACTGGGACTGGGTGAGATGGGAGGGGCACACCTAGAGCCTTCCTGCAGTCCCTTCCCCACCTGGTCAACCTCCCGTG
Source organism: Lasiurus cinereus (assembly GCA_011751065.1). NCBI lineage: Eukaryota > Metazoa > Chordata > Mammalia > Chiroptera > Vespertilionidae > Lasiurus > Lasiurus cinereus. Next base: position 8,334,510 of record JAAGEH010000041.1, on the reverse strand, counting down.
CATGTCCCTCCCCGGCCCTGATTGTGCACCAGTGGAGTCCCTTGTCCTGGCCTGTGCCCTCTTACAATCCAGGACCCCTCAGGGGATATTGGAGAGCTGGTTTCAGCCCGACAGCAGAACATTCAGTCACTATGACATGCACTGACCACCAGGGTGCACATGCTCAATGCAGAAGCTGCCCCCTGGTGGCCAGTGCATTCCCACAGGAGTAGCCCAGCTCATCCAGAAGCCGGGCTCACAGCTGGCAAATGCAGTGGTGGTGGCAGGAGGCTCTCCCATCACTGCAGCAGAGTTAAGGATGCAAGAGGGCACAGGCTGGGCTGAGGGACCATACCCCCCCCCCCCACCGGTGCACAAATTTTGTGCACCAGGTCTCTAGTAATGGTATAAAACTAGACTCACAGGAAAGAAAACACAAAAACTTGTAAGTGCTAGTACATGGAAATTAAACAACACACTCCTGAACAATTACTGGATCAAAGAAGAAATAGTATCTTGAGACAAACAAAAATGGAAACACAACACATCAATCCTTATGTGATAAAGGAAAGAAGTTCTAAGAGAAAAATTTAGAGCAATAAAAGGATATATCAAGAAAAAGAGGCAGATCACAAATAAATAAAGTAACTTTATACAGCAAAAAACTAGAAAAAAAGAACAAATTAAACTCAAAGTTAGTAAAAGAAGAATTAGAGCAGAAGTAAATGTAACAGAAAACAGGAAAACAATAAAAACAGGTAAATAAAACTAAGTGTTAGTCCTTGACAGGATAAACAAACTTGACAATCTGTTAGCTAGATTCACCAAGAAAAAAACAGGACCCTAAAATAAAAATTATATATGTAAGAGGATACCACAGAAATACAAAGGATCATAAGAGACCACGTACTATGAATAAGTATATGGCAACAAATTGGAAAACTAGAAGAAATGGATAAATTCCTAGAAACATACTACTTACTCAAACTAAATCATAAAGAAATAGAAAACCTAAACAGACAAGTAACAAGGAGACAAAAACCTCAGAACAGGAAAAAAGTAGAGGGCCAAATGGTTTCACCAGTGAATTATACCAAATATTTAAAGAAGAATTAATGCCAATCCTTCTCAAACACTTGCAAAATAACTGAAGAGGAGGGAACACTTCCAAACTCATTATACAAGGCCTGATATCAAATGACACTACAAGAAAGGAAAACTACAAGCCAATAAATATCTGATAGATATAGATACAAAACATGGCACATTAAAAGGATCATACACCATGATTTCTCTCTAGGATGCAAAAATGGTTCAAAACATGTGCAAATTAATACATGTGATACATCACATTAATAAATTAAAAGATAAGAATCATACATCTCAATAGATGTAGAAAGTGAATTTGACAAAATTCAATATCCATTCTTGATAAATACAACAAATTGGGTATAGAAAGAATGTACCTCAACATAATAAAGGCCACACACGACAAGTACACAGCTAACTTCATAAACAAACGTGAAAGGTTAAAAGTTTTCTTCTAGCCGAAACTGGTTTGGCTCAGTGGATAGAGCGTCGGCCTGGGGACTGGGTGGGGGGGTGAGGGGGGGTCCCAGGCTCGGTTCTGGTCAAGGGCATGTACATTGGTTGCGGGCACATCCCCAGTGGGGGGCGTGCAGGAGGCGGCTGATCGATGTCTCTCTCATTGATGTTTCTGGCTTTCTATCCCTTTCCCTTCCTCTCTGTGAAAAATCAATAAAATTATATTTTTAAAAAAAAGTTTTCTTCTAATATCATAAGATGACAAGGGTGCCCACTCTCACCATTCCTACTGAACATAATACTGGAAGTCCTAACAAGAGTATTCAGGCAAGAGAAAGAAACAGAAGGCAACAAAATTGGAAAGAGTGAAATTATCTCTATTTGCAGATGCCATGATTTTCCCATATAATAAAAGGCAAATATGCAAACCAACTGAACGGCAGAATGACCAGTCACTATGATGCACACAGACCACCAGGGGCAGACGCTCAATGCAGGAGCTGCCTTCTCGTGGTCAGTGCACTCCCAAAGGGGGAGCGTTGCTCAGCCAGAAGCTGGCTTCATGACTGGCAAGTGCAGCAGCAACGCCGGAGCCTCTCTTGCCTCTGCAGCAGTGCTAAGGACCCCTTGGGTGATGTCTGCTTGCTGGCTTAGGCCCAGCTCCCTGCATACCATTTTGCATATATACATAAATAGAATCATATATTTTAAACTTATACAATATTATGTATCAACTATTAGCCCTGTGCAAGAATCCATGCACCAGTAGTTCACGAGTAGCTCTCTGCCCGCTGCCCTGCCCTCTTGTAACTCCTGCCATCCCCTTTCATAGCTTGATGCCTGCCCCCTCCTGTAGTTCTCTGCTGCCCACTTGTAGCTCACTGCTCCACCCTCCCACTGATCTGTGAACTGGTCGTTATGCGGTTGGTCATTACACTATGAAGTATAATGACCATGTGCATTTTACATCTTTATTATTTATATAGGATTATATCTTACTATAATTGGGGAAATGGTGCCTTCTAAGGAGCTAAAGTTTTTAATTTTGATGAGTCCAATGTATCATTTTTTATTTTATGATGTTTTTGGTGCCCTAAAAAAGGCTTGTCTAGGTTGCAAACATTTCTACTAAATTTATTGTAAATGCTTTATGCTTTTAGCTCTTACATATAGGCTTACTGTTCCTTTTAAGTTAGTTGTGGTTTATGTTGTGAAGTAATTTAAAGTTCATTTTTTCCCCTTGTAAATATGACACAAAATGTCAAAAAAAAGCTGTTAAATAGGTATTTTAAGCCACTTTCTTAGATACCTTGATCCGCTAAACCTGTGGTCAGCAAACTGTGGCTCGAGAGCCACATGTGGCTCTTTGGCCCCTAGAGTGTGGCTCTTCCACAAAATACCACAGCCTGTGCGAGTCTATTTTGAAGAAGTGGCATTAGAAGAAGTTAAAAAAAATTGCTCTCCAAAGAAATTTCAATCGTTGTACTGTTGATATTTGGCTCTGCTGACTAATGAGTTTGCAGACTACTGCCCCTAAACTAAAACCTGAGGTTTTCATGATTGATTCTAATACTCTCTCCAAGTGTGCTGCTTCCTTCCACAGGTAGATTGTATCCTGTCTCTTCAACAACACATATGCTTGACAACCTCATCTGAAGTGGTATCTTCAAGACCTTTCTGGACCCCTGAAGGCAGGTGTATATCCAGAGCTCCCGCACAGAGCAAATACTGTAAGAAGCTGAAAGCAGAACCTATCTCCCACCTCTCTTCAACACTCCTCCCTGCCAAGTATTTAAGTTCTGATGCATGCCTTCCACATGTCTCCACTGGCATCCTTGCTCTTTCATTGCCTTTCCCTCTCTATTTCCTACTAATTCTCTATATTCCTCTTCTAGGAATGTTGGCTGAAAGAGAACATACAGTGAATATTGAAGATTTCCATATTTGGTATAAGAATAGTCAAAGAGAAGGCAACACTGAGCTGGCAATCAGAAGAGAATGAATTCTGCCCTGGCCAGGTGGCTCAGTTGGTTGGAGTATCATCCCATATAGCAAAAAGGTGTTTGATTCCCAGTCAGGGCACATATCTAAGTTGAGGTTCAATCCCCAGTTGGCCACAGACAAGAGGCAACCAACTGATGTTTCTCTCTCATACCGATGTGCACACCCCCACACCCCCCACAAAAAAAAACCCACAATGAACATATATCCTCAGGTGAGGATTGAAAAAAAAAAAGATAATGAATTCTAACTAAACTTGGGCACATCCCTTGATTAGATGAGCCTCAGCTTCTTCATGTATCAAACAAAAGGGCCCACAAGATAATCTATTGGGGTCTCTTGTTAGAATAATCTAATTATATGATAACTTTCATCTTAGTGAAATTTTCAAACCCAAATTCTGACACTTTTATAGAAGTTTGTATTTGGACTGAAAAAAAATACAATTTCTATTCTGATACAACTATACATTTACAATTTCTGTTGTTACACGACTGCACATTTTATTTTATATTTCCATGGCACATTTTATTTTACAAATACATTTCCATTAAAGTTATTCATATTTAAATAGATTTCAGGCACTGTTTAATTTGACTGTGCAACACTGAGCCACATATAAAAAGAACTGGCTAAATTCTTCCAGTGTGAAGCTATGTTCTGATCATTACTGTTGGAGAAAATAGTCTCAGTATTTACCTAAGTCACATGCTTTAAACAAATGATTTATTAAATATAATTCATAAATACAGCTCGTTAGTGTTTTGTTTTGTTTTGTTTTGTTGCTTTATTTCATTGATTTTTAGAGATAGAGGAAGAAAGGGGAAGGAGGGAGAAGAGGGGGAAGCAAGAGAGAGGGGGGAGGGACATGGGGAGAGAAAGAAACATCAGTATGAGAGACACACAATGATTGGTGGCCTCCTGCAGGTGTTCCAATCCAAGCCAGAGAGTGAACTCACAACCCAGGTACGTGCCCTTGACTGAGAATGAAACCAGTGATCCTTCGGTGCACAGGCCACCACTGTAACCACTGAGCAACATCAGTCAGGACCAGCTCTTTAGTTTTTAGTTGGTTGCTATGAGCTAAAATCTAAATTTAAACTTGTATATGACTATAGATTGAACTGCATCCTCCCAAAATTCATATGTTGAAATCCTAACCCCCAATGTGATGGCATTTGGAGATGGAGCTTTTGGGAGGTAATCAGGGTTAGATGAGGTCATCAGGGTTAGGCCCTTAAAAGAAGAGACACCAGAAAGCTTGCTTCCTCTTTTTCTCTCTGCAATGTGAGGACAAAAGGGAGAAGGCAGATCTCTCCAAGCCAAGAAGAGAGCCCACTGGGGAGCCAAATCTTCTGGCAACCTGACTGGAACTGAGAACTAAATGTATGTTGCTTAGCCGCAACATTCTCAGTCAATACCACAATCTGTGTGGTATTCTATTGTAGCAGCCTCTGCTGACTAAACACATGCTTACTGCCTAATCCAGTCCATACCATATAGTATTACTGCCTACCAATTTGAACCTAATGTTTATCTAATTCATTGTCTTGGTGAGAAAAAAAAGTATGATTGTTTTAAAACATACCTACGTATCTACAAATTCTCCAATATTCCTGCTATCAATAGGTGCAAATCTCTGCCTCCACCTCACCAATGCCTTAATTTCATGCCAACCTAAATGATCCAAAACATGACAGAAGTAACACTATATGAGGATAGGTAATAAAAGGTGATCCAGCTCCCACTGGTTCTCTTTGGGATGTTAACTCTTGGAATCCAGCCACATGTTGTAAACTAAAGAAGCCCAAATCTTTGTGAAAGACCACACAGAGGGACCCACATGCAGGCATTCTAGGTGACAGCTCAGCTGAAGTCCCAGGTAACAAGCTAGCACCAACATGAGAGCAATCCTATCTCCAGCCCCCTGCCATAGAGTCATTCCCAGCTCTGAAGTCACCCCAGCTGAGGCCCCAATCATCATGGAGTAGAGGCAAGCTGTCTCTGCTGAGCTCTGCCTGAGTTCCTGCCCTACAGTATCTGACAGCATAGCATGATGATTGTTTTTTGCCAGTAAGTTTCGGGATAGTTCATTAGACAGGTATAAATAATAGATAAGGGGAACATGAGATCAGAATATCATTATGTATTCATGTAAATTTTTCATTATACAAGGAAAGTAACTCAAAGCCCAGATCTTGATCTTGATGAATAAGATCATTTTTATAAATGTAATCCAGTATAATTCCATAGCTAATTTCCTAACTGCTGGAATAAAGGATTGAGATATCAGCAAGTTTTTCACAACACTAATTTAGCTTTAGATGGGTCAGAGTTCTAGGGGTTCTTAGATGGTCCAATCAAGGTGGCATCAGGCTAGACTTTCAGTGGCCTGGAAATAATCCAACCAAAGTCAAAAACATTTGGAGAGGGGTGAAGGACAGAACAAGGCATTAGGATTTATAATCATAACTAGAGGCCCAGTGCATGAAATTCGTGCAGGTGGGGGGGGGGTATCTTTCAGCCCAGCCAGCTCCCTCTCCAATCTAGGACCTCTTGAGGGATGTCTGACTGCCCTCTCACAATCCAGGACTGTTGGCTCCCAACTGCTCACCTACTTGCCTTCCTGATTGCCCCTAACTGCTTCTGCCTGCCAGCCTGATCACCCTCTAACCACTCCCCTGCCAGCCTGATTGATGCCTAACTGCTACCCTGCCAGCCTATTTGCCCCTAACTGCCCTTCCCTGTGGGCCTGGTCACCACTAACTGGCCTCCCCTACAGGCCTGGGTCCACCCCAACTGCCCTTCCTTGCAGGCTTATTCACCCCCAACTGCCCTCCCTTGCAGGCCTTATCCCTGCCAACTGCCCTCCCTTGCTGGCCATCTTGTGGTAGCCATCTTGTGTCCACATGGGGACAGTCATCTTGTGTGTTGGAGTGATGGTCAATTTGCATATTACTCTTTTATTAGACAGGGTAGAGGTCTAGGTGAGGGCCAGCTGGTTTTCCCTGAAAGGTGTCCTGGATCAGGGTGGGTGTTTCCTTGGGGCGTGGGATGGCCTGGGTGAGGAGTCTGTGGTGTTTGCAGGCCAGCCACGCCCACCAGCAACCCAAGCAGAGGCCCTGGTATCTGGGATTTATTTATCTTCTACAACTGAAACTTTGTAGCCTGGAGCGGAGCCAAGCCTTCTGCCCTCACAGCCATTGAAACTTTGTTGCCTAAAGTGCCTGCCAGGATGTAGGGAAAGCTTGGCTTCCTCTATCACCAGGGGCAATCCAAGCTTCATTCCTGCTCTCTCTGTGGCCGTAGCCATCTTAGTTGGGTCAATTTGCATACTTCCTCTGATTGGCTGGTGGGCATGGCTTGTGGGTGTAGTGGAGGTATGGTCAATTTGCATATTACTCTTTTATTAGATAGGCTAGTAGAGAAGTCTATACCTCACCATTGGCAGTGGGCATGTCCTTAGGGCATGGGTCACAAGCAAATCAAGTCCCAAGAGGCATAAGTAAAACATTAAGGAAAAGGACAGAGCAATAGGAGAGTAGTGACATTTAACTACACATATGAAAGAGCAAAATAAACAAAAAACAATCAAACAAATAAAAAACAGTGATTACCAAAGGAGTTTCATTATACATATTTTGAAGTAAAGTTTTTAGCTGTCCTAGTCTTAATCGGAATATTTACTAATTCTGTCTCAAAGTGTTCTGTTGATGCCATCTGAATTTCACTGGTGTGAGGATACTTCTGGATGTACTTTAGTATCAAAGATCTCTCATTCACAAAAAGCTCTTCTTTCCTTCAAGAAACCAGCTGCAGACCCTTTCTGGATATGGAAGGGAATCAGGCAGTATCATTCTTTATATTGTCTCCATAACAGATGTGAGAAGCTACCAAAAGACCAAAAAATGTGGAGGTATTCATGAAAGGCATCTTCAATTAACATGCATGTATACTGGAACAGTTTAATAACACCTGAGGGTAAAACAGCTCTCTTGTAGTCGTGAGAATCTGTGTTAAAAAGGTATCCTTTCCAGGGACTGGGTCTCACTATTTCCAGTTCCCCCTCTAGGGGCCTGTAGACAGAATGACCTCTGGAGATAGCAGCAATGGTTAGCCCATAAAAGGCAGGGAGAGCCACAAGAGAAGTCTCTAGGGAGTTACAAAATTGATCCTCTAACAAGGCCAGGAAATTTCATCTCTGAGTAAAAAGCCTTTCATATATAATATATTACACAACGCATCAGAAGCAAATTCAGATTTAAACCTGATTTTCCATACACAGTACTTGAAATACACGACATAATATGATTTATAATATACTTTTCCCTCTTCATCAAAAAAGTATAAGGAAGAAATGGGGAACATTGCAGGAATCCCCCAGAAGGAACTGAAAGTATGTTAGTATTTTACTAAATCTACTACATTTTATATATTGTAATATATATATTTATGTGTGTGTGTGTGTGTGTGTGTGTGTGTGTGTATATATATATATATATATATATATATATATATTCCTTCTTTACCTTTTTTGTTGATAGGAACTGAATCCAAGTGTTGTCTCAGTCTGTGAAAGGAAAAAAACAATGGTAAAAATACTAAAACAAAATCTTTATTCTAGAGACATAAGAAATATCTAAAATATTTTATTGTAATTTCAATCATGATCTTATGCTCACTTGAATTTTCAGATTAAACCTGATGCACAAATCATATAAAATGATTTGTCACACTACTAGTATGTACAGGTGTCCTCTGCTTTTTGTAAGTTCACATTATGCCACTTCACTTCACCAAACAACTGCCTTAGTACCTGCTTTCAGTAACCAAAATAACCTAGAGCATCTGAGTCTTAATCTCTCTTGATTTTGTATGTTCCTTTGCAAGCTATGTCCTTAGGGTATCAGAAAAGGATAAGAGGACTCATAAAGATGTTAAGTTTTAGCATGAAACTGGTCATAATTAGGCATATTGATCGTGATGAACAAAATAAAGACCTTGTGCCTGTGTTGAATTTTGGGTCTGGGAACACTTAAAATTGTTTCCATAGATATGACTATGCTTCTCTGCTTTACTCCATTTTGGCTTATGAAAACTTTATTTTCAGATAGAAGGAGAAACCTGTAATTTAAGTGTAAGAATAATTTGGATTACATTTTTAACACACAAGAAAATAATAAAAAGTAATGTAATTGATTTTTAAAAGTTTGCCAGATCAACACATCCAATGAGAAGAGTCCTCTGCACAATCCCTTTGTGAGGCTCCATGTGCCTCTCACTGCTCATTGTTGACCACTGAATGCCGCGTATTGGTGTCTAACAGTTATGGCTATTACAGACTTCAAGATATTGGAGAGGGCCGAGACCGGTTTGGCTCAGTGGATAGAGCGTCGGCTTGCGGACTGAAGGGTCCCGGGTTCGATTCCGGTTGGGGGCATGTACCTTGTCTGTGGGCACATCTCCATCGTGGGGCGTGCAGGAGGCAGCTGATAGATGTCTCTCTCTCTCATCGATGTTTCTGACTTTCTATCTCTCTCCCTTCCTCTCTGTAAAAAATCAATAAAATATATTAAAAAAAAAAGATATTGGAGAGGGAGCGAGGTGGGTAGAGATGGAAGAGGGGATAGAGGGAGAAAACAGTGATGGGGGAAAAATGTGTTTAAACATTGAATAAAGATCTATAAAAACCCTGGAAAGGTGCTGGGTCAGAGAATCGGTGATGTGCTTAAACATGTGATGAGGGAAGGCCTGTCTGCAGAGATAACATTTACACTAAAGCCTAAAGGATAAAAAGAGCTGGGTGTAACCGAAACCGGTTTGGCTGAGTGGATAGAGCGTCGGCCTGCGGACTGAAAGGTCCCAGGTTTGATTCTGGTCAAGGGCACGTACCTTGGTTGTGGGCACATCCCCAGTAGGGATTGTGCAAGAGGCAGCTGATCAATGTTTCTCTCTCATCGATGTTTCTAGCTCTCTATCTCCCTTCCTCTCTGTAAAAAATCAATAAAATATACTAAAAAAAAAAAAAAAAGAGCTGGGTGCAGAAGAAAGATTGGGTGGTGGAAGCCAGACTGGGTGGTGGTGGTGGAGAAAACAGCATGTGCACAGGTCCTCAGATGTGGAAGAGCCTGCATGTTCGAAAAAAAGACAGCAGGTCTTTGGGGAGAAGGTAAAGACGAGAGGAAAATGAGGCTGGAAGGCAAGGCAGGGGCAGATTCAGATTACAGTGTGCTCTGGTGAGAAGCCATGGTAAGAAGTTCAAATTGTATATATTTTAAATGCAATACAGGAGGTCTGGAGGAGTAAGAGACAGAGACAGACATGGTTTTGAAGATATTATTCTAGCTTTAGTGTAAAGGACAGATTTGAGGAGGATAAGAGAGAAAGCAAGAAGTTGGGAGGCAACCAATGAAGAAAATAAAACATTTAATGATATGTGAGCAAACGCCCAAACTCAAAGAGATATCATCAGTGTCCTGGCCAGTGTGGCTCAATTGGTTGAGCATTGTCCCGTGCAGCGAAAGGTCACTAGTTAGATTGCCAGGTAGGGCACATGCCCAGGCTGCAGGTTTGATCCCCAATCAAGGTGTGTGCGGAAGGCAACCTGTCAATGTTTCTCTCTCACATTGATGTTTTTCTCTTCCCCTTTCTCTCTCAAATCAATAAAAAAGATTTTTTAAAAAGAAAATAAATACCATCAGTGAACTTATCCCAAAAGGTTAGCTTATACATTATAAATTAGAAATAACAGTACAGTTGTGGCATTATTTTTCCCTATAATATATATTATTTTGAAATGGTATTTTGGAGAATGTATATAGAAAATATATAGCATATGTGGGAAATGTCCTTATTTTTTAAAGTGAATGTTTGAGTGAAGGTAAAATGTCTCGATGTCTGTAATTTTCTGTAATATATTTTTATTTGAAAGAGAGGAGGAGGAGAGAGAAACATCAATACAGAGAGAGCTCACTGATCGGCTGCCTCCTGCATGCCCCACAACTGGGGATGGAGCTTGCAACCTAGGCATGTGCCCTGACCAGGAATAGAACCGTGACCTCCTGGTTCATAGGTTGACGCTCAACCCCTGAGCCATGCCGGCCAATCCAGCAATATATTTTGTGTATGCATGAAAGTATATGTGTATCTAAAGCAAATATGGCAAAATGTTAACAAATGTTGGATCTAGCCCAGTGGTAGGTGAATGGGTATTCATTCTCTCAACTCTTCCATTTTCTGTATTTAAAAGAAAAATTTCTTTAACTTTTTATTAAAAGAGTAAATATTTGTAAATCACATAATTAATGAAGGATTAATAAACATATATAAAGAATATCCACAACTCAACAGCATACAATAACAAACAACCTGGTAAAAAAATGGAGAGGACTTAAACAGACATTTCCCTAAAGACATACAAATGGGTAGCAGGCACATGAAAAGATACTAAACATTATCAGGTTACTATAAAAACAAACACAGAAAATAGCCAGTGTTGGTAATTGGAGTAAGTGAAGTTGGTAATGTGGAGAAACTGAAACCCATGTGCACTGCTAGCAGGAGTGTAAAATGTGCAGCTGCTGTGGAGAATGGTATGGAAGGTCCTCAACAAATTAAACAATGACATATGATCCAGTAAATATACTTCTGGATATAAACCTCAAAAGAGTTGAAAAGAGAAAGGAGGGACTCAGATATGTGGACATCCATGCTCACAGTAGCATCAGTTATAATAACCAAAGAGTGAAAGCAATCCAAATGCCTATCAATCAATAAATGGACAAAAAAAAATGTAATTTGTACAACAGAACATTATTCAACCTTAAAAGGAAAGGAAATTCTGATATATGCTACAACATGGATGACCCTGAAGACTAAGTTTACACTTACACTAAGTGACATAAGCAGTAACAAAAGAACAAATACTGTAAGATGCCACTTATACGAATGACGTACCTAGAGTAGTCAAATTCAAGGAGACAGAAAATAGAATGGTGTAATAGAATGACCAGGGTTTGGATTAAAGAGAGTTATAATATTTCAGTTTGGGATGATGAAAAAGTTCTGGAGCTGGATGGTGCTGATGTGAGAATAAATATAAACATACTGAATGTCACTAAACTGTACACTTAAAAATGGTTTAAAATGCAATTTTTAAATTATGTATATTTTGTGACACTCAAAAAAAGCTGTAGCAAACAAGACAGTGTGGTACTGGTATAAAGGCAAATAGATTAATGGAATGGAAGAATGTCCAGAAATGAACTCACATTTGCAGTCATTTGATTTTCAACAAATGCATCAATGTAATTCAATAGAGAAACATACCTTTTCAACAAATGCTGTTGGAACAACTAACTGAACCTATTTGAGGGAAGTAAGCCTTAATCCTTAGGTCACACAAGGCACTCAAACTAACTTTAGATAAACCAGAGTTCTAAGATTAAAAACTAAAATTCTACAACTTCAACAAGAAAACAGATTATCTTCATAGCCTTGAAATAGAAAAAAATGTCTTGAACAAGGAAAAAAAAACACCAGGTAGAAAAGAAAAAGAAATGATATACTCATCAAATGATACTGTTATGAAAATGAAAGCAAAAGTTACACATTGAGAGCAAACATTTGCAAATCACAATTTGATTAAGAACTTGTATCCTAAACATATAAGGAATCTGCATATCAACCACCCAACTTTTAAGAATTGGCCATTTTACAAATGTCAGCTAAGCACATTAAAAGACATTCAATATCAGCTACTAAGGTACACTACAATTAACTACACATCCTATCAATAAAGAGGAAATATGTTAATTGGGCTTTGAGTTATTTTCCTTGTATAATTGACCATCACACTCTCACAAGGATGGCAGTGCCCACAGCTAATAAGGAGGGAATATGCTAATTGACTGTCACACCTTCAAAGATGGCAGCACCCAAAGCCACAAGATGGCAACACTCAGTACCCTCATCCCTGCCGGGGTGCCTACCTCCAGAGTCCCACAGTTCCCCCAGCCCCCCAGGGCCGGCCCAAGGCATACACAAGCCTCGGATGTTGGCTGCCCAGCTTCCCAGGGCCACCTGGGTGCAGGTAATCAGGGCTAGCCGAGGGTTGCACTGTCGGCAGTGGCAGCAGCAGAGGTGTGATGGGGGTGTCGCATTCCCCTGATTGCCAGGTGGCCTTCTACCCCTGAAGGTTGCCAGATTGTAAGAGGAGGCAGGCTGGGCTGAGGGACCCCCTCTCCAGTGCATGAATTTTAATGCACTGGGCCTCTAATCTTATTATAATGTCCAAAATTGAAAAGACTGATCATATAAAAGGTTGGAGTGGATGTTAGATAACTAGAACTATCTTTCATACATACTTGTGGCAATGCAAAACAAAATAGAATCACCACTTTAGAAAAAGGTTGGCAATTTCTTACCAAGTTAAACATACCTGCCATATGACCTAGCCACTGAACTCCAAGGTATTTGCCCAAGAGAAGCAAAAGCTTATGTCCATCCAAAGTCTTATACATGAAAGTTTACAATAGCTTTAGCTATACTAATACGTAATTGGTCAGTTCTTAGGACAACCCAAATTTCCATCAACAGGTGAATGGATATATGAAATGTGTGCTATTTGTACAATGGAATACTACTCAGTAATAAAAAAAATAAACTCAAGGCCGGGAACCTTTGTTTTCTTTCCATTAAATATGTCTTTATTATCCTACAGTAGTGATCTGGTGCATGAAATTAGTGCAGGGGGGGGGGGGGGAGGTCCCTGAGCCCAGCCTTCACGCTCTCCAATCTGGGATCCCTCTCACAATCTGGGATCACTGGCTGCTAACTGGTCATCTCCCTACCGGCCTGTTCTCCACCAACTGCCCTCTCCTCCTGGCCTGATCACCCCTAATCACCTCTGCCTCAGCCACACCACCATGTCTTTGTCTAGAAGGAAGCTGGAAGGTCTCCCAGAAAGTCTCCCAGTCTAATTAGCATATTACCCTTTTATTAGTATCCTATCTAATAAAGAGGGAATATGCTAATTGACCTCACACCATTGGCAGCTCCCCACTCAGTTCTGCCAGGGCGGCTGGTGGGCCTGGCCACTCTGCATGCCTGCCTCTGGAGTCCCCCAGTCCCCTCAGGCCCCTACCCACCCAGGGCAAGCCTGAGGTGCAGGCAAGCTTTAGATGGTGGCTGCTAGCCTCTCAGCCGCCCAGGCCACCTAAGGCTCAGGTAACCAGAGCTGGCTGAGGCTTGCATTGCCGGCAGCAGTAGCACCAGAGGTATGATGGGGTGTTGCCTTCCTCCGATCTCTGGGTCACCTCCCATCCCTGAGGGTTCCCAGATTGTGAGAAGGGGCAGGCCTGGCTGAGGGACCTTCCCTCCAGTGCATGAATTTTCATGCACTGGGCCTCTAGTAGATAATAAAAGCCTAATATGCTAAGTGTCTGGTCATCCAGTTAGCCATTCAACCAATCAAAGTGTAATATGTTAATGACATGCTAAGGCCGCTCAACCACTATAATGTGCACTGACCGCCAGGTGGCAGATGCTCAACCAGTGGTGGCGGGGAGCAGGGCCAGCAAGTGGGCAGTGCCAGGCTGACAGCCAAGGTGGGTGCAAGTGGGGCCCCTTCCATCACCCTGCCCGTTGCCCCGCAGAGGGAGGCAACTGGTGGGGGTTGGGGGTGGGGCCAGTGAGCAGGTGGCCTCAGGCCAGCCAAAGCAAGATGAGTGGGGGCCCCAATTACCCCGCAAATCACCCCACAGATCGGCCCTAATTGCCAGCTAGGCCTAGGGATTCTACCTGTGCACAAATTTCGTGCACCGGGCCTCTAATTTTACAATAAATATGCATTATTTAAAAAGAATTTAAAAAAATAACATTTGAGTGAAGAAAATAAACTATTGGTACACACAGCAACGTGGATGAAACTCAAAATAATTATGCTGACTCAGATCCCCCTAAAGTATATGCTGCATGATTCCATTTATATAAAGTGATTTAAAATATAAACTAAGAGAGAGAATCCAAGATGGTGGCATAGGTAAACCCCTACACGGCTGACTCGCACAATTTCAAAACTACAACTAAAAGACAGAACGGACATCATCCAGAACTACAGGAAAGCTGGCTGAGTGGAAACTCTACAACAAGAAGGAAAGACAGGAGCTCACAGAGACCCAGAGGAGCTGCGAAAAGCTGAGGTACAGAGACGTGCACATGGAGAGAGGGTTGTCAGAGTATCTGGCTGGCTTTCTTTGGCGGGAGGGAGACGGAGACTCCCAACTGCACTAAACCCCTTATCCTATGGCACTGAACCCCAGGTCCAGTCGAAACTCATATGGGGGGAGTTTTGACTGTGAAAAGGGAGAAGTGCACGGAAATTTAGGGGAGCCGCGAAAGGGCAGAAGAGCGACTGCTGATTGTGTCGCTGGCTTTCACTAGTGGGCGGGAGACAGAGCCTCCCAACTGCGCCACTTCTAATTTACTAAACCACAGTTTCGGGTGAGACCCTGGGGACCCAGACTCATATGGTCCCGGAGCGCAGGGGAGCCGGAAAGGCAGCAGTCTAGAGGTACTGCGTGCGTGCACAGGGACCACTCCAGCCATTACCCAGAGACATGTGAGACCCAGGGGCCATGTAGGGTGGGGCTGATTGGAAGGCAAGGCAGTCCCTTAAGCCCTGAGACTACACTCCTCCCAAGCTCAACAGAGAGGCTTTTGCAGTTTTGCAAGTCTTGTATCATAAGGCTGAATCCAACACAGAAGTTCTCCCGACATAGTTAAAACGTCGGAACAAGGGAAGAGATCACAAACAAAAGAAATGGAGGAAAACAAACGACTGGATATAGAGTTCAAAAACACGGTTATAAGGTGTTTCAAGAATATCCTAGAAAAGATGCATAAATTTAGCGAGACCCAAGAGGAGATGAAAAAGGACCAACTAGAAATTTAAACATACACTGACTGAAATAAAAATTATTATACAGAGACCTAACAGCAGACTAGAGGAAGGCAAGAATCAAGTCAAAACTCTGAAATATAAAGAATCAGAAAATATTCAAATGGAAAAGCAAGAAGAAAAAAGAATCCAAAAATGTGAAGATAATGTAAGGAGCCTCTGGGACAGCTTCAAGCATACCAACATCAGAATTGTGGGGGTGCCAGAAGTAGAGAGAGAGCAAGATACTGAAAACCTATTTGAAGAAATATGACTGAAAATTTCCCACATCTGGTGAAAGAAATAGATTTACAAGTTCAGGAAGCACAGAGAACCCCATATAAAAGGAATCCAAAGAGGACCACACAAGACACATCATAATTAAAATACCAAGAGCAAAAGACAAAGAGAGAATATTATAAGCAGCAAGAGAAAAACAGTTAATTACCTACAAGGGAGCACCCATACGACTGTCAGCTGATTTCTCAACAGTAACGATGCAGGCCAGACGGGAGTGGCAAGAAATATTCAACATGATGAATAGCAAGAACCTACAGCCAAGAATACTCTATTTAGCAAAGCTATCAATCAGAATTGAAGGGCAGATAAAGGGTTTCACAGATAAGAAAAATCTAAAGGAGTTCATCAACTCCAAACCAGTGTTATATGAAATGCTGAAAGGTACTCTTTAAGAAGAGGAAGAAGGAAAAGGTAAAAGGTAAAAAAATTATGAACAATAAATACATATCAACAAGTGAATCTAAAAATTAAGGAATTAAAAATTTGATGAACGGAATAAACTGGTGAATATAATAGAATCAGGAGCACAGAAAGGAAGTGGACTGATAATTCTCAGGGGGAAAGGGGTGAGGGGGAGTACAAAGAGAGACTGGACAAAAATCATACACCTATGGATGAGGTCAATGGGAGGAGGTAAGGGTAGAGGGAGGGGTGGGAGCCAGGTGGAAGGGAGCTATGGAGGGGAAAAAAGGAGAAACAAATGTAATAATATGAATAATAAAGATTTAATTTAAAATAAATAAATAAAATAAAATATAAACTAAATGGTAGTGACTGAAAGCATGTCAGTGGTTGCCTAGAGATGGAGTATGAGAGTGGAAGGATCACCATAGACTACGAGTAAACTTTTGTGGGTGATGCATATGTTCATCATCTTGACTGTAGTGATGGTTTCATAGGGGTATAAGTATGTCAAACGTTTCAAATTGTACACTAAGCAAATACACGTATACTAAGTGACACTTCAATGTATGTCACTTCAGAGAAGTGTAACCTAACAATTGTAGAAGAGCGAACCTGGTTCATTTGAAGTTGACAGAAAGGAGATTCAGGAAATGTATCACCCATATACATTTGAAGTTGACAGGACATTTAGTAAATGTATCACCCATATACACTTTCTTGGGGAGGAGGGGAAAACTTTAGAAAGATAATCTAGCCAAAACAATTAGTCGTGAAGAATTGCAATGAGGAAGCTGTCTTGTGAAAGATAAGTAGGTACTCAAGGTAAAGGAACTATGGAAATAAGGTTAGAAAAGTAGAAAGTAAATGTTGTGTCTGAAGTATAAATCACAAAGTAGAAACATAATTATTTAACTATAATGAAGAGTAAAAATCTCAGGACAATTCAACAACACACTCTAAGTTCTGAGAGAAAGGGAGAGATCACAACAGACACTATTTATTTTAAGGTAATCTGAGAAACAAAGGTTTAAGTATATATCTGAAAATTATGCCTCTAAATCAAGAGAGAAAACAAAAAGGAAAGCATAAAAATTAGATGGTTGTGATTAAATACAAATACAAATACAGTATGAATAAATGAGATAAATTTGTCTATTTAAAAAAGACAAAAATTGTATCAAAAGAGGAGGAGAAAAAGCAAGTCAAGCAAAGTCACACATTAATTCCTTATACTATCTTGAGTAAAATTTTTGATAAATCAAGAGCAAAAAGAAAAGAAAACGGAGTAAAGAATATTCTGACTGAAATGTAAGCAAAGGGCAAGAACCTGAGACCTTTTGATGTATGGGACAATGCTCCAACCAATTGAGCCACACTAGCCCCGCCAATGTCTTTTTGACAATATTTTTGATGGTTACAACTGAGGGGGCTACACTACTGGAATCTAGAGAGCAGAAGCCAGGAACACTGGCAAATACTCTACACTGTGCAGGCCAGTCTTCTTCCTTCCTCCCTCATTCCAACCCAACAAAAAACTAATTTATCTGGTCCAAAATGTTAAGTATTGATGAGATTGAAAACCCTACTATAACCTTAAGAAATAGAATTAATTAAGATTTTTCATTTGTAATCTTCTTGCATTATAAATCAAAGTACATGATTGTCACATTTATATCTCTAGTAAACTTTGCAGTTCTTAACATATTGGAGCATAGAAGGTTATATTTTACAGATAAGGAAACTAAGCCTCTGAATGATTCAAATTACTGGTTAATGAGCAAATGGTCTGAGTCAAAACGCAAATCCTATAATCTGGTCTATTATTACATAGTTATTATAAACTAGAGGCCTGGTGCACAAAATTCATGCACAGGGATGGGGGGGGGCGGTAGGGCGCGAGGTCTGTGTCCCTCAGCCCAGCCTGCACCCTCTCCAATCTGGGACCCCTTGAGGGATGTCTGACTGCCCATTTAGGTCCGATCCAGTAGGTAGGATCAGGCCTAAATGGGCGATTGGGCATTCCTCTCACAATCCAGGACTGCTAGCTCCCAACTGCTCACCTGCCTGCCTTCCTGATTGCCCCTAACTGCTTCTGCTTGCCAGCTTGACCACCCTCTAATGACTTCTCCACCAGCCTGATTGCCCCTAACTGCCCTCCCCTGCAGGTCTGGTCGCCCTATCTTCCCGAGCAGGCATGATCGCCCCCAACTGCCCTCCCTTGCAGGCCTGGTCCCTGCCAACTGCACTCCTCTGCTGGCCATCTTGTAGTGGCCATCTTGTGTCTACATGGGGGCAGCCATCTTGTATGTTGGAGTAACAGTCAATTTGCATATTATTCTTTTATTAGATAGGATAGAGACCTCGTGCACAGGTGGGGGCTGGATGGTTTGCCCTGAAGGGTGTCCCGGATTAGGGTGAGGGTTCTCTTGGGGCATGGGGCAGCTTGGGTGAGGGGCCTGTGTTGGTTTGCAGGCCAGCCACACTCCCTGGTGACTTTTTACATACTTCAGATAGTCTTTTGCAGAGCAAGTTTTTAATTCATCAATTTTTCTTTTATGGTGATTGTACTTCTGTGTCAAATCTTTGGTGTCAGGAACTCTGCTTTTATCACAAATACAGAAAATACTTTTTCAGCAATATTTTGCATGTTTTTAGTTATAAACAAGTAAACAAATATATTACAGGCAGTACAACATAACAAAGAGACTAATAATCATACCTAGAGTGAGAAGACCATAATTCTAATACCTACCCCACTATCACAAAGTCCTAGGATCTTAGGCAACTTTCTTAATCTAAAACTTGGTTTCCTTTAAATATAAAATGAACAAAAAATTTTCAGTTATGCTACCAAATAACATGGTATTAAAAACAAATGCTATTATTACAAGGTGGTAAGACAAGCATAGAATATAAATAAAGTTCAGGATGAGAAGTAGGAAACACACCAGCCACAAAAACTAGAGGACTGGTTAAGACAGCTTTTATTGTTCCTTTCAGCTCTGAAATTCTAGAACGGATTTTAGCTGAGAACAATAAAACAGGCTTCATGATAATATCTTAACTGGGTCTGAAAGACAGGATTTTATCAGATTACATTTTCTAATTATGTAAAATATATTTAAAGATGGGCTTAAGATGGCAAGTAAAAAGATGATGTAGATGTAAATCTATAGAACTTATTCTCTCTAGAGAAGTTCTTATTCAGATAAATATTTGGAGGGCAAATATTGAGTTCAATGTTTCACTCACTGGTTCCATCCTAGTGGAGGTGACTCAGATTCCACTGCTCCTAATCAGACTCACTCCCTACTCCTCGTGGAAATATTTAATTTAAAAGATAGTTCTAAGGAGGTTTTTTATTATTATTACCAACTAGAGTCCCGGTACACGAATTCATGCATGGGTGGAGGTACCTTGGTATGGCCGGTGATAGAGGCCTATCTGGGGACTGGCCAGCCAAGGGGAGGGACCATGGGAGGTTGGCTTGCTGCACTAAGCGTCTGTCCCCTGGTGGTCAGTGCATGTCCTATCGACTAGTTGACCAGTCATTTGATAGTTAACAGTCACTTAAGCTTTTATGAATGTATATAGATAATTCTACTGAACTTTCCCCACATAAAGCTCATAAAATATATTTCACAGAAGACAGCTACATATTTAAAAGAAAACTAATAATCAGATATTAAGGCTTGACATTGAGATAATTCTTGAATTTAAAATGAAATTACCTGTAGTAGTCCTCCATCATCAAAACGCAGTACTTCTATTATGCTCTCCGACTGAATAAATGCTGTGAAGGAAACAAAACATACTATCATTTAAAGAAACATCAATTTTACTTAAAATACTTTTATCTTAAAGTTAATTGCTACAATTTTTATATTTTAAAAATACACTGCTTGATGGTGATAGAGGAAAATATGAATAATGCTTCAGGGTTTTAGCAACAATAGAATGCTTTAAAATAAAATAACACAACTCAATTAGAAACTAGTTTTAAACAAACTACAGGCTGTGTAAACCACTTGCAAAATATCTATTACTACCAGAATACACAAAATAGCTAATTATTTACACTGATAGATTACTAGAAATAACACAAACACATAGCAAAGATCACTATAGGATTGTATTTCCCACAAAATGATAAGCTGACATTTTATATCACTGCTCTTTTAAAAGGATGATATGATTTGAGGTTTACAGTCAAAACAGATTTGGTAGGGATGAGTGAGGAAAATAGCAAAAAGATCATTCTGTTCCAAGAAACCAAGCACAATGCAAAGCCAAGATACAAAGCTAACACACTTTTACCACACAATCCAGCAATTATGTTCCTAGATATTCACTTGACTTGATATCCAACTGACTTGAAAGTATATATCCATAAAATCTGCATTCAATTCCTTACAGTAGCTTTATTCATCATCACAACTGGACACAATCAAGATGTCCTTCTACAGGTAAGTAGATAAAGTATACAATGAATTACTAGTTGGTGATAAGAAGTAAAAGAAAAGGCTACATACATACTGTATGATTCCAAGTATATGACATTTTGGAAAAGGAAACACTATAGAAATGGTAAAAAGATCTGTGGTTGGTAGGGGTTTGGAGAGAGAAAGAAAAGGCTAAAAAGTGAAGCACATTCATTTTTTTCTGGGCAGTGAAATTACAGTACTCTACATGACATTATAATGTCGACACAACAACACTGCCTGCATTTGTCAAACCAGAACTCTACAGCACAAACAGTAAATCTAATGTGTACAATTAAAAAAATATATATTTAGGACATGGCTTGTGTGGCTCAGTTGATTGGAGCGTTGTCCTATACACCAAAAGGTGGCAGGTTCAATTCCTCATCAGGGCACACACCCAGGTTTCGAGTTCAGTCTCCAGTCTTACAAGAGGCAACTGATTGATGTTCTCTTATATGATGTTTCTTTCTCTCTCTTCCTCTCTCACAAATCAATAAAAACATATTCTTGGGTGAGGATTTTTAAAAAATCATTTAGAAGATCAAGGGATCCCACAATGGAATGCAGAAGGTAACGAAACAATTTAACATTACAGTTGTATGAAATCAACTCATTAAAGGGGGTGGGGGGGCAGAATGAGGAAAGATGCTAATATAAATAATTTGGAAATTAGTGAAATCTGTAAGACTACAAGCAAGAGAAACTACACATGCACTGTACTCTAGCTGATAAAAGTTATTTCCCACAGGGGTTTATGTTAATAATTTTGATGCTGATACATGTATACTGAAATTGAACAATTAAGTACGTGGAAGATAGTGGAAGTTAAATTTTTCACTATTCAGGTAAGAGTTTACACAAAAGCAAAGAAAGGAGGATAGAATAATCTATGTCAGTGGTTCTCAACCTTTCTAATGCCGCGATCCATTAATACAGTTCCTCATGTTGTGGTGACCCCCAACCATAAAATTATTTTCATTGCTACTTCATAACTGTAATTTTGCTACTCTTATGAATTGTAATGTAAATATCTGTTTTCCGATGGCCGTAGGCTCTACAGCAATGATTCTCAATCTGTGGGAATATAGAAAGGAAGAAAAATATAGTAAATTCACAATGGAGAACATTACCTTAGTTAGATGATCAAGGTCAATTTCCACAGTGAAAGTTCATGTTGATAGTATGTACCACTGATTGATTTATAATAAAAATAGCACTTTTATGTCTGTAGTCTTCCTTCGAAAGTCACTTAGTCACAGTCTCACCATGAGAAAAATACCAGACAAATCTCACTGAGAGACATTCTACAAAGTACCTGACCAGTACTCCAAAAACTGTCAAGGTCATAAAAAAAAACCCACAAGAAATGTCTGAGAAACTGTCACAGACAGAGAAGCCTCAGGGGACATAACTACTAAATGTAATGGGGTATCTTGGATAGGATCCTAGAAAAGAAAAAGGAAATTAGGTAAAAGCTAAGGAATCTGAATTAAATATGGGCGCTTCACTTAATAATAATGTATTAATACTGGTTCATTAATTGTAATAAGAAGTACACATTAAGGGAAGATGTAATTATAGGAAGATGTTAATTATAAAATGTTAAAACTGGGTGAGAGTGGATACAGGAACTCTGTACTATCTTTGTAATATTTACATAAAACTTGGATTATTCTAAAATAAAAAGTTAATTTTAAAAAGCACAAAACAATGGTATTTCAACTGGCTCCTTGTTGGTTTTGGGCATTCAAGGAAGAAACCTGCTGTCTAATCCCATATACCTGGCATATGACTAAAGCTGAAATTCAAGCAGAATGAAATATTAGCTAATTATATTACTTTACATAATTAAGTGGTGTTTTCCTGCCTACGAGCATCACTCTCCTGTTAATTCGAGTAATCACATATTGATTTTACTTTGGGAAACCATTGCTCTTTAACCACATTGCCAACCTGTTGGTAAAATTTCCCAGGGCTAAGAGACCAGACAAAAAAGCAGACAAGTCCATTATTCCGTCAATAGTTTATTAATGTGATTCCACTTCTAGGAATATATCCCAAGAAACTGGAAACACCAATCAGAAAGGATATATGCAACCCTATGTTCATAGCAGCACAATTCACCATAGCTAAGATTTGGAAACAGCCGAAGTACCCATCAGCAGATGAGTGGATTAAAACTGTGGTACATCTACACATTGGAATACTATGCTGCGGTAAAAAAGAAGGAATTCTTACCATTTGCAACAGCATGGATGGATCTTGAGAGCATTATAGTAAGTAAAATAAGCCAGTCAGAGAAAGATAAATATCACATGGTCTCACTCATTTATGGAACATAATGAACAACACAAACTGATGAACAAAAACAGATCCAGAGACAGAGAAGCATTGATCAGACCGTCAAACCCCAGAGGGAAGGTAGAGGAGGGTGGGGAGAAGAGAGAGAGAGCAATCAAAGGACTTGTATGCATGCATATAAGCCTAACCAATGGACACAGACAACATGGAGGTGAGGGCATGAGTGGAAGGTAATGGGGGGATAAAGACATATATGTAATACTTAATCAATAAAGAAATTAAAAAAATAAGGAATTTATTAAGGTAACTTACATATGAGGAGTATCTTGAGTGGACAAGGGAATATGAATATCCTCTGCCTCTGTAGCAGGTGCTAATGAGTTACATAGAACAGGGCAGGATGCATAGGAATACAGGAGTGAGATCAGGTCCAGGTAAGGAAAATCCACCTTAGGAGCTTGCCTTGGGTGGAAGGAGGGATCAGTTTCTGAGGGGATTTAGAGGAAGTGATGGCTGCTCTGGATCCAGCAGTGGTCACATCATAGAAACAGTCTCTTCTCCATACAACCAACCTATTCTACTCCTGCTCATTCCCCATCAGTTCTTAGTATACAGAGAACATTCAATGACTATTAAGTGCATGAATGAAATCCTACCTTTTTGTTTAGGTATAAGTTGGTATTTGCCTTAACTGGTGCAAATGACCTCTTTCTTGTTGTTGTCTCTAGTTCTAGCTTGTAAATTAATTTCAAACTTAGGTCAGAGCTAATGACGCCAGAGTACATTTGGAGTGCAAAGAACTTTTCTACACTGATAAGCTGTTCAGAAGAAAGGACTGTGAGTATAAAGGTTCTGTCCAGCTCACCCATTTCTCAGTCCTTTCCTCACCTGTTAATATAAACTGAAATTTCAGATGATTCAGAAAGTGTATTTTTGTTATACTCCTATTGAAGACAGATTTATTGATGTAAGAAGAAACTAACAAGAATTAATTGGCTAACCAAATGCTCTCAATGTAGGAGACAAAAAGTAGGAGTTCCTAGTTAGAAACATTCCACTTATTTAATAGAGAAAACCAAGAAGAAAGTACTGGAAACATACTGTATTTGGTGGCTACTATTATTGCATAAATTCCCATCATCAAACTAGATAGAAGATCAGACTTATCTGGACTTTATCTAATTGATCTTTTTAATACCCTAAAGAAAGGCCATGACTTAGAAGGGCCCCCAAGTCCTCTGTCAAAGAGCAACCTTGCCTGAAATCCCTTTCCAATGGCTGGTGTATTCTCCTTCAAGTGTCAGTCTCAAAGTTACCCCAGAGAGACCTTCTGTGACTGTTTCAAGCAGTTCCCTGTTATCCTCTCTCATATGCCCTATTTTATCACAATTTGTAACCAGTTCCTGGTTTGCTTATTTTGACAACTATGCCTAGGACAAAGTCTGAAGATAAAAGATAAGAAATATTGGTTAAAATAATGGCATTACTATTTCAAAATTACTTATTATTAATGACATTAATATATCTTTCATAGTTATACTTGCTCAGGATCTTGTTTCAGCAAAATGCTCAATAATAAAAATTTTTAAACATTCTGAACTAGTTTTGTATGGACCTCTCTATCTATAAAGATACTTTATGACTGAAACTTTGTCCTTCCCTTGCTAGTTTTCTTATCTGAGAGATGTAATATACATCTAATTTATTTACTTCCCACATTAAAAGCACACAGTAATTTATGAAAGAAATCCAATAAAAAAGTATAATTACTGAAATTCCCCAAATTTTAATGAAGGATTATAAAAAACATAAAGAGATGACAAAATACGGCCTACACACAGGAAAAATGCAATAAACAGAAACGTCCCTTTGGAAGTCCAGATATAGCTCTTACTAAAAATATTAAATAAGCTACTTTAAGTATGTTAGTAAATAAATAATAAAAAAATAAAGAGAATGATGTCTCACTAAATAGAATATACCAATAAAGAGAAGAAATTAAAAAAGATACAAATAGAAATTTGGAAATTAAAAGTACAATAACTGAAGTAAAAAAATGCACCAAAGGAACTCAATAGCATATTTCAATAATGTGTAAGAAAGAACCAGCAAACATGAAATTATCTGGTCTGAGAAATAAAAATGAGGAAAAAATGAACAAAGCCTCAGTGACCTATATGAGGTACTATCAAGAATACCACCAACAGTTGTACAACTGGTGTCCCAAAAGAAAAGGAAAGGAAATGGGGTAGGAAAAATATTTAAAGAATAGGTGGTATTAATCTGAAGAAGAATGTTAGAAATTAAGGTGTTAATTGTTATACCCAGAACAATCATTAAAAAAAAAAAAGACTTAAAAATGTTTCTAGAGACAAAAGACATTTCTTAATGACAAAGAGATCATTCTATCAAAAAGATATAGCAATTATAAACATATATGTACCTAAAAAGAGAGTTCCAAAATACAAGAAGCAACAACTGACAGAAATGGTAAGGCGAAACAAATTCAACAAAAATACTTGGAGAATTCAATATCCAACCTTCAAAAATGGCTAGAAAAACTAGGCAAAATATCAACAATGAAATTACAATAAACCCAAACAACACTAGGAACCAATTAGATCTAACATCATCAATAGAACACTCCAACAATAGAATATACATTCTACTAAGTGTACATGACATATTCTCCAAGACAGACAATATGTTAGGCTATAAAACAAGTCCCAAAACCTTTAAAGGGAATGAGGTCATACAAACTATTTTCTCCAACCACAATGGAATAATATTACAAATCAATAGAAAGAAAAAAATATATGTGGAAATTAGAAACAGGCCTAAGCCCTAACTGGTTTGGCTCAGTGGATAAAGTGTCAGCCTGTGGACTGAAAGGTCCCAGGTTCAATTCTAGCCAGGGGCATGTACCTTGGTTGTGGGCACATCCCCAGTAGGAGTTGTGTGGGAGGCAGCCGATCAATGTTTCTCTCTCATCGATGTTTCTAATTTTCTATCCCTCTCCCTTCTCTCAATAAAAAAATCAATTAAAAAAATTACATATATATATACAGGCCTAAGTAATCAATGTAACAAATAATAATCTGCTGGTGGGAATGTACACTATGCAGCCACTGTGGAAAACAGTATAGCGTTTCCTTAAAAAATTAAAAATGGAACTGCCATTTGACTCAGTAATCCCACTTCTAGAAATACATCCCAAGCAAACAGAAACACCAATCAGAAAGGATATATGCAACCCTATGTTCATAGCATCACAATTTACAATACCTAAGATTTGGAAACAGCCTAAATGCTCATCAGCAGATGAATGGATTAAAAAACTATGGTACATCTACACAATGGAATACTATGCTGCTGTAAAAAAGAAGGAACTCTTACCATTTGCAACAACATGGATGGAGCTGGAGAGCATTATGCTAAATGAAATAAGTCAGTTAGCGAAAGATAAATACCACATGATCTCACTCATTTATGGATAATAAAGAACATTACAAACTGTTGAACAAAAATAGACAGAAGCAAAGCAGCAAGGAACAGACTGTCAAACTACAGCAGGAAGGTAGGGGAGGTTTGGGAGGGGGGTAAGAGATCAACAGAAGGACTTGTATACATGCATATAAGCACAACCAACAGAACTCAAGACATTGTGGGATGGAGGGTAGGGGAGGCTGGTGGGGGGAGGTCAGTGGCAGTTGGGGGGGTAGAGACATATGTACTACTATTTGTAATACCTTAAACAATAAAATTAAAGGAAAAAAGAAATCAAAAGAAAAATTAGAAAATATTTTGAAGCAAAAACAGAACCACATATTACCATAACTTATAAGATGTAGGGAAAGGAGTGCTTAGGAGGAAATTTATAGCTGTACATGCTTATATTAAAAAGAAACAAGCCCTAGCCAGTTTGGCTCAGTGTATACAGCATTGACCTGACTCAAGGGTAACGGGTTCAATTCCAGTGAAGGGCACATGCCCGGGTGGCGAGCTCGGTCCCTGGTAGAGGGTGTGTAGGAGGTAGCCAATCAATGATTCCCTCTCATCATTGATGTTTCTCTCTCTCTCTTCCTCTCCCTGCCTCTCTGAAATCAATACAAATATATTTAAAAAAATAAAAAGAAACAAATATCTCAAATAACCTAAACTATAATTTTAAGAAACTAGAAAAAGAAGAGCAAACTAAACCCAAAGTAAGTAGAAAAAAGAATAGAATACAAATTCGAGTGAAAGTAAAATTGAGGACAGAAAAGGAAAAAAAAGGTAAATAAAACTTGGTTCCTTAAAAACATCAAGGAAAATAATTCATGAGTGAAACAGGGAACTAATCTTACAGAGATAAAAAGGGTTTACCAATCTTAAATAGGTAAAAGGATAACTAGAAAAAGTATATACCAATAAATCAGACTAGATGAAATGGACAAATAACTAGAAATACAGGAACTACTGAAATTAACTCATGAATAGAAAATATGAATAACATGATTAGTAAATTAGTAATCAAATATCTGCCAGTAAAGCAGGGGTGGGAATGTCTGGCCCTCAGACCAAATAGGCCTGTGAAATCATTTTATCTGGCCCTGACAAGGCATTAGGGGTGAGTTAAATATTTGACCAAATATAACAGGCTAATTTTTAAGTTTATAATTTTGTATGGCTTGCGAATGGTGCTATAGATATCCGAATGGCCCTTGGCAGAAAGAAGGTTTCCCCCCCCTGTTATAAAGAAAAGCCTAGGGACAGATGGCTTCATTGGTGAATTCCACCAAGAATTTAAAAAAGGACTAACACCGCTGAGACCGATTTGGCTCAGTGGATAGAGTGTTGGCCTGCGGACTGAAACGGTCCCGGGTTCGATTCCAGTCAGGGGCATGTACCTTGCTTGTGGGCACATCTCCAGTGTGGGGTGTGCAGGAGGCGGCTGATCGATGTCTCTCTCTCATCAATGTTTCTGACTTTCTATCCCTCTCCCTTCCTCTCTGTGAAAAATCAATAAAATATATTAAAAAAAAAAAAAGGACTAACACCAATGCTTTACAAACTCTTACAAAAAGTAATGGAGAAAGAAACACTTCCCAATTTATTCTATGAGGCCCTAATAATGTATCAAACTCAGATTAAAGTTATCACAAGAAAAGGAAATTATAGACCCATATCCCATATAATAAAAGCCTAATATGCAAATTGTTTGACTGGGAGTTTGACCGCTCGCTATGACCACCAGGGGGCGGTGTGGAACATGGTGGGCATTGGTGATGCAGCACTGGCAGCATTGGAGGCACTGTTAGCCCTGATGGGTCCCGACAAGAGCAGGTCCAGAGCAGGATGGTGGAGCAAGTAGGTGGGCAGTACCAGGCCAAGGCAGGTGTGAGCAGGGGCCTGACTGCCCTCCTGATTGCCCTGCAGACGGTGACTAGTGGCAGTGGCGGGGCCGCCACACAGCCCCCAGGCGCGGAGGGACCTGGGTGTGGGAAGGGGGCATTCCCGATTGATCATCCCACGGGTGAGGGGGTGGTGCCAGGCCACAGCTTGGTGCCAGGGAGGGTTGTGAGACTGTGAGGCTGAGGACACAGGTGGGGCTGCGTGCCTGGGGGTGCAAGCTGGGGCCCGATCCCCACAGGCCACTCCAAGGGATTCCAATCACACATTAATTCGTGCAATGGGCCTCTAATCTCTTATAAATATGATTATCAAGTCTTCAATAGTATCCAAGCAAACTATATCCAGCAAAAATTATATACCATAATCAAATGTAAGACTAGTACATTTTATACTACAAAGCATCTGCCGTGATCAGGTAGCTCAGTTGGTTAGAGCAGCAGTCACCAACTGGTGGTCCGCGGACCACTGGGTCTGTGAGGTCCAAAAGGTTGGTTAGAGCAGCAACGCTGGTTAAAGGAAACCTCTGGAGCAGCGGTTACCAACCAGTGTTCCATGGACCACTGGTGGTCTGTGAGGTCCAAAAGGCTGATAACCGCTGGGGTACTGTCTGTTATGCCAAGATTACATGCAGGTTCAATCCCTGGTCAGGGCACATACAAGAATCAACCAATGAATGCATAAATAAGTGGAACAACAAACTGATGTCTCTCTATGCCTCTCTCTCCTCTTCTCCTCTCCTTCTCTTTCTCTCTAAAATCAATCAATAAATAAAAAAACTACAAAGCAATGCTGAAAAGTTATTAAAGATCTAAATAAATAAAAAGATATCTGATGTTCATAGGCTGAAATAATTATCAGTGTTAAAACTACAATACTCTCCAAATTAATCTTAAATTTAATTCAGTCCTTATCAAAATCCCACCTTGCTGAATTCCAAGTTGACAGATTGGTCCTAAAATTCTTGAGAAAATGCAAGAAACCTAGAATAGTCAAAACAATTTGAAAAGGAACAGAGAAGGGACTCTTATTTCCAAGCTTCAAAATTTTCTACAAATATGTACTAATCAAGATAGTGTGGTATTGAAATAAAGATAGATGTATAAATCAATATAAGAGAATTGAGATTCCTAAAGGAAACTTTCACATTCATTTATGGTCAGTTGCTTTTTTACAAGAGTACCAAGACAATTCAAAGGGAAGGATAATCTTTTCAACAAATGGTGCTGGGACAACTGGATATCTGCATGCAAAAAAAAATTAAGTTGGACCTTTCCTGACACCATATGGAAAAATTAATTCAAAGTGGATTGAAGACTTCAGTGTCAGAGCTTAAACTATAAAATGTTTAGAAGGTAAAGTAGGAGTAAATCTTTGGAACTTTGGATTAGGCGATGTGTCTCAAATAGGATAAGCAATAAAAGAAAAACAGATAAATTAAACTTCATCAAAATAAAAAACTTCATGCTTACAAGGCACTACCCAGAGTGTGAAAAGAAGACCCACAAAATAGGAGAATTTTTGCAAATGATCTATCTGTTAAGAGGTATGTCCAGCCTTAATAGGTTTGGCTCAGTGGATAGAGCGTCAGCCTGTGGACTGAAGGGTCCCAGGTTTGATTCCAGTCAAGGGCATGTACCGCGGTTGTGGGCACATCCCCAGTAGGAGGTGTGCAAGAGGCAGCTGATCAATGTCTCTCTCTCATCGATGTTTCTAACTCTCTATCCCTCTCACTTCTTCTCTGTAAAAAATCAATAAAATATATATATATATATATATTTTTTTTTTAAAAAGAGGTATATCCATAGAATATAGAGAACTCTTAGAACTCAATTAAATATATATATCAAAGAGGAAGGAACAGGGAAAGAGGTAAAAACATCAATGATGAGAGAGAATCATTGATTGGCTGCCTCCTGCATGCCCCACACTGGGGATTGAGCCCACAACCCAGGCATGTGCCCTGACCAGGAATGAAATCAATGACCTCTTGGTTCATAGGCTGATGCTCAACCACTGAGCTATACCAGCCAGGCAGAACTCAATTTTTAAAAAGACAAATACCCCAATAAAAAGAAAATTGTCAAGGGATCTGAATAAACACTATACTAATAGTCAATAAACATGTAAAAAGGCAATCAAGATCAGTTCTCAAAGAAATGTAAATGAAAACAGATACCACTTTACACATACTAGAATGGTTAAAATAAAAAAGATGGACAATAATAAGCACGGGTGAGGATGTGGATGAATTGGCAACCCATAAATTGCTGTTGGGAGTAAAAAATGAAGCAGCCACTTTGGAAAATTCAAGAAGGTAAATATAGAGATACCATAGACATAGCAATTCCACTCTTATGTATATACTAGTGGCCCAGTGCACAAACTTTGTGCACATTAAAAGGGAATTAATTAGAGGAAATGTTTTAATATTGCTATTTTCCCTTTATTATAAAAGTGTCAGAAATGAAAGAAAATTAGTAAAATGTATATAAAAATCTCCCTCCTGTTAAAAAGAACCTGGGGCGCACCACGGGACCCAGAGTCAAGTCCCTGCTCACCCGAGTGCGCCTCAAAGAGACCCAGACCCAGCTGGTCCCACCCCCGTCAAGCCCCGCATGGCAGGGGCGCAGTCTCAGGTCCTCTGACCTCAGTGCTGGGGTGGGGGGCACGGCCTCATGTCCCCAGGCCTTGGCACCACGACAGGGGACGCAACCTCAGGTCCCCTGTCAAGCCCCACTGGATGGGGGACGAAGCCTAAGGTCCCCTTGCCTTGGCACTGGGGTAGGGGGCACAGCCTCATATCCCCTGGCCCAGCCTCAGGTCCTCCAGCCCCAGTGGGAGGGTGTGACAATCATTTGCATATTAACTCTTTATTATACAGGAAGGATGTAAAATAACTTAAAACATGTACAAACTAAAACTTATTTTAAAATATTAATAGCAGTATTATTTATAACTAGAGGACAAGTGCACAGGATTCGTGCACTGGTGGGGGGCATGGACTGCAGGGATCAGGCAGCTGTGGGAGTGCCACTCCTTCCAGTTAGCAGAGCAGCACTCCCCCTGTGGGAGTGCACTGACCACCAGAGGGCAGCTCCTGTGGTCAGTGTGCATCACAGCGCCTAGTCAACTGGTCGTTCTGGTCATTCCACTATTCGCTCGCTGGGCTTTTAGTATATAGGATAATACAGGCAAAAAGTAGAAAGAATCCAAATATCCACTGACTGATGACTGATAAACAACATGTGATGGAATGTTTCTCAGCCTCAAAGATTGTTACAACATTTCAAAATGAACTTTGAAACATAGCGCAAAGTGTTAAAGACAGACACAAAAGGCTACAGATTTTATTACTCTATTTACATAAAATGTCCAGCATAGGAAAATCCACAGAAATAAAAGTTAATTGAGCTTTCAGTTGCTACTGGCTGGGAATAAATGAGTGTGACTGCTAATGTGTATGAGGCTTCTTTTTTTGGGTTATGGAAATGTTTTGAAATTAGAGGTGATGATGGGTGCACAAATCTATAGCAAAAAAATTACTCAACTGTATATACTTTAAAAAAGATAATTTATGATATGGGAACTGTATCTCAATATTTTAAAAATCAACAAAAATGACAGTGCATGGTTTTATTTTCTAAATCTTTTCTTAAAAGCTTGTCTGAATGGCACTTTAAATACTTTGTAACTATGAAACAAAATATAACTTGACTCTATAAGAACTTTAGGCTTAATAGTTCTTTCACTACAGAAAGTCACTTGTTAGTGTGCACATGTGTGTGGGCAGCAAGAACCAACAGCAAATGATAAAGCAAATGGGGCAACCTGCCAACAATAAGTCAATCTGAGTAAAAACATTTTTTATTCTATTTTGGTTCTTAGAAATTTTCTAAAAGTTTGAAAATATTTCAAATAAAAAGTTTACAAGAAAGAAAATCATCTTGCAACTTATAAAAATGTGATTATTTAAACAAACTCTTTTAAAAAGCCTTCTGTCAAGCAACAGGAAGCTCCTTACCTATGTTACATTGCAAATACTGGATATAAGGTGTTTGATATCCAAAATGCTGCTGCAGATCAATTGTGATAAGAATAATAAAAGAAAAAAAAATAAGCAAAATTGACTAACCTCTAGCAAGACTGAAACCCCAAAAAGAAAAAAGAAAAAAATCTCCAGTACCAGGGATAGCACTATAAGCATTACAAGATAAACATAAGAATACCATGAATAACTTTGTGATCATAAATTTGACAACTTGCTAAACAATGGACCAATTCATTAAAATCCCCAAATACCAAAGCTCAACCAAGATGAAACAGATGGACGGCATACACCTATGGTCATGAAACACACTGAATTTGACCATCAAAAGGCTTCCCAAAAGAGAAATTTCCATACATAAAAGTCTTTACTAAAGAATTTTATCAAACATTTAAAGAAAAATTAGCACTAATTGTACATAATCTATTCCAGAAAATATAAGATGGAATACTTCCAATTTACTTTGAGGCTAGTATTACCCTAATACCAAAGCAAAACAAAAACATAAATTAAAAACAAAAACTGCAGGAGAATCCAAGATGGCAGTATAGGTAAACACGTACACTGCTGCCTCGCACAACAATTTCAAAACTACAACTAAAAGACAGAACAGACATCATCCAGAACCACAGGAAAGCTGGCTGAGTGGAAGTTCTACAGCTAGAAGGAAAGAGAGGGGCTCACAGAGACCCAGAGGAGCTACAAAAAGCTGAGGTACGGAGACGCACGTGCTGAGAGAGCGGGTGCCGGAGTACCTGGCTGGCTTTCTCTGGCGGGAGGGAAACGGAGACTCTCAAAGGGATTGAACCCCTTATCTTACGACACTAAACCCCAGATCCAGCCGAAACTCATACGGGGGGAGTTTGGACTGTGAAAAGGGAGAGGTGCACGGAAATTTAGGGGAGTCGCAAAAGATCAGAAGCCTGATAGCGTGCATGGCACTGCGCAGAGGACAGACTGCTGATTGTGCTGCTGGCTTTTGCGAGGGGGCGGGAGAAAGACCCTCCCAACTGTGCCACTTCTGACTCCACTAAACCCGTTTCGGGCGAAACCCTGGGGACCTAGACTAGTGTGGTCCTGGTGCGCAGGGGAGCCGGAGGGGCAGCGGTCTAGAGGCACTGCGGGCGCTCAGACACAAGGACCACTCCAGTGATTACCCAGTCACGTGAGACTCAGGGGCCGTGGAGGGCGGGGCCGACTGGAAGGCAAGGCGGTCCCTTAAGCCCTGAGACTCCACCCATCCCAAGCTCAACAGAGTCTTCTTCGGTTTTGCAAGTCTGGTATCATAAGGCTGAATTCAACACAGAAGTTTTCCCGGCATAGTGAAAATGCCGAGACAAGGGAAGGGATCACAAACAAAAGAAATGGAGGAAAAAAACCGACTGGATATAGAGTTCAAAACCACGCTCATAAGGTTTTTCAAGAATATGCTAGAAAAGTTGGATAAAATTAGCGAGAGCCTAGAGGAGATGAAAAAGGACCAACTAGAGACACTGACTGAAATAAAATATATTATACAGAGTCCTAACAGCAGACTAGAGGAAGGCAAGAATCAAGTCAAAAATTTGAAATATAAAGAAGCAGAAAACATTCAACTGGAAAAGAAACAAGAAAAAAGAATCCAAAAATGTAAGGAGCCTCTGGGACAGCTTCAAGCGTACCAACATCAGAATTGTGGGGGTGCCAGAAGGAGAGAGCAAGATACTGAAAACCTATTTCAAGAAATAATGACTGAAAACTTCCCACATCTGGTAAAAGAAATAGACTTACACGTCCAGGAAGCATACAGAACCCCATATAAAAGGAATCCAAAGAGGACCACACCAAGACACATCATAATTAAAATACCAAGAGCAAAAGACAAAGAGAGAATATTAAAAGCAGCAAGAGAAAAACAGTTCATTACCTACAGGGGAGCACCCATATGACTGTCAGCTGATTTCTCAACAGAAACGATGCTGGCCAGACGAGAGTCGCAAGAAATATTCAATGTGATGAATAGCAAGAACCTACAACCAAGAATAATCTATCCAGCAAAGCTATCATTCAGAATTGAAGGGCAAATAAAGAGCTTCATAGATAAGAAAAAGCTAAAGGAGTTCATCAAATCTAAACCAGTATTATATGAAATGCTGAAAGGTACTCTTTAAGAAGAGGAAGAAGAAAAAGGTAAAAGCCAAAAAATTATGAACAACAAATACATATCTATCAACAAGTGAATCTAAAAATTAAGTGAATTAAAAATTTGATCAACAGAATAAACTGGTGAATATAATAGAATCAGGAGCACAGAAAGGAAGTGGACTGATAATTCTCAGGGGGAAAGGGGTGAGGGGTGTACAGGGAGAGACTGGACAAAAATCATACACCTATGGATGAGGTCAATGAGAGGGAGGTAAGGGCAGAGTGAAGGGTGGGATCTGGGTGGAGGGGTGCTATGGAGGGGGAAAAAGAAAAACAAATGTAATAATCTGAATAATAAAGATTTAATTTTAAAAAATAATGAAAGCACAGCAAATTAAGATAGGTGGGAGACAGGTGGCAATGCTAAGAATGTCCTTCAGTAAAAAAAAAAAAAACTGCAGCCAAGACCAGCTTGGCTCAGTGGATAGAATGTCAGCCTGCGGACTGAAGGGTGCCAGGTTCGATTCCAGTCAATAGCATGTACCTTGGTTGCGGGCACATCCCCAGTAGGGGGTGTGCAGGAGGCAGCTGGTTGATGTTTCTCTCTCATCAATGTTTCTAACACTCTAACCCTCTCCCTTCCTCTCCATAAAAAATTAATAAATATATTTGAAAAAAACAACAAAACTGCAGGCTAACAACCCCCACTAACTTAGATATTAAAATCCTTAACAAATAACTAGCAAACTGAATCTAGCAATGTAGAAGTGGGGTTCAGTGCAGTTGGGATTTTGTCTCCCTCCCACTAGAGGAAGCCAGCCAGACCCTCCTCTGCCCATCCTCTCCACGAGTGTGTCTCTGTACCTCAGTTTTTTGCAGTTCCTCTGAGTCTTCGTGAGTCCCTCTCTTTACTTCTAGTTGTAGAATTTTCACTCAGCCAGCTTTCTTGTGGTTCTGGATGGTGTCTGTTCTGTCTTTTAGTTGTAATTTTGAAATTGTTGTGCAAGGCAGCAGCTTAGGTGTTCACCTATGCCACCATCTTGGTTTCTCTATATATATTTTGTCAATTTTTAAAGTATAATTTTATGTTTTCACCACAATTACTATGCCCAAGAAAATTTTCCAAATTTTAATTTTTTTTCTTTAACCATTTA
The DNA here is from genome assembly GCA_011751065.1 of Lasiurus cinereus. Taxonomy (NCBI): domain Eukaryota; kingdom Metazoa; phylum Chordata; class Mammalia; order Chiroptera; family Vespertilionidae; genus Lasiurus; species Lasiurus cinereus. The sequence goes on along the minus strand of JAAGEH010000041.1, from coordinate 8,298,840 downwards.
TGGAGTGTGATTTAGTGTTATCTCTAGGACCGCTTTGAAATTTTAATTTGTACCCAGAAACTGATCAGAATATAGGAGATCACAACCACATGAGTTAAAACAAAGACTGGAAATTTTTTAAAAAGTGTTCTCTTGCCCTGGCCGGCATGCTCAATGGTTATAGTGTCGATCCCTCTACCAATGGGTCTTGGGTTCCATCCCCATCAGAGGCTATATGCAAGTTCCAACCGCAGCTACGGTCAGAGTATGTGCAGAAGACAACCAATCTATAAGTCTTTTTCAAATGTTTCTTTACAGCCTTTATCCTCTGTAGTCTACTTAGTGTTGGACTCTGTTGAGAAAAATTCTTCAGCTCTCTTCTTTCCCTTCTCCCCTCTTCCCTCTCACTGTCTCCCTCCTCTTTCCTCCTTTATATTCTCCCTTTAGCTTCCCCATTTCTTTCTCCTTTCTTCTCTTTTCTCTCTTTCTCCCTTCCCTCTCTCTAAAAATCAGTGGAAAAAATATCCTGGGGTAAAGATTAGCAACAAAAAATATTATCTTTATAATCAACAAATTATCTGAAAGGGACATGTAACTATTTCATACTTCTGCTTATCACAAGCAAAACAAATTATTGCAAGACACTAAAATGTTTGGCATTTTTTTTGCTCATGGATGTCCAATTGCTCTAGCACCATTTGTTGACAAGGCTGTCTGCCCTTCCTGTGCTTCTGCACCTTTGAAATCAGCCTGGCTTATCTGTGTGGTTCAGTTCTATCTCTGGGCTCTATCTCACTGATCTATGCGTATATGCTTCCCCTATACTGTACAGCCTGGAGTACTCTAGCCATATAGTAAGGTAGATTACCTTTTTTTCACTCTATTATTTTGTAAGATTATTTCAGCTGCTTTAGAGAGTGTGCTTTTCTTTATAAATTTTAGAATGAGCTTGTCCTATGTCTGAGAAATTTAAAGGAATTGCATTAAATCTGTGTAATAATTTGGGTAGTATTACATTTATACTATGTTGATTACTCCAGTATGTGTGTTTATTTATTTAGGTCTTTTTTTTTATCAGCATTTTGTAATTTTTAGTATACAGATCCTGTGCATATTTTTATTAAATGTATACCTAAATATTTTATTTGTTGATTGTAAATGGTGTTTGAGTTGAATTTTGTTTTCCACATGTTAGTATATAAAACTGAACCCTAGTTCCAGGCGAGACTCATTCGGGGAAGTCTGGACGGTTGCGAAAAGGAAGCAGTGCACAAAAACTTAGGGGAGCCCCGAAAGACAGAGGTCTGGGGGCGCGCGAAAGTGTGCACACAGAGCACTGACTGCTGATTGTGCCGCTGGCTTTCTCTAGTGGGAGGAAAACAGAACCTCCCAACAGCACTGAAATCCAGGTCCAACTGCTCTGAACCCCAGTTTCAGGCGAGACCCTGGAGACCCAGACTCATACGGGTCCCTAGAGCACACGGAAACTCTGGGGAACCAGAAAGGCAGACGTCTGGAGGCAAGCGCGCATGCGCAGACACAGCTGATCCTCACAACTAATTGGTTTGAAGGTCAATTCCCCCCAGAGATACCAACAACAATCAAGACTGTACACACAGTTCACAAAGAGGTGCACTAAGAGTGTCCACCTCAGGTAACTGGGGAGGCAAAGCTACTGGGCCACATAGGACAGCTAGCACACAAAGCTACTCTACCAATTCAGGGAAGGAGCGAAATATGCAGAGATAAAAGAATAGACCACAAATGAAAGAAATGGAGGAAAATAAACGACTGGATATAGAGTTCAAAACCACGCTTATAAGGTTTTTCAAGAATTTCCTAAAAAAGATGGATAAATTTAGCGAGACCTAAGAGATGAAAAAGGACCAACTAAAAATTAAATATTCACTGACAGAAACCTAGCAGCAGATTAGTCAAAAATTTGAAATACATAGAAGCAGAAAACACTCCACTGGAAAAGAAAAAAGAATTAAAAAATGTGAAGATATTAAAAGGAGCCTCTGGGACAACTTTAAGCATTGAAGATATTGTAAGGAGCCTCTGGGACAACTTCAAGTACTAACATCAGAATTATGGGGGTGCCAGAGAAGAGGGAGAGCAAGAAAACCTATTTGAAGAAATAATGACTGAAAGAAATAGACTTACAGGTCCAGGAAGCTCAAAGAACCCCAAACAAAAGGAATCCAAAGAGGACCACACCAAGACACATCATAATTAAAATACCAAGAGCAAAAGACAAAGAGAGAATATTAAAACCAGCAAGAGAAAAACAGTTAATTACCTAAAAGGGAGCACCCATTAGACTGTCAGCTGATTTCTCAACAGATACGATGCATGCCAGACAGGAATGGCAAGAAATTTTCAACGTGATGAATAGCAAGAACCTACAACCAAGAATAATCTATCCAGCAAAGCTATCATTCAGAATTGAAGGGCAGATAAAGAGCTTCACAGAGAAGAAAAAGCTAAAGGAGTTTATCAATACCAAATCAATATTATATGAAATGCTGAAAGATGTTCTTTAAGAAGAGAAAGAATAAAATGGTAAAGCAAATACATATCTATCAACAAGTGAATCTAAAAATCAAAGAGAATTGAAAATCTGATGATCAGAATAAACTAGTGAATATAATAGAATTAGGGGCATAGGAAGGGAGTAGACTGATAATTCTCAGGGGGAAAGAGGTGAGGTGAAGTACAGGGAGAGACTGGACAAAAATCATACACCTATGGATGAGGAAAAAAGGGGGGGTGAGATAAGGGCAGAGGGTGGGGTGGGAGCCAGGTGGAGGGGAGCTATAGGGGAGAAAAAGAAGGACAATTGTAATAATCTGAACAATAAAGATTTTAAAAAATAAATAAAAATAAAAAATTGAGAAAATATAATTAGAAGAATTAAAGAACATTTCTTCAGTAATAATGAAACTATTTTTAATATTAAACATGACTTTTTTAAATGCCTAATGAATTTTATTCACTATCAGTCTTTAATAGCTTATTCCCTAAGTTTATAAAAATAAAATTGTCCAACAGCATTAATTTAAAAATGAAGTTAAATGTTCAAACAAATGTGAGACCTTTACAAAGAGAAAATGAAAGACTCCAAATCTGACAGGTTCCAAACAACAAAAAATACAAGAATCCTATTGTGCCTAAATACTCAATGTTTTACTTAAATATAAATGTTAGCATTACTACAAATTTTGATTACTTATTTTTAAGTTTATTTATATAGTTCCTAATAATTACATGAACATAAAAATGTAGTTACATATATTTTTCTCTCTAGTACAACAATTTTCAACGTTTTTCATCTCGTGGTACACAAACTAATTACTAAAATTGTGAGCCACACCAAAAAATATATTATTTATTGTGCTAATCTGACAAAAAAGGTATAATTTTGATTCATTCATACTGACAGCTATTGTTGTATTAATAGCCTGTTGTCATTTTTTTATTTGACAATCTAAGGAAAAGAGATCAGTGCCCCTGACTAAATAGTCAGGTAATACATGTCTAAAAAATTTTTGTGGCACCTCAATTGAAAATCACTGCTCTAGTAATTAGGCATAAATGTTAATTATACCTCATCTGTCTTGGTTTGCTTCAAAGCTCTAGGGATACCATTTTTGGCATTAACCTCTGACTATAAATAGAATGTACCAGCTAACTCATTCCTAGGAAGGGGTAGGGTTACTTTACCATCTCATTGTGGGGTGTGTCAATTACAAACCTCAAGTTAAGAAGCAAGTTATGTCTTTAGACCAGTGGTTCTCAACCTTCCTAAGGCCGCGACCCTTGCATACAGCTCCTCATGTGGTGGTGACCACCAACCATGAAATTTTGCTACTGTTATGCATCGTGATGTAAATATCTTCATTTTCCGATGGTCTTAGGCGACCCCTGTGAAAGGGTCGGTCGGTTAACCCCCGAAGGGGTCGCGACCCACAGGTTGAGAACCGCTGCTTTAGACATCAGAAAAAATGTGAAGTGCTAAAACTTCTACTATAAATGGATATACATTTATCCAACCAATTGGTATGGCTATCAAGAATGCTGACAAATGAGGAAGCAATTTTCAAAATTAAACCTCCAAAATACAGTTAGCTAACACCAGAGTAGGTACTCTGGTAGTTATTGTTTAAAAAACAAAAGAAAACTTCTATAGGAACAGTGCTTGGGGTTAAGGCTGGGCACTGCCCTGTCCTCAAGGAGCTCGAAAATCTAAGATAGGACACAAATGAAGTACTGGGCTCCAGGTGCACTGACACCACCAAATCCAGCTCCATGAGGCTGCAAATGCTTTCAAGGGTAACCATGATTTAATATTTCAATGAAGTGATCAATGCTACAGTAACTCTATTTTCTTAGAGTATATTCCTGTTTTTTACTTCGTATCTAGCTCCGCTTGCCCCTCTCCCTCCTTCCTTTTTTTACAGCTTATAGCAGCCTGCTCCAGGAGAGAAGGGCTGGTTGGCACCAGCTGTCAGATGTCCCCTATAAATCTACAAATTTTCCTTCAGCTCCCCTTCCCTTTACTCATGGGAGAGATGGCATGTCCACAACCTCTCCCCCTAATCTGTGTTCTGCTTTTCCTCTCCATTCTTATAAAAACCTCTGCCTGCACTGAGATATTAAAATGGGTTTGAGGACTGGAAAAAGTCCATCTTCTTGAGATGCCAGCACTCAAATAAACCTCATTCCTTAGTACCAGCACCTGTTTCACTAGATTGGCTTTCGAGTTTGACTTTTGTTGCAGCAGGCAGCAGAACCTGGGTTCAGTTACACAAACAGTAGTTACATTAGAAAAGCAAGCAAGAGTCAGATAGACGTGCATTACTACCAGAAAACCCAAGGCAAAAGAATTAGAGGTGTGAGAAATGATGGTACTCTCAGAGAATAATGGTCATGTAGAAGGTCTGAAATTTAGGGGGTACTGGGAAGAATTAGAGAAGGTGAAGAGAGAAGTAGAGGCTGAACCATACCTCATGCTAGGCTATCTCATGAAAGTTATGTGATATTTTCCCCATTTTTTAGTAACATTACCCAGGTCACATCAGCTGGTAAATGGCAGGTCAAGAAGAAAGCTGAGGTCTGTTTTTCTACAAAGTTCAAGCTCAGGCTGCTTCTCAACAATCCTCCATTGAGGATTATTAAAACATGACCATTATTTTCTGAGAGTACCATCATTTCTCACATCTCTACTGTTTTTTTTTTTTTTTTTGCCTTGGGTTTTCTGGTAGTAATGCACATCTATCTGACTCTTGCTTAACTTTCTTATGTAACCACTGTTTGTGTAACTGAACTCAGGAACTGGTAGTGGGGGAAGTGTCAAGTAACAAGATTGGCTCCTTGAAAGAAGAAAAATCCCATGCTGAACTAGTATAATAACTAACCCTTAAACAGGTCATTAAAACAGCAATTCTCAATGTAGTGTCCTTGGATTCCTGCACTGAATCACCTGGATACTCAGTACAATGGAGGTTTTGGGCCTCCTTCTAAACCTCCTGAATCACATTCTCTGGGACTCGGCCTGGGCATCTGAACATACGCTCTGGAGGTCAGTCATGTAAATGTTTCAACTGAAGCTAGGTAAATGCTAAATTTGAAGGGGAGTATGAAGGCAAAGGCTTAATTCAACTTTGGACATATAGGATTTGAGATGGACAACGGTATATGCAAGTGAAAAGGCTGATGCTGACAAGTCCAAGGACAATATCTGAACTTTGGGAAAGAGATCACAACTAACTAGAGATACCCACAGAGATGAAAAATGAAGAAAAAGTTACCAAGTAAAGTCCATACTGTTTTCCATCGTAGCTGCACCAGCTTGCATTCCCAGTAGCAGTGTACCAGGGTTCCCTTTTCTCCACATCCTTGCACTTGTCATTTGCTGATTTGCTAATGGCAGCCATTCTGATAGGTATGAAGTGATACTTCATTGTTCTCTTAATTTGTATCTCTCTGATGATTAGTGACTTTCAGCAGTTTTTCAAGTCTCTAGGCCATTTGTATGTCCACTTTGGAGAAGTGTCTACTTAGGTCCTCTGCCCATCTTTAAATGTCTTCCTAAGCTGTATGAGTTCATTATATATTTTGGAAATTAAGATCTTTTCAGATGTATCATTGGCAAATATGTTCTCCCATACAGTGGGCTCCCTTTTCATTTTGTTGATGGTTTCTTTTGCTGTGTAAAAGCTTTTTATTTTGACATAGTCCCATTTGTTTGTTTTCTCTTTTGTTTCCCTTGCCATTTGACTGGTGATCTCCCTTCTAGGAATATATCCTAAGAAACCCAAATCACATATCAGAAAGAATATATGCCCCCCAATATTCATAGCAGCACAATTACAATAGCTAAGATCTAGAAACAGCCAAAATGCCCATTAGTAGGTGAATAGATAAAAATGAGGGTGAATAGGACATCTGTAATATGTTCAACAATAAAGGTATTTTTAAAAAAAATAACAAATTAAAATTAAACAAAAAAAAAAGTTACCAAGGAAGAAATAGTAGAGCTAAAGTCTATAGTTTAACACAAGGCAGAATTCTCTCCCTCAGGCAGCAGTGGAGCTATGATGGTAGAATGTCTGAGAAAGAGAAACAGAAAAGAAGAGCAGGTGTCATGGAAGCCAAGAGGGGGGAGTATGCAACAGTGTCAAAGGTTATCATACAGAGAGGATGAGGGAAGGAGAGGCAAAGTCTTTAAATAAGTCACCAGATTTGGTCAACTGGAAGACACCAGTCAGTCTTGAGACAGGTTTCTGAGTGTCAGAGCAGAAGCCAGACTATATAATGTGGTTGCCTCAGAGGATTAAGAGAAGGGGGGAAAAGATATGCCTTGGAAATGATCTTTCCAAAGACTGAAGTAAAGAAACATGTGGGTAAAGAGACACAAACTGAAGAGAAGGGAGAAGTAATAAAGAAGCCTATGCTAGCAGGATTGTCTTCAATTAAGTTAAGATTTAAGGTTATGCTGAAACTGGTTTGGCTCAGTGGAAAGAGAGTCAATCTGCAGATTGAAGGGTCCCAGGTTCGATTCCTGTCAAGGGCATGGACCTTGATTGCGGGCACATCCCCAGTAGGGGGTGTGCAAGGGACAGCTGATCTATGTTTCCCATTGATGTTTCTAACTCTCTATCCCTCTCCCTTTCTCTCTGTGAAAAATCAATAAAAAATATATATATATATAAAATAAAAGATTTAAGGTTATGGCTTGGGGGTAAGGGGTGAGGGAGAGAGGGACAAGCCTGTATAACCAACTGCTTCAGCCACAGGGTAAAGACTGCACAGCCTAGACTTTCAAACAGGAAAACATTTTCCGCCAAATCTTTTACTGTAGAACACTTTAAACCTACAGAAAAAAATAATATTATCAAACTTTTTAGTACATTCTCCTTTTCTCCTTCTCTCTATATATATTTATTTGTTTATTTACTGTCCATGTAAAAGTAGGCTACAGCTATCACAGCATCTCCCAGTAAATACTTCAGCATGTATTTTCTAAGACTAATGACATGCAACAGAATCACAATTCTATTATCACATACTAGGTTTAATGGTTAATAATGGCAGGTTTTGTAGTCAAAGAAAACATGATAATTTCAAGAGAAACACCAAAAGTCCTTTATTCAAGGTAATGTCCATTGCTAGTTCTGCATTTCCCCCATCTTTCAGGTAATTTGTGGATACCGTCCCAATAGAACTTTTCTTGTCTTGAGGTAAACCATTCAGAGACCAAATATTCCACTTCTTTAATATGTTTTGAAGTGCTGCTCAGAAAGTTCGTGTGCCATCAATGGGAACAAGTGGTAATCTGAAGGAGCAAAGTCTGGTGAATATGGTGGGTGGGTTAATACTTCCCAGGCAAGATCTTCTAATGTGTCTTTAACTGGTTTTGAAATGTGTGATGGTACATTATCATGAAGTAAAATTACTTTGCTGTGTCTACCGAAAGATTCTGGTCATTTCATAATCAAATTGATTATTTGTTGCTGGTAGCGATCAATATTAACTGTTTCACCTAGTTTTAGAAGCTCATAATACACCACACCTTTTTGATCCCACCAAATGCAAACCATTGTCTTCTATCCACAGCGATTTGGTCTTGCAGTCAATGTTGATGGCTGACCTGGATCAACTCATGATTTTGTGCATTTGGAATTCTCAAAATAAATCCACTTTTTATCACCAGTCACAATTCAATGCAAGAAAAACTTTCTTTCATGCTGCTGAAGCAACATTTTACTGATGACTTTATAGTTTTCCATTTGTTTTCCGTTGATGTGGCACCCATTTTCCTTCCTTTAAAATCTTTCCCATTGTTTGTAAACAATCAGAAATTATTTGCTGAGCAATGTTTAATCTTTCTGCAAGCTGTTTTTGAGTTTGACACCCATCTTCATCTAATGAAGCTTGTAATTGTTGGGTCTTCAAACTTTTTCAGTTAACCTGGACGTTCTTTGTCTTTCACATCGAAATCAATACTTTTAATGCATTTAAACCAGTGTTCACAAGTATCTTGAGATGGAGCATGTTCACCATAAGCTTCCCGAAGTACATGATAACTTGTTCTTCAAAATAATGAATTAAAATTTCTCGTGGAGGAGAATCCAAGATGGCGGCATAGGTAAACACCTACACTGCTGCCTCGCACAACAATTTCAAAACTACAACTAAAAGACAGAACGGACATCATCCAGAACCACAGGAAAACTGGCTGAGTGGAAGTTCTACAACTAGAGGGAAAGAGAGGGGCTCACGGAGACCCAGAGGAGCTGCAAAAAGCTGAGGTACGGAGATGCGCGAGCGGAGAGAGTGGGTGCCGGAGTACCTGGCTGGCTTTCTCTGGCGGGAGGGAAACAGACACTCCCAACGGCATTGAACCCCTTATCCTACGACACTAAACCCCAGATCCAGCCGAAACTCATATGGGGGGAGTTTGAACTGTGAAAAGGGAGAAGTGCACGGAAATTTAGGGGAGTCACAAAGGATCGGAGGTCTGGTCGCGCACGGCACCACGCGGAGGACAGATTGCTGATTGTGCCGCTGGCTTTCGCGAGTGGGCGGGAGACAGACTCTCCCAACTGAGCCACTTCTGACTCCACTAAGCCCCTGTTTCGGGCGAAACCCTGGAGACCTAGACTCCTGTGGTCCTGGTGCGCAAGGGAGCCGGAAAGGCAGCGGTTAGAGGCACCGCGGGTGCGCGCACAAGGACCGCTCCAGCCATTACCCAGTCACGTGAGACTCAGAGGCCGTGGAGGGCGGGGCCGACTGGAAGGCAAGGCGGTCCCTTAAGCCCTGAGACTCCACCCCTCCCAAGCTCAACAGAGGCTTCTGTGGCTAAATCCAGCACAGAAGTTTTCCCGGCATAGTGAAAATGCCGAGACAAGGGAAGGGATTACAAGCAAAAGAAATGG
>JAAGEH010000041.1:8204799-8289408 GCA_011751065.1 Lasiurus cinereus | reverse complement strand
TGATCAACAGAATAAACTGGTGAATATAATAGAATCAGGAGCACAGAAAGGGAGTAGACTGATAATTCTCAGGAGGACAAAAATCATAAAGCATCAAACAGACTGTGAAATTATAGCAGAAAGATTAAAGTTAGGTGAGGTAAATAAGTGATCAATCAAAGGACTTGTATGCATGCTTATAAACATAACCAATGATCACAGACACTGGGGGGTCGGGGTACGCCTGGGAGGGAGGGGGGGCAATGGGGAGATATGTATAAAAAATTAATAAAAATTAAAAAAAAAGAAAAAAAAAAAGAAGATGGTGGAGGATACTTTTCAGACAATTGGGTACATTGAAACAGGAACCATAGGAATAGAGAAGATCAAGTAGAAATTCTCTGCTTTATTCCTTTCCTACCAATAGAAGACCTGCAGGAAAGAGAAAGGCTGTTAGCTATTTTCTTGTAAGCATCCCATTACCAGATATTCTGGGAAGAAGAGACAGGGTTCTCATAGATAATGTGTTTTAAGCAGGATATGGCTGGTTGTATAGGATTCCTTTCAATAAAAAAGCTACAGTCTGAGGGTTGATGAGGTTCCTTTGAAAATTTCACATAATCTCACAGCAGTTATGCAATGAAGTATAAAATATTTTCATGACTAAATCACTCTCTTCCATGAGGCAACATGAACTGTGCAACTTGCTGAAGGACCTCTCAAATCCTTCTAGACAAGGTATTAAAAAAGATCCTGAAGATGTGAGTAATGGCTTTCGATCTCTTCCAAAGAACATATATACATAACCCACAGACACAGAGAACAGTGTGGTGATGGACAGAGGGAAGAGTGGCAGGGCTGAGTAGAGGGGAGGCAGGGACATCTGCAATAGTGTCAACTATAAAAATAAAGGAGAAAAACATAAGAAAATCTCATGCTAGTCTTATTAAAAGAAAATTGATGTCTTATTTTATTCTCACTTTTAGAAATTTCAAAAATATTTAAGTTTCTTTGAATTTCTGTTTTACTAACAAAGGCTTTAATTACTGTTTCTTGAGTATCAATTCAACTGTGAATTCATTGTGAATTATCTACCTGTAACACATGAAATAATAGTTTTAATTTAAAATCTATTTTGAAAAAAACAATTTTGCTACTTTCATACAACGTTCAAAAATATAAATGGAAATAAATTAATATTGACAGGAAAAAAAAAAAACAACGAAGGAGTGCGCGGAAACTTAGGGGAGCCGTGAAAGACAGAGGTTCTGGGGGCTCTCGAAAGTGCGTGCGAAACTGCACACACAGAATGCTGACTTATGATTTGTGCCTGGCTTCCTCTAGCAGGAGGAAAACAGAACCTCACAACAGCACTGAAATCCAGGTCCAACTGCACTGAACCCCAGTTTCGGGCTAGACCCTGGGGACCCAGACTCATACGGGTCCCTAGAGCGCACAGAAACTCAGGGGAACCGAAAGGCAGAGTTCCGGAAGCTCTTGCACGTGCACACACGACAGAAGTCTGGAGGCAAGCGCACATACGCAGACACAGCTGATCCCCACAACAGATTGGTTTGGAGGTCAATCCCCCCCCCCCCAGTGATACCAACAACAATCAAGAATTAACTACAACAAGACTGTACACACAGTTCACAAAAGGGTGCACCAAGAGTGTCCACCTCAGGTTCACACTCCTCTCCCCGTAAGTGCATGAATGTTGTGCACTGAGCCTCTAGATATAAAAAAATCACTACTCGACAATAAAAAGAAACTAAGTTCTATATATGCAACACAGATGAATCCTAAAAGCATTGTGCAAAGTGAAACAAACCATGCATAAAAGACTACACAGTACAAATCCATTTTTTAATTTTACAAAAGGCAAAATTATAGTGTGAGAAAGCATATCAGTGGCTGCTTAGAGCTAGTATGAAGGGAAAGCATTGACTATAAAGAGGCACAAGGGAAGTTTCTAAGATTATGAAAATGTCCTATATTATGACTGTGGTGGCTTAATAACAGGGTATGTTTGTGAACTTAATCAAAGTGTACATTTAAACCTGGTCAATTTATTTTATGCAAATTATACTTCAATAAAGCTGGTTAAAACATAAAGCTGGCACAAGTTCAGTGAAGTTCACTCACCAAACAGGGCTATTTTAGGTGCATATTACTGTAGCTACATATGTTCAAAATACTCCTAAGGCATATATACCTGTCACCTAGTCTGTGTCTTTTATTAATTTCCTTTGTATTAAGGGGAGAAAAGGAGTTATGCTGCTTCTTCATGTTTTTTTTTTTTTTAAGGTCATAGGAAGTCGTCACCTTAAACAATTTTAAAGATTGCTAGAATAATTTGATTTCTCACTTTAAAAAACAGAAAATGTTTGTACTACATTATGTTGATAAAGACTAACTGGAACTTTTAAGAAAACACAATCAGTACAGAGGACCTATGGAAGGAACTAGGGCTTATGGAACTCTCCTACGCAATCACGAGAGTACATAAGAACTCTCTAGAAAGAACTCTGTATGCTTATAATTAAGCTCTGTGGTTCTAACTCTCCCTTCTGTTAATTTCCCCTCACTTGTATCAAATACCTCTCCAAATTGACACACAAGGCTGAGTGAGCACCTGAGTTGCCACTCTTTTCTTCTTCCTGCATAAATCCTTTTAGGTGACAAAATGTCTAGTCCCCATTAATTTTCAGTCAACAATGTATTAAAGAGTGTTTCCTCAATGCAAGTTTATTGTGGTAAACTTCCGTTAAAAGTTCAAAATATTTGGGTATGGAATGAATTAATGTTTGAAAAAATGTAAGTGCTAGAGGAGGTTGAAGGGAGGAAAGGGGACACTTGTAATACTTTCAACAAGAATTATTAAAAAATTAAATTAAATTTTAAAAAAGAATAATCTTTCAAGTATAAACATTTTTCTCAATCCAGTTTTCTGATTCATAGGCTTATATAAAAGTGACATAGGTATACTAATGTTCTACAACACTCGCACCTGCTTCCAAGAAAACTCACAAACTTTCGTGAATGTTCTGCCAATAGGATGATAGCAATTCCAACACACCCATTACCACACACAACTGCAATCAAAGGTCTCTTTTTCTTTCTCAATCAGACTTCTATGTCTCCAGACAAAAAAAATTAAATGACACCATCATCTGTAAGTACAAAAATACTATTAAATTTAGAAAATAAGGAGAATATTTTTAATTTAATAAATTTTTATTGTTCGGATTATTACATTGTTCCTTTCTTTCCCCCATTGTTCTCCTCCACCCGGTTCCCACCCCACACTCTGCCCTTAACCCCCTCCCACTGTCCTCATCCATAGGAGTACAATTTTTTCCAGTCTCCTCCCACACCACCCCCCCATATTCCTTTCCTCCTGAGAATTGCCAGTCCACTCCCTTTCTATGCCCCTGATTCTATTATATTCAACAGTTTACTCTGTTCATCAGATTTTTTATTCACTTTATTTTTAGATTTGCTTGTTGCTAGATATGTACTTGTTGTTCATCACAGTTTTTATCTTTACCTTTTACTACTTCTTCTTTTCTTCTTCTCCCTTCTCCTTCTTCTTCTTCAAGACTACGTTTCAGCATTTCATATAATGCTAGTTTGGTGATGATGAACTCCTTTAGCTTTTTCTTATCTGTGAAACTCTTTATCTGCCCTTCAATTCTGAATGATAGTTTTGCTGGGTAGAGTAATATTGGTTGTAGGTTCTAGCTATTCATCACTTTGAATATATCTTGCCACTGCCGTCTGGCCTGCATAGTTTCTGTTGAGAAATCAGCTGACAATCCTATGGGTGCTCCCTTGTAGGTAATTAACTATTTTTCTCTTGCTGCTTTGAATATTCTCTGTCTTTTGCTCTTGGCATTTTAATTATGATGTGTCTTTGTGTGGTTCTCTTTGGGTTCCATTTGTTTGGGGTTCTTTGAGCTTTCTGGACTTGTAAATCTATTTCTTTCACCAGGTGGGGGAAGTTTTCAGTCATTATTTCTTCAAATAGTTTTTTAGTATCTTGCTCTCTCTCTTCTTCTGGCACCCCCATAATTCGGATGTTGGCATGGTTGAGGTTGTCCCAGAGGCTCCTTACACTAGCATCAAAAGTTTGGATTCTTTTTTATTTTTTGGTTATGTGTTTTTTGCTTCTTTGTATTTCAAATCTTTGACTTGATTCTTGCCCTTCTCTAGTCTGCTGTGAGGTCTCTATATAATATTTTTTATTTCAGTCAGTGTATGTTTAATTTCTAGTTGGGCTTTTTTCATATCCTTGAGGACCTCGCTAAATTTATCGGCCTTTTCTAGGAAATCCTTGAAAAATCTTATAACCATGATTTTGAACTCTATATCAAGTCATTTGCTTTCCTTCATTTCTTTCATTTGATCTGTTTCTTTGTCTCCGCATTTTCACTGCTTCCCTAAGCTGGTACAGTAGCTTTCTGTGCTAGGTGTCCTGTAGGACCCAGTGGCTCAGCCTTCCCAGTTACCTTAAGTGGACATTCTTGGGGCATCCCTTTGTGTCACAACCTTGTTGTAGTTAAATCTTGATTGTTGTTGGTATCACTGGGAGGAATTGACCTCCAGGCCAATTGGCTGTGAGGATCAGCTGTGTCTATGCTGAGAGAACTTCTGTGCTGGAGACACCCTTATGAGATAAGACTTGCAAAATTACAAAAGCCTTCATGCTCAGCTTGGAAGGGGCAGAGGTGAGGCTGCAGAGTCAGGGCAGAGCAAGCAGCTGTGGCTTCCCATCAGCCCTGCCCTATGAGGCCTCTATGTCTCAGTGTCACTCAGTAATTGCTGCAAGCACCTCTGAGAAAAAGCCACCCTTGAGTTTCGGCCTCTGCCAGACAGTCCAGTTTCTTCCAGAATGAGTCTGGGTTCCCAGAGTCTCGCCTGGAACTGGAGTTCAGCACAGCTAGGAGTTTCCGTCTCCCTCCCCCTTGAGAAAGCCAGCCACACACTCAGCCGCCAGTCTTCTCCACGCACACATCTCTGTATCTCAGCCTTTTGCAGCCCCTCTGAGTCTCCGTGTGCTTTTCTCTTTCCTTCTAGTTGTAGAAATTCCACTCAGGCAGCTTTCTGTCGTTCTGGATGATGTCCGTTTTGTCTTTTAGTTGTAGTTTTGAAATAGTTGTGTAAGGCAGCAGTTTAGGTATTTACCTATGTCACCATTTTGTTTCTCAGGAGAATTGTTAAAGATTCTAGTTTTATATTACATTTATTCAAGGTTGATCTATGAACTCCTTTTCCTTGCAATTTTGCTTACTTCCTATTACTGAAATTGGTATCCATGTTACATACCTCTCTTAGAGTAAATTCAGTCCCACTACAAACAAGTAATAAGAATACAGTTAGGAAAGAAGTCAAATACTACTGAGGGAAGCAAAAATCACATGTAACTAAGAATAGAGCTTGTTAAATGCATACTTAAGAATAATATCCTTGACTAAGACAATCCTGCAATCAGACTGTTCTTCTTTGTACTACATATTTCACTCAGACAGAAAAACACATTAAAAACAGTAGACAGAATAAAATGTCTAACACCAGCCCTAACCTGTTTGGCACAGTGGATAGAGCATGAGCCTGCAGATGGAAGGGTCCCAGTTTTGATTCCCAGTCAAGGGCACATGCCTGGGTTGTGGGCTCAATCCCCAGTAGGGAGTGTGTAGGAGGCAGCCAATCAATGGTTCCCTCTCATCATTGATGTTTCTCTTTCTCTCTCTCTCTCTCCCCCCCACCACTCTCTTTTTTATTCTCCCTCTCCCTCTCTCTATCCTGAACTCAATCCTATCTAATAAAAGAGAAACATGCAAACTGACCACATCTCTGCTACGCCCATAAGCCACACTCACCAGCCAATCAAGAGCGGGTATGCAAACTAACCAACCCAAGATGGCGGTTAATTTGCATATCCCAGTGCAGAGCAAAGACTGAAGGCAGTGTAGAAGGAAGCCAAGTGCTGCATAAGGGAGGGAAGCTGCAGAGAAGCAAGCAATTGGGGCACGGAGAAGGGAGGGAAGCAGGCAGAGCTGCAGAAAAAGAAGGAAAACATGGGGGGGGGGGCGAGAAGCAGATAAGGCTGCAGAGAAGGGAGGGAAGCAGGCAGGGCAGCAGAGAAGAAAGGGAAGCAAGCTGGGCATGGAGAAGCAGATGGGGCAGGAAGCAGGTGGGGCTGCAAAGAAGGGAGGGAAGCAGGTGGGGCTACAGAGGAGGGAAGAAAGCATGTGGGGCAGGAAACAGGGAGGGAAGCAGGTGGGGCAGCAGAGATAGGAGAAAAGCAGGTGATCGCTGCTGGAAGCCTTATTCATGCAGGCATCTTCCTTGCAATGGGTCTCCAGTAAAAATATATTTTAAAAAAAAAGGAGAAACCAAGATGGCGGCATAGGTGAAAACTTAAGCTGCTGCCTCGCACAACAACTTCAAAATTACAACTAAAAAACAGAATGGACAACATCTAGAACCACAGGAAAGCTGACTGAGTGAAAATTCTACAACTAGAAGTAAAGAGAGGGACTCACGAAGACTCAAAGAAGCTGTAAAAACCTGAGGTACGAAGGAGACACGCTTGTGGCGAGAATGGGCGGAGGAGGGTCTCGCTGACTTCCTCTAGCAGGAGGAAGATGGAAAATCCCGACTACAGGCAAGAATCCCAGTTCCAGGCGACACTCTTACAGGGGAGTCTGGACAGTTGTGAAAAGGAAGGAATGTATGGAAACCTAGGGGATCTGTGAAAGACAGAGGTCTGGGGGCATGCAAAAGTGCACACACAGAATGCTGACTTCTGATTGTGCCACTGGCTTTCTCTA
The DNA here is from genome assembly GCA_011751065.1 of Lasiurus cinereus. Lineage (NCBI taxonomy): Eukaryota > Metazoa > Chordata > Mammalia > Chiroptera > Vespertilionidae > Lasiurus > Lasiurus cinereus. The sequence continues at coordinate 8,282,593 of JAAGEH010000041.1, read as the reverse complement.
GGAGGAGGAAAACAGAACCTCCCAACAGCACTGAAATCCAGGTCCAACTGCACTGAACCCCAGTTTCAGGTGAGACCCTGGGGACCCAGACTCATACGGGTCCCTAGAGTACATGGAATCTCCAGGGAACCAAAAGGCAGAGGTCTGCAGGCAAGCGGCGCATGCGCAGGCGCAGCTGATCCTCACAAACAATTGGTTTGAAGGTCAATTCCTCCCAGTGATACCAACAGCAATCAAGACTTAACTACAACAAGGCTGTACAACAGTCCACAAAGGGGTGCACCAAGAGTGTCCACCTCAGGTAACCGGGGAGGCAGAGCTACTGGGCCACATAGGACAGCTGGCACACAAAGCTACTCTACCAATTCAGGGAAGGAGCGAAATATGCAGAGACAAAAGAACAGGTCACAAATGAAAGAAATGGAGAAAAACAAACTACTGGATAAAGAGTTCAAACCATGATTATAATGTTTTTTAAGAATTTCTTAGAAAAAATGGATAAATTTAGCAAGACCCAGGGAGAGATGAAAAAAGACCAACTAGAGATGAAAAAGAACCAACTAGAAATTAAACATATACTGACTGAAATAAGAAATATTATACAGAAACCTAATAGCAGAATAGAGGAACACAAGAATCAAGTCAAAGATTTGAAATACAAAGAAGCAAAAAACACTCCACTGGAAAAGCAAAAAGAATAAAAAAATGTGAAGATATTGTAGGGAGCCTCTAGGAATACTTCAAGTGTACCAACATCAGAATTATGAGGGTGCCAGAAGAAGAGAGAGAGCAAGATACTGAAAACCTATTGGAAGAAATAATGACTGAAAACTTCCCCCACCTGGTGAAAGAAATAGACTTACAGGTCTAGAAAGCACACAGAACTCCAAATAAAAGAAATCCAAAGAGGACTATACCAAGACACATCATAATTAAAATACCAAGAGCAAAAGACAAAGAGAATATTCAAAGCAGCAAGAGAAAAACAGTTAGTTACCTACAAGGGAGCACCCATACGATTGTCAGCTGATTTCTCAACAGAAACTATGCAGGCCAGACGGGAGTGGCAAGAAATATTCAAAGTGATGAATTGCAAGTACCTTACTCTACCCAGCAAAGCTATCATTCAGAACTGAAGAGCAGATAAAGAGCTTCACAGATAAGAAAAAGTTAAAGGAGTTCATCAACACCAAACCAGTATTATATGAAATGCTAAAAGGTATTCTTTAAGAAGAGGAAAAAGAAGAAGAAAACGGTAAAGGTAAAAATTATGAAGAACAAACACATATTTATCAACAAATGAATCTAAAAATCAAGTGAATAAAAAATCTGATGAACAGAATAAAGTAGTGAATATAACAGAATTAGGGGCATAGAAAGGGAGTGAACTGATAATTCTCAGGGGAAAAGAGGTGCGTGGGCAGTGCAGGGAGAGACCAGACATAATTATACACCTATGGATAAGGACAATGGGGGGGAGGTAAGGATAGAGGGTGGGGTGGGTACCAGATGAAGTGGAGCTATGGAGGAAAAAGAGAGAAACAATTGTAATAATCTGAACAATAAATACTTATTAAAATTTTTTTTAAAAGTCTAACACCATCTAGTGAATGCCTTCTACATGCTGAGCACTGAGCTAAGCAACCTGCATGCGATATTTGTATCAAACCCAACAAATCCCGGGGAGGAAGGTATTCATCTCTAAAATAGGGTGACATTATCAAATGGTAAAATTATTAAATATACTAGAGGCCCGGTGCACGAAATTCATTCACAGGGGAGGGGAGGAGTGTCCCTCAGCTCAACCTGCACCCTCTCCAATCTGGGACCTCTCGAGGGATGTCCAACTGCCCATTTAAGCCAGATCCTACGGGTATTAGGACCAGGCCTAAACGTGAATTTGGACATCCCTCTTACAATTCACGACTGCTGCCTCCCAACTGTTTGCTTGCCTGCCTTCCTGATTGCCCCTGACTGCTTCTGCCTGCCAGCCTGATCTCCCCCTAACCATCCCTGCCAGCCTGATAACTGCCCTCCCCTGCAGGCTTGATTGCCCCCAACTGCCCTCCCTTGAAGGCCTGGTCCCTCCCAACTGTCCTTACCTGCTGGCCATCTTGTGTCCACATGAGGGCAGCCATCTTTGACCACATGGGGGTGGCCATCTTGTGTGTTGGAGTGATGGTCAATTTGCATATTAATCTTCTATTATGTAGGACAGAGGTCTGGTGCACAGGTGGGGTCCAGCTGGTTTGCCCTGAAGGGTGTTCCCTTGGGGCGTGGGGCGGCCTGGGGGAGGTGCCTGTGGTGGTTTGCAGGTCGGCCATGCTCCCTGGTGGCCCAAGCAGAGGCCCTCGTATCTGGGATTTATTTATCTTCTATAATTGAAACTTTTTAGACTTGGGCGGAGGCCTGGGCTGTCCAGAGCAGACGGAAAGTGTGGCTTCCTCCATCACTGGGGAAACTCAAACCTCCTGTTCGCTCCATGGCCACAGCCATTTTTGTTGGGATTTATTCATCTTCTATAATTGTAGCCTTGAGTGGAGGCCTGGGCTGGCCAGGGTATGCAAGAAGCTTGGCCCCTCCATTGCCAGGGAAACCCAAGCTTCTTGTTCATTCTATGACAGCAGCCATCTTAGTTGGGTTAATTTGCATACTCACTCCTGATTGGCTAGTGGGCGTGGCTTGCGGATGTAGCAGAGGTGCTGTCAATTTGCATATTGCTCTTTTATTGGATAGGATACTATTAATCATTATCAAGAAAGTCTGGGAAAACAATGAGTCATGGTCTTTAAACCCATCATCTATAAAATACTGACAAATTGGTTAAAACAGGCACTACTGTAGAGTACCTGGCATGTAACAGCTACCACTTACTAAGCACCTACTGTCAGTGCCATTTATTGAGTCTGTGGAAACCAGGGATGATAAATGTGGATGGTGTGACAAACCCTATGACTGGGCACCAACTTATTTGATCTTATAAACTGTGCAAACTGTTTAAAAATTCCCTAGTGCACCAATTTTCAACTAGTGTGCCTAAAGAATTTTTAAAACATGCAATACCCTATTTAGTCAGGGGCACTGATCTCTTTTCCCTTAGAATATCTAATTCAAAAAATGATAATAGCCAACATAACAACAGCCATTCAGTGTGAATAAAAATTATACCTATTTTTTTTTTTTTTGGTCAAATTAGCAAAATGTTTTTTTTTTGGTGTGCCTCAAAATTTTAGTAGTTTATGTATGCCATGAGATGAAAAAGATTGAAAATGACTGCCCCATTGTAATGAAAATTACTGTTTCTGGAAATCTAAAGAAATTCTTCAGTGAATTTACATTGTGTAAGCTGGCCTACCCCTATAGAGGCTAATTTCAAAAGCTAGCTTCTACTTTATTTTAGTCTGCCCATGAAGAAATGATGCAAATATAATTCTAAAATTCACATAAAGGTAGAGAGCAATAACCAAGTTTCCCAGTATAGCCCAACAAGATCTAAAAACATAAATGTAGGGGAAGAATAGTAATGTAAGAGTAATTCAGTAAAAGAGTGAAGAGACCTGAAGAAAAAATTAATCAAAAGCAGAATTAGAAATTAAAGAACAACTAACATGAGATTATCCATTTTAATTTTTAATTTAAATTATCATCATTAATTTGACAGGAGTGTCTATAGTTTTTTTTGGCATAAAACAAATTTCAGCCATGGATATGTTGTTAAACTTCTGATTACTATGAACTTTGTATATTGACTTTTCTGCTAAACCTGCACAGGACCTGGGGTACTTAATAAGGTCTACAGGGGGAAATTTTATTAAACCACCTAATACTTTACTGTAAAAGAGAATCCTTTACTAATTTTCTTATTTTTTCATTTTTTCAAATTATTTAAGTATCCTGATCTTGAAAGTAAAGAATGCAATACAAATAAAAAGCACAAACTATTTGAGGACAGGATCATTTCCTATTCATCTTTGAGGCCTCAATGACCAACCTAGTGTCTAACAGGCTACTTGTGTCTCAGTAAATGTCTGGGAGCTGAATACATGGAATTCCTTCCTACCAAGGAGTTGGGCTCAGAGTACCGTCAATCTGGCTACCTGGGTGTTACACTAGTGGTTGGGGTTGAAACATAGCATAAATATGTAACAACAACAAGAGCTAGCACTCATATAACATTTAATGCATGCCAAACCCTACAGATGAGTAATTGTGTCCTCACAGCCACCCTAGAAGGGAGTACTAATGGGTACTCCTACTATTCCCATTAAAGCGTATCAGGAAACTGAGGCATAAAGGCTAGCTAACCTACTCAAGGTCACAACCAAGGTGGTATTCCACATTAGCTGTATGTCTTGCCTCCACAGGAGATAGGCAGCCAGGCTTCTTATGCAAGATGACAAAACTGATTACTCATCAGGAAGATGTGAGATTGCTCTGACCAAACTTTTCCCAGGGTTTATAGGTTTTAATTCGACCACATTTACTCCTTCTGAATCCCTCTTCAAACTACAAAAAAAGGGCACACATATTACATGGGTAGCAGGGGTGGGTCAAATGAAACTATAGGGCAGTATTTTGACTCTCTACAAATTTGGGTTATGTGGATCCAGGCCTAACAGCCTTACTAGTATTGTTCTCTCCTTTATAGTATAAGCTAACCAACACAGGTTTATTTACACAGTCAACCTCATTCCCACCTGTGGCACACACAACCTAAATATGCATCTTTAACCAAACATTATAATTATTTGTTTATGTCTGTCCCTCTAATAAGAAATTCTTGGAAGTTAATGACTATATCTTATTCAAACATGTTCCCAGAACCCTCCAAAGTACTCAATAAATACGGCTGCATGAGAGACACACACTGAGAGGACAGGATGTGTAACTTAAAACAGTACAGTGTTAAATTTACTCATATGTGACTACAAAATGGAAGGTCTGAAAGGGTTCCATTTAATTTAAATTCCTTAGATACAAGCCAACCAGCAGAAAAGAAGAAAATAAAATCAACATATAAATATCACATGGAAATTAGGAATTTTAATAGGTAATTAACAAATTACCTGTAATTAAAAACTGTATACTTGCTAATCCAAAGCTTACAATGAGGAATTTTTCAAGAGGGTTAATGCTAGAGGAGAAAGGTGGTGGTAGACAGATTAAGTACTCTGGAAGCAAAAGTTTAAACTCCACAAGTCTCCTTTTATTCTCCTTTGGTAGGAAACAGACTCTCAGCCTAAGTAACTTATTCAAGGTCACAGAGATAGTAAATGCTGGAGCCTCAATGCTTTTCATTTTATCAAACCACATTGTATTCTCACATAACACAGATTGTTGGTTTGTTTTTAAGGTAGGAGTTAGAGTAGGAAAAAGAATCCAAACCTCCTTTGAGACACAGACACATCATAACATAGCTAGAACATCAAGCCTAAGACCCCCAAAATGGGTTCCTTACTCTGAGCTAGGTCAGTTTACAATGTGCTTACTTAATTATGGAACCCAAAAGCTTTATTCAAAGCTAAACATTTTGTTTGTAAGGAAAAAATGCATACATTGGATCACAGTGAATGTTTGCTTTTTTTTTCTCACATCTCCCAAGCCCCTAGGTACACCAGAGAGTCCTGTCCACAACCCTGTCCTCTCCTGCAACCACTGTAACCTGTAACTAAGTGTCTGTCTTCCCAATTGTACTGGAGACTCCTTGCAGGGCCAGAACTGGGCCTTTATCTTTGTAGACTCGGGCTAAGACATAGCGCCCAGTGAATGAAAATGATTTACTGTAGTTTGCCAGTATTCAACCTTCTCTGGTGACCAAATAAGAATCGAGGTGTGACTATGAGATAAGGACTCAGAGGGTCTATGCTTAAAAAAAAAATCAAAGTGGTCTTTTAAAAGTACAAACAGTTTAAGACACCAACATGAAATTCTGAGGTAAACCCTGAGATGGTCATGAACCAGCCCGACGATGTTATCACTCAATTTCCCACAGAGTCAAGATTTACTGAGCATTTGCTGTTGTTACCAGGCATCATGCAGGTAATAGTGGGGACTCCTAACCTCAGAAGGGAGATATTGAGACAAAAATATAAATCTTTAGAAAGTATGCCAAGCAGTGTTGGTATGTGCTTGCAGGACAACCTGTACAAAGCCAACAGTGACTCCTAACACCTTCCACTTGTCTTTGTGTGTGGTGAAGACTGAGACCTAACAGCTTCCTGGATGCCAGCATCAGAGGATTAAACCCACCCTCTAAGCCAGTTTTCCAAGGTAAGGCTTCCCATCAGAACAAAAAGGATGTAACAACAGTTGATAATTAATTAGCTGACTTCACTCACTAAAATGCAATTGTTGATGTATTATGACTTCCAAACATGTAAATTAAGACTTTTATTTTCAACTGTACAAAGACTCTGAATTCACCTTGTATACAATGCATATCTTAAGGCCAGCCCCCTATAGATGATGCCTTAGAGCAGCGTGCCCTTCTGTTGACTAATGAGTTTGCTGACCACTGCCTTAAAGGTCCAGGTGGGATGAAGATTTAAACACAATCACTTTTTTTCACCAGTTTCTTCCAGGCCTCAGGCCAAGCTCACGGGCTTAGGTCTTTCTGCCTCCCCCTCCTCCCATTCCATTCAACTCCTCCAGTACAGACTCCCTTGGCTAGCCCATTATCTCTCTCCTCCCCTGTGGGCAGACACCCAAATGCCTGTTTTATGTTATCTTATGTTCAGAATCTAATAATGACAATTTAAGCCTTCCTTGATATCCCTGAATGTACTTTATTGTGCTGGCACTCCTTTACCCAGGCTTATTCCTGATCTTGCAGCATGTATCTTTACACCCATCTGGTAATGATTATTCATATATTGAGGCAAGATGGTAAAAAAAAAAAAAAATAGGAAAATTCCTTGGCAAGTGGAATGGGGAAACTAAGACGAATAGTTGAACAAAACGCCCCAGCAATTTACAGAAGTCACCTCTCTAGAGATAACATCTAGGCCTCAGCGGTATTTCAGCCCCAGAAAAACAGCAAAACCAGGTGATGGCCAGAACCAGCTGCAATGGCTAAGGACCCCAGCGCTGACCAAATCAGTGATGACCACCACCCACCTGGAAAACTAATGAATATTTTGCTGGAACCCTCCCCTGAAAACACCTAAGATTCCTCCCTGCAAAAGAGAAATAAAAGCCTCAAGACAAAGGACCCAGCAGGGTTCTCCCTCTAGGAAACATACATATACCTTTCCTTTCTCCCAATGAAACTCATCTTCTAAAATCTAAGGGACCCCATGGGACTTACAACCAGGGAAACAATGGGCAACAGCATCTCCTTTCAGGCTAATCCACTGAACCTATTCACAGGACCCCCCTTTGCTCTGATTTCCCATGAGTTAAAGCACTCACCTTGACTCATTTCCTATGACATTTCTAGAGAAGCAAAGTTGCCCAGCCTAGGTCTCTCATGTTGCTTCTTCTATGTTAAGCCCTTCCCTGTTTCATTGTCCCCAGTTTAATACATGTACCTACATGAACACCTGGACTCGAGTTGTGAAATCTTTCCTGCACGATGTCCACACACATGATCTGATCCTAGGAAGACCCACTCAGGGCCAGGCCCCTGTTCAGTAACATCATCACTGTAGACAATCTGCTCCATAAAATAAAAATAAATAAAACTGATGTAGTAGGAATCTACAGAAACTGACCCATGAAATCAAAGCCTCACACTTTCTCATGAGCTTTCACTTTCAAAGGGGATCATGCACTATACTGGACTACCTGATATTCCGTAAGTAAAGCAAAATCAACCAGTTCTCCAACTTTTCCTCATAGCCTTTCACAACTTTTCTGAAACTAAGCAGTGCAGGGACCCCTCTGCAAACAAAGACGCTGGCATCATTTCATTGTACCCTCCGTGCTGAGTGAAAATGACTTGAGTAAGGCTGCTGGAGTTAGTGAAAAATGGTTTCCAGGATTGTGTGCTGTGAGCTAGAAGGAGAAAACCTGAGACATCTTCCGGGAGGATCCACCTAAGAAATAGTTGTTTGTTTGTTTTTTATTGAAATCAGCATGAAATAAAATGCAATATTTGTATACATTATTTAAGTAAAACACAAAACACCTTCAAGGAATGACTACCTCTTTTGGTGTGTCCTTAGGCTTTCTTTGCCCCCAAGCAACTGTTTAGGAGGGAGCATAAAGGTGTTAAGGACAGATCCAACAGACAAAAAGCTCCAGGCACTTTTTCTCCTTGGAGGAAAAGTAGAGACAAAGCCAAAGAAAATAGCCCAGAGACATATAGACCAAAGGAACAGAACAGAGAACCCAGAAATCGACTCAAGCCATTATTCTCAAATAATATTTGACAAAGGAGACAAGAGCATCCAATTGAGTCAAGACAGTCTCTTCAATAAATGGTGTTGGGAAAATTGGACAGATATATGCAAAAAAAGAAAAAAGAAACTAGACCACCAACTCACACACAAAAAAAAAACTCAAAATGGATAAAGAATTTAAATGTAAGACAGGAAACCATAAAAATCTTACAAGAAACCATAGGTGGCAGAATAACAGACATTTGTTGTAGTAATATCTTTCCTGATATAGTAGCCCCTAGGGCAGAGATTGGCAAACAGGTTCGAGAGCCACATGCGGCTCCTTGGCCCCTTGCATGTGGCTCTTCCACAAATCACCATGTGCAGGTGTACACATACAGTGCAACTGAAACTTCATAGTCTATATGCAGAAGTCGGTTTTCGACTCTAAAAAAAAATTTCAGTCTTTGTACTGTTGATGTTTGGCTCTGTTGACTAATGAGTCTGCAACCACTGCCCTAGGGCAATGAAAACCAAGGAGAAAATAAATGGGATTACATGAAAATAAAAAGCTTCTGCAGAGCAAAAGAAACCATCAAAAAAACAAGGAAGCTTACTGCATGGGAGAACATATTTGCCAAAGTTATCTCTGATAAGGGTTTAATCTCCAAAATTTATAGGGAACTCCTCCTACAACTTAACAAAAGGAAGATAAACAATCCAATGAAAAAATGGGTAAAGGACCAAAATAGACACTTTTTGAAAGAGGACATACAAAAGGCAAAGAGACATATGAAAACATGCTTGAAGTCACTTGTCATCTGAGATGTAAATCAAAATGACAATGAGATACCATCTCACAACTGTCAGAATGGCTATCATCAACAAATCAACAAATGACAAATGCTGCTGAGGATAGGAATGCAGACTGGTGCAGCCACTATGGAGAGCAACAGTATGGAGTTCCCTCAAAAGCTAAAAATGGAACTCCCATTACCCAGTAATACCACTTCTAGGACTATATACCAAGAACCTAGAAACATCCATCAGAAAGGATATATGCATCCCTATGTTCATAGCAGCACAATATACAATAGCTAAGATTTGGAAACAGCCTAAGTGCCCATTAGCAGATGAGTAGATTAGAAAACTGCGGTACATGTACACAATGGAATATTACACTGCTATAAAAAAGGAGGAATTCTTTTTTTAAAAAAAAATTTTTTATTGATTTTTTTACAGAGAGGAAGGGAGAGAGAGAGAGTCAGAAACATCGATGAGAGAGAAACATCGATCAGCCACCTCCTGCACAACTCCCAATGGGGATGTGCCCACAACCAAGGTATGTGCCCCTGACCGGAATCAAACCCGGGACCTTCCAGTCCACAGGCCAACGCTCTATCCACTGAGCTAAACCAGTTTCAGCAAAAAGAAGGAATTCTTACCATTTGCAATAGCATGGATTGTTCTAGAGAGCATTATGCTATGCAAAATAAGCCAGTGAATATAAATATCACATAATCTCACTCATTTGTGGAATAAAATGAACATCATAAACTGATGAACAAAAATAGATACAGAGACAAAGAAGCATCAAACAGACTATCAAACTTCAGCAGGAAGGCAGGGGAGAGTTAGGGGGGATGGGTATTAGATCAACCAAAAGACTTGTATGCATATAAGCATAACCAATGGACGCAGATACTAGAGGGGATGAGGATATGTGCCGAGAGGTGGGGAAGGCTGAGAGGAGGTCACTGATGGAAAAAGAAGACATATGTACTACTTTTTGTAATACTTTAAACAATAGATAGAATATAAATAATATTAGGACATTATTTAGTTAGGCTAACCCTGAATTCATGAAGGCAGAATATTAAGAAATGAAATCTCTTTCAATGTTGGAATGAGAGGGAAAAAAAAAGAAAATAGCTCAGAGAAAGAAAAAAAATTTAATGGTAGAAAGTCTTCTCTAAAGATATAAAAAACTAACATTTGAGTACACATGTAAAGTAACAAAAAATCCTATTAAGCACATGTATGCCCATTTTATAGCTAGAGAAGTCCACAATTAAATAATTTGTCCCAAGGACACACAGAGCTAGTAAATGATAAACTAATATGTGAAGAAAAATCATCCATCTGCAAAGCCTTGACCTTGTTTTTTTACCAGGCACCAGACCCCAGGTAGAGACCAGGCAGGTGGAAAAACAGGTGCTCAACCAATCGGGGACCAGGTCCCAGAACTGTGGCCAGAAAAGAGTGACAACCCCAGGCTTCTTCCTGCAACAGGGACAAAGTGCTGAATGCTCTGGCCAACTTCTTTGGTCTACCATGCTAGGCACATCTAATGCACTTTCACCCAGGGGTGTGGGTCAGTGGCAGCAAAGCAGGAGGATTCACAAACAAATGTCACTGGCTTGACAACCTACTCAAAACTGACCCTACTGACCTTCAACTATGCTTACATATGCAAAAGCCTGGTTGTTTTGTGCTTAATGTGAGTGTGTGTGTGGTGGGGGTCAGGTAGGGGATTAAAATCTGCATTACTATTCTGTATTATCATTTCTTTCATACACTGACTTCTGGCTGAAATAGTATAAAGAAATACTGTATTAAACAACTACTTCAGAATTCACTCAATACTTATTTAGACATTTGCAGAAAACGGGAGTTAAATACAACAGAAGGGAAAGTGAGAATTACTCAGAGCTGTTGTATATAAGCTATCAATATTAAGTACATATAACCCTTCCCAAAGAATTGTGGGTAAAGGACAGGAAGAAAGTCATAGGTTTACAACACTGACACTTGTCAAAGAGCACTTAAATTATTGGTATGTGAGAGTTAACACTGCTGAAAGCCTGACAGGAAAGAACACACAAGGAGTGACCAGTTGCTCTGCGTGATAAAATGTGATAAAGCACACCAGAGGGTAGCTGTGATAAATGAGAAAGAGGTAGATAATATTATATGATTTTAAGAAGAAAAAAAAAAAATACTGACCTTAACCAGTTTGGCTCAGTCAATAGAGCACTGACCTGTGAACTGAAGGGTCCCAGGTTCGATTCCGGTCAAGGGCATGTACCTTGGTTTCAGGCACATCCCCAGTAAGGGGTGTGCAGGAGGCAGCTGATGGATGTTTCTCTCTCATAGATGTTTCTAACTCTCTATCCCTCTCCCTTCCTTTCTGTAAAAAAATCAGTAAAATATATTTGAAAAAAATATACTGAAAGGTAGATTGACACCTGCCTAAAATTAAAAATTACATTTATAACAACTTGAGAAGTTTCTATAAACTGTCAGATAATAATGGGCTGAAAATTTTCAAATCACAATTCTGTGAAGTAATCAATAAACATTAACATCAGAATTGTATCTGAAATAAAAATAAATTACCTCCATATATTATGTATGATAAACAAACTACAATATATTTTTTTAAAGTGTAGGTCTTCAGAGTATCATTGGGATTTTGGATAGAGTATTCAGAAGGTCTTACCTAAACTGTGGTAATAATTAGTCCTAAACTGAGCACTGCTTTATACCCAACTAACAAATCTTAAAAACAAGACCCCAAAAAAGGCCGAACTCAACAGTATCTTAGAACAAAGCTCAAGAATATATTTGGAATACAAAAATATAGCACCTAACAAAGTAAAATTCATAATGTCTGGCATCCAATTAAAGACTACTAAACATACCAACAGGTAAGAAAATATGAAGAGAATCCATTGAAACCAACCTAGAACTGGCACAGATGTTAAAATTAGCTGACAAGACAATAAAAAGGTATTATAACTATGTTCCATATGTTTAAAAGTTAACTGAGAAATGAAAGAAATACAAGAGAGTGAAACCAATCTAGACATGAAAACCACAATCTGTGACATGAAAAGTACCCTGAAAAGGGTTAATGGTAGATTAGACATCGCAAAAGAAATGATTAAGAAACTTGAAGACAACGCAATAAAACCAAAATGCAGCCCGGCCAGTGTGACTCAGTGGTTGAGGATCAACCTATGAATTAGGAGGTCACGGTTCGATTCCTGGTCAGGACATATGCATGCGTTGCAGGCTTGATCTGATCCCCAGTTGGCAGCCAACAATAATTTTTTCTCATCATTGATGTTTCTCTCTTTTTCTCTTTTTGAAATCAATAAAAACATTTTAAATGCAAAAACTAAATAGTCCAGTGAGTTGTGACAACAATTTTAAGCTGCCTAATACATGAATAACTGGAGTCCCTAAACTGTAGTTGGACAGAGAACAACTGGAAAAATATATAAAGAAATAATAGTTGAAATTTTTCCAAATTTAATGAAAACTATAGATACATAGATCCAACAAATTCAATAAACCCTAACTACAAGAAACCTGAAAAAATATATACTAAGAGATATCAAATTGCTCAAAACAAGTGAGAAACAGAAAATCTTAAAAGCATCAAGAGAGATACGTGACATACAAAGGAATAAAGATACAGATGATATCAAATTTTTCATGAGAAACAATGCAAGGGAGAAAACAGTGAAGATAACATCTCCAAAGTACTAAAAGAAATGTAAAACATTTAAGACATGTCAAAGTATAATTCTATAGCCAGCAAAAATACATTTTAAAAACCAAAGGCAAAAAAAAGAGAATTTCAGACATATAAAAGCTAAAATAACTCATTCTTGGAAGATACACACTACAAGAAACATTAAAGGAAATCCTCCAAGCAAAAGAAAGAACTATGGATATAAAAAAGAATTAATATCTCCAGAAATGGTAACTACTGTACATATTAATTTAAAGGATTCCAATAAAATTAAATCTAAACTACTTCTTCCCTCTTAGGCTTTCTCTCTTCAGTAGAATTCTCAGTAACGCATTTTCTCCTCCAGCCATAAGTCAAGAAAAGCCACTAGTAAGTGAGGTAAATCTCTAAATACAAAATAACTTCCCTATATGGAAACCATAGCTACAGCTGCACTGGCTCTGAAAACAGAAGTTACTTCTTGGTACAGTGGTACCTCGAGATACGAGTTTAATTCGTTCCGTAACCTTGAGGTGTGGGAATCTATGAGACACTCAAGTCGAGGTAAACTGGCGGGTCGTGTGCAGCCAGCCAATCTGCGCGATTACTCCTATCTCAACTGTTGCTCGTATTTCAAAGCAAAAAATCGCTCACTCAATGGCTTGTATCTCAAAAATCTCGTATGTTAGGGCACTCGTAACTCGAGGTACCACTGTATTGCTAACCACTACTTCATGTCCCATTCGCAAATCAAGAAGCAATACTTTAGCCAGCCTGGTGTGGGTCAGTGGTAACCCATGAACCAGGAATTCATGGTTTGATTCCCAGTCAGAGCTCATGGTCTGGTAGGGGGCTTGATTCCCAGTAGGGGATATGCAAGAGGTAATCAATCAATTATTCTCTCTCATCATTGATGTTTCTATCTCTCTTCTCCCTTCTTCCCTCTGAAATCAAGAAAAAACATATTAAGGGGAAACCAAGATGGCAGCATAGGTGAACACCTGAACTGATGCCTTGCACAACTATCTCAAAACTACAGCTAAAAGACAAAATAGTCAGCATCCAGAACCTCCAGAAACCTGGCTCAGTGGAAATTCTACAACTACAAGGAAAGAGAGGGGCTCATGGAGACTCAGAGGAGCTGCAAAAAGCTGAAGTACGGAGACATGTGTGTGGAGAGGATGGGTGGCGGGGGGTGGGGGGGGGCGGCTGGCTGGCTTCCTCTAGCGGGAGGGAGACAGAAACTCCAAGCAAAAGAAAGAACTGAACCCCAGTGCCGACTGCACTGAACCCCAGTTCCGGGAGAGACTCATACAGGGGAATCTGTATTGTCGAAAAAAGGGAGGAGTGCATGGAAATTCAGGGGAGCCACGAAAGGCAGAGATCTAGAGAGGCATGCGCCACTGTACACAGAGAGCACTGACTACTGATTGTGCTGTTGGCGTTCTCTAGTGGGAGGAAGACTAAACCTCCCAACTGCACTGAACTCCATTTTCGACTGTACTGAACCCGTTTCGGGTGAGACCCTGGGGACCCAGATTCATAAGGGTCCCAGAGTGCATGGAAACTCAGAGGAACCAAGAAAGGCAGAGGTCTGGAGGCACGCGCGTGCACACAGGAAGGGCTGCAGCGACTCCTGAGGGATACTGAGACAGAGAGGCTGTGTAGGGCAGGACTGACAGAAAGCCAAGGCTGTCTGCGCAGCTCTGAGACTCCACACCATCCAAGCCAAACACAGAGGCTTTTACAATTTTACAAGTTTTGTATCATAAGGCTGACTCCACTCCAGCACAGAAGTTCTCTGGGCATAGACACAGCTGATCCTCACAGCCAAATGGCCTGGAGGTCAAATTCCCCTGAGTGATACTAACAACAATCAAAACTTACCTACAACAAGGCTGTACACAAAGTCCACAAAGGGGTGCACCAAGAGAGTCCACCTCAAGTAACTGGGGAGGCAGAGCTACTGGGCAATATAGAACACCTAGCACACAAAGCTACTCTACCAACTCAAGGAACCAGCAAAAAATGCAGAGACAAAGGAACAGATCACAAACGAAAGAAATGGAGAAAAACAAACAACTGAATATAGAGTTCAAAACCACAGTTATAAGCTTTTTCAAGAATTTCCTAGAAAAGATGGATAAATTTAGTGAGACCCAAGAGGAAATGAAAAAGGACCAAGTAGAAATGAAACATACACTGACTCAAATAAAAAATAATATACAGAGACCTAACAGCAGTCTAGAGGAACGGGAGAATCAAGTCAAAGATTTTAAATTTAAAGAAGCAGAAAACACCCAACCAGAAAAACAAAAAAAGAGTCCAAAAATGTGAAGATAGTGTAAGGAGCCTCCGGGACAACTTCAAACGTACCAACATCAGATTTTTTAAAACTTCGGGTTTGATTTACAATAGCTTCAAAAAGAATAAAATATGTAGGAAAATATGGGGGCGCCAGAAGAAGAGAGAGAGCAAGATACTGAAAACCTATTGGAAGAAATAATGACTGAAAACTTCCCACATCTGGTGAAAGAAATACTTACAAGTCCAGAAAGCGCACAGAACTGCAAACAAAAGGAATCCAAAAAGGACCACACCAAGACACATCATAATTAAAATGCCAAGAGCAAAAGACAAAGAGAATATTCAAAGCAGCAAGAGAAAAACAGTTAATTACCTACAAGGGAGCACCCATGTGATTGTCAGCTGATTTCTCAATAGAAACTATGTAGGCCAGATAGGAGTGGCAAGAAATATTCAAAGTGATGAATAGCAAGAACCTACAACCAAGATCACTCTACCCAGCAAAGCTATCATTCAGAATTGAAGAGCAGATAAAGAGCTTCACAGATAAGAAAAAGGGAGATACAAGCTCCCGACTGCTCTGACTCCAGTTCTGGGCAAGACTCTGGGGACTCAGACTCATACAGGAACTGGACTGTCTGGCATTGTGCTAGAACACGACGGAGGCTTTCTCTCAGAGGTCCTTACAGCTATCATTGTCCCTGCAGGGTGTCACAGGGTGTCACGGGGTGTAGGAACCCAGGACCAATTCAGGGCAGGGCTGACATCAGCCATTGCTGTTTCCTCTGCCCTGGTGATTTCCTAAGACCCTGCTCCATGCAATTTACCACCTTATCTAAGCTGTGCATAGAGGCTTTTGCATATGAATGGCCTGGCCTTTTGCAATCTAAAATTACCTAAAAAACTACAGCTGGGTCAGAGAGCCCAGGGATTCCAAAAGAAGGCTCAAGGCTCCACAGCAGCTTGCACTGCTTCACAGCTGGGCCTCAATGAGGCACCTCCAAACCCCAAACAAAGAGGAGGAATCTGCAGATCTCTCTGTAGCTCTTGCTGGGTGGCCTCAGGCAGTGGCTGACTTTGCTCCTCCTGAGACTCCAGAGCTAGTGTACCGAGTGGTCTGAGTGAGACCATCCAGATTACAACTCTTCATATCCATAAGAGAGAAACTCAGAGGGCAGATTCAGTGAGTGCCAAAGCCCCACTGAAGCAAGTCTTGCCCCAGAAGGGTGTCTCCAGCACAGAAGTTCTCCCATCAAAGAAACAACTGACCCTCACAGCCAATTGGCCTGGAGGTCAATTCCTCCCAGTGATATCAACAACAATCAAGGCTTAACTACAACAAGACTGTGCACAGAGCCCACAAAGGGGTGTACCAAGAGTGTCCACCTCAGGTAACCGGGAAGGCTGAGCCACTGGGCCCTATAGGGCACTTAGCATACAAAGCCACTCTATCAACACAGAGAAGCAGTCAAAATGTGGAGACAAAGAAACAGGTCACAAATGACAGAAATGGAGGAAAGCAACCTACTGTATAGAGTTCAAAACCACAGTTATAAGGTTTCTCAAGAATCTTCGATAAACCTCCAAGAAATTCAGTGAGACCCTCAAAGATATGAAAAAGGACCAATTAGAAATTAAGCATACAATGCTGAAATAAAGAATAATATACAGAGACCCAATAGCAGACTAGAGAATCCCAAGGATCAAGTCAAAGATTTAAAATACAAAGAAGCAAAAAAC
Source organism: Lasiurus cinereus (assembly GCA_011751065.1). Classification (NCBI taxonomy): domain Eukaryota; kingdom Metazoa; phylum Chordata; class Mammalia; order Chiroptera; family Vespertilionidae; genus Lasiurus; species Lasiurus cinereus. The sequence continues at coordinate 8,265,703 of JAAGEH010000041.1, read as the reverse complement.
ATCCAATTGGAAAAGCAAAAAGAATCCAAAATTAGGAAGATAGTGTAAGGAGTCTCTGAGACAACTTCCAGCGTACCAACATCTGAATTATGGGAATGCCAGAAGAAGAGAGAGAGCAAGATACTGAAAACCTATTTGAAGAAATAATGACAGAAAACTTCCTCTAACTGGTGAAAGAAATAGACCTAACAAGTCCAGCCAGTGAAGAGAACCCCAAACAAAAGGAATCCAAAGAGAACCACACCAAGACACATCATAATTAAAATGCCAAGGGTAAAAGATAAGGAGAGAATATTAAAGCAACAAGAGAAAAACAGTTTTCTCAACAGAAACTATGCAGGCCAGACGGGAGTGACAAGAAATAATCAACATGATGAATAGCAAGAATCTACAACCAGAGAATTCAAGATGGTGGCATAGGTGAACACCTAAACTGCTGCCTCGCACAACCATTTCAAAACTACAACTAAAAGACAGAACAGACATCATTAAGAACCACAGGAAAGCTGGCTGAGTGGAAATTCTATAACTAGAAGAAAAGAGAGGGGCTCATGGAGACCCAAAGGAACTGCAAAAAGCTGAGGTACAGAGATGCGCCATAGAGAGAGCAGATGCCGGATTGCCTGGCTGACTTCCTCTGGTAGGAGGGAAATGGGAGACTACCAACTGCACTGAACCCCTTATCCTACAGCACTGAACCCCAAGTCCAGCCAAAACCCCCATACAGGGGGAGTTTGGAGTGTGAAAAGGGAGAAGTGCACGGAAATTTAGAGGAGCCGCAAAAGGGCAGAAGTCTGGTGGCACGCACAGCACTGCACACAGAAGATGGACTGATGATTGTGCCGCTGGCTTTCACTAGTGGGCGGGAGACAGAGCCTCCCAACTGCTCCACTTCTAACTCCACTAACCCCCTGCTTCAGGCAAGACCCTGGGGACCCAGACTCATACGGTCCCGTAGTGCAGGGGAGCTGGAAAGGCAGCAGTCTAGAGGCACTGCAGTGCACACAGGGACCACTCCAGCGATTACCCAGAGACACATGAGACCCAGGGACCAGGTAGGGCGGGGCCCACTGGAAGGCAAGGCGGTCCGTTAAGTCCTAAGACTCCATCCCTCCCAAGCTCAACAGAGAGGCTTTTGTATAGTTTTGCAAATCTTGTATCATAAGGCTCAATTCAACACAGAAGTTCTCCCGGAATAGTGAAAATGCGGAGACAAAGGAAGAGATCACAAACAAAAGAAATGGAGGAAAACAAAGGACTGGATATAGAGTTCAAAAACACGGTTATAAGGTTTTCCAAGAATATCCTAGAAAAGATGGATAAATTTAGCGAGACCCAAGAGATGAAAAAGGACCAACTAAAAATGAAACATACACTGACTGAAATAAAAGATATTATACAGAGACCTAACAGCAAACTAGAGGAAGGCAAGAATCAGAAAACACTCAAATGGAAAAGCAAAAAGAAAAAAGAATCCCAAAAGGTGAAGATAATGTAAGGAGCCTCTGGGACAGTTTCAAGCGCACCAACATCAGAATTATGGGGGTGCCAGAGGAAGAGAGAGAGCAAGATACTGAAAACCTATTGGAAGAAATAATGACTGAAAACTTCCCTCATCTGGTAAAAGAAATAGACTTACAAGTCCAGGAAGCACACAAAACCCCAAATAAAACGAATCCAAAGAGCATCACACCAGGACAAATCATAATTAAAATGCCAAGAGCAAAAGACAAAGAGAGAATATTCAAAGCAGCAAGAGAAAAACAGTTAATTACCTACAAGGGAGCACCCATACGACTGTCAGCTGATTTCTCAAATAAACTATGCAGGCCAGACGAGAGTGGCAAGAAATATTCAATGTGATGAATAGCAAGAACCTATAACCAAGAATACTCTATTCAGCAAAGCTATCATTCAGAATTGAAGGGCAAATAAAGAGCTTCACAGATAAGAAAAAGCTAAAGGAGTTCATCAACACCAAACCAGTATTATATGAAATGCTGAAAGGTACTCTTTAAGAAGAGAAAGAAGAAAAAGGTAAAAGATAAAAAATTATGAACTACAAATACATATCTACTAACAAGTGAATCTAAAAATTAAGTGAATTAAAAATTTGATCAACAGAATAAACTGGTGAATATAATAGCATCAGGAGCACAGAAAGGGAGTGAACTGATCATTCTCAAGGGAAAAAGAGGGGGTGGGAATGCAGGGAGAGACTGGACAAAAATCATCCACCTATGGATGAGGCTAATGTTGGGGAAGGTAAGGATAGAGGGAGGGGGTGAGAGCTGGGTGGAGGGAAGCTATTGAGGGGGGAAAAAAGAGAAACAAATGTAATAATCTGAAAATAAAGATTTAATTTTTTAAAAAAAGAATCTACAACCAAAATTACTCTACCTACCAAAGCTATCTTTTAGAATTGAAGGTCAGATAAAGAGCTTCTCAGATAAGGAAAAGCTAAAGGAGTTCATCACGGCCAAACCAGTATTATATGAAATGCTAAAGGGTACTCTTTAAGAAGAGGAAGAAGAAAAAGGTAAAGATAAAAATTATGAACAACAAAGTGACAACAAATATGTATCTATCAAGTGAATCTAAAAATCAAATGAATAAAAAATTTGACAAACAGAATAATCTGGTGAATATAATAGAATCAGGGGCATAGAAAGGGAGTGGACTGACAATTCTCAGGGGGAAAAGAGGTGTGGGGGATGTTGGAAGAGACTGGACAAAAATCGTACACCTATAGGACAAGGACAGTGAGGGGAGGGGTTAGGGGAGGAGATTGGGTGAGAACAGGGTAGAAGGGAGCTATGGAGGGAAAAAAGAGGAACAACTGTAATAATCTGAACAATAAAGGTTTATTTTTTAAAAAATGGCCACATGATCTTCAAAACCAAGGGTTTCAATCCTGGAAAAAACGTAAAAGAATGACTTTGGACCCTTATCTTATATCATATACAAAAATTAATTCAAAACAGGTTCAAGAATAAAATGTAAGACCTTCATACTATACATGTGCTAGAAGAAAACATGAGAAGAAAAGATTCATGGCCTTGGACTTGGTGATGTTTTCTTGAATTATACCAAAAGCACAGGCCACAAGCAAAAAATAGACAATGAGATACATCAGACTAAAAAATGCTCTACATCAAAGGATGCAATCAACAGAGTAAAAAGGCAACCTACAGAATGAGAAAAAACATTTACAAATAATTTATCTGATAAGGAGTTAATATCTAAATTATATAAAGAACTCCTACAACTCAACAAAATAACCCAATTTTAAAAACAGTAAGACATACAAACAGTGATGCTTGGTATCACCAATTATTACAGAACTGTAAATAAAACCACAATGAGATATTACCTCACATCCATCCGAATGGCCACTATAAAAACTCTTTTAAAAACACTATAAGAAGTAAAATAAGTGTTGGCAAGGATGTGAAGAAACGGAACCTTTGCACACTGTTAGAGAAACTGTAAACTCAACCTTTTGCACTGTTAGTAGTGCAGCTACTATGGAAAATGGTATGGCAGTTGCTCAAAAACTTAAAAATAGAACAACCATCTGATCCAGCAAACCCACTTCTGGATCTATAATTTAAGAATTAAAAGAATTAAGGGGGGGTCTCAAAGGGACATTTGCACACTCACATTCATAGCAGTATTACTCACAATAGCCAAGAAGTGAAAACAACCCAAATGTCCAGTGGTAGATAAATGTACCAACAAAATGCAAAAGTGCTAGATACATTCAAGAGCAGCCTTTAAAAAGAGGAAAATCCTGTAACATGCTATAACATGATAAATCTTGAGGACATTACGCAAAGTGAAATAAACCAAAAAAAAGAAAATCCTATATGGGTACCTAAGTAGTCAAATTCATTAAAAAAAAAAAAAAAAGTAGAATGGAAGTTTTCCAGGGGCTAGATGAAGGAAAGAGAATGGGGAGTTACTGTTTAATGGGTACAGAGTTTAAGTTACGCAAAATAAAAGTTCTCAGGACCTGTACCACAACCATCTGAATATACTTAACACTATGGAAGTGTACAATTAAAAATGGTTAAAATTGTAAGTTTTATGTCAAGTGTTTTTAAAAGTATGTAGAAATCACCAAATAAATATAGCAGATTTGTATCATGACAGACCATGTAAAAGATCCTTTTAGACCTTAGGCATTTTTCAGACCTTTGAAAAATATAAATCAAAGAGTTAACGGCTTTCTAAAAATCTTTCTAAAGCAATCACACAGGAATGAAAGAAAAATTCATCTACTACTACAGATGAAACTAATTACTATTTTAATCTTGTTCATCTCGTGACACATAAAACCAATTACTAAAATTCTTCAGCATACCAAAAAATACAGTTTTTATTGCTCTGACAAAAATGTAAGTATAAATTTGATTCATTCACATGGGATAGCTATTGTCCTCTTTTAAAAATCTGACCATCTAAAAGAAGTCAGTGCCCCTGACTACATAGTTAATATTGCATGTTTTAAAAATTCTTGCAGCATACCAGTGTGTCGTGGCATACTAGTTGAAAATCACTGACTTAATCCAAAAATGCCTTCATTAAAGACAAAGCAACAGAAAATGAACTTCTAGAGCTCCTGGGCCTCTCGTGGAAGTCCATCAGAGAGACTTTGAGAAGCTGATGTCAATGCCGGCTTTCAGAAATATCTCCAATTCCTTTCAATCCATGGCAAGTTTCAGAGAATATTCTACATTTCTAGACAAACTTGCCACATCAACCCAGAATTAAGAGGTATTCACAGAATGCAATATAACTTAATGTAACCTAAGGAATTACCAGGTACCTAAATCATCAATATCAAGTACATTCCTTCGTTTATCTGTTCATGGAGTCCCTTGGTTTCTTTTTAAGAATGTGCATGGTCCAGAATGGCCTGTGATCATCATAATGGTTAAGAAGTTGATAGGAAGTAATATGAATGTTGACATATACACTGGTTTTGCCCAAACTGCCAGTTCTGCCCTCTACAGCTGAAGTACAACACAACAAAATCTATTACTACCTTACTCATTCAAGATTAGATGAGATAGTTCAGCTTCTGACCAGATGGCCTGGAATGAAATTTTGGCTCAACTGCCTACCAGATCTGTTGACTTGGGAATACAGGCACGCCTCATTTTATTCACAGATGTTTTGGTGTTTTATAAATGAAGGCAAAAACCCTCTACCAGCAAAAAAACTCGCTTCATTGTGGTCTGGAACCAACTGCAATATTTCTGAGATGTGCCTGTATTACTTCATTTCTTTGTGACTGATTCATTATCTATAAATTGGAATTTTATGAGAATCTGCAATCTTAAAATCCAAAAGTTACAAAGTAATGATTAGAGTAGGTGTTTACTACTCATTTAGAGAAGAAAAAGGTGACCTGATGTCCAATTATAGCAGGATTCCTAACATCTGAATCTTAAGTTCAGAGTTTTACATGTACTCAATCAAGGTCTCGGATTCAAGAAGGGGAGAAGGTCATTTTAGGTCAACCTTCATTCAAACAGAATGTCTGCTATGCATAAACTGTAGATGTTAACAGATTCTGCCCAAAGAAATTCTAATCTGGACAAAGAATGACACTAATAAAATAATTTAAGTAGCTAAATGAGGCAGTACACAATTAATTAAGTTAGAAATGAATGACAGATGAGTAACAAAGATGATGCAAATTCAGAGGGGATTGCAGGACTGAAGAGAAATGGAGAAAGCTGGGATGTGAAAGCCTATTGCAGTGCCCAAGGCTGGGGGCTGAAAGACACTGAGAGAATAAATAGGCATTGGTGCTGCCTGGTAAGGAGCCAAAAATGAGACCAATGTGGCAGACAGAATAATTATGGCATTAATAAAAACTGGGAAACTGGAGGTGGCACAAGATAATTCTGCTTTGGACATGTGCAATGTGTTGGTGCCTACACATGCACATACATGAAGGAAGACATCCTCAGGGCAGCTAGAGGAGAATGACTGACAACAGGATGATAACCAAAAAGTACAAAGTCACAGGCACCAAGGCAGAAAAGTTCCAAGAAGTAGCTATCAACAATGCCTAACGCTGCCTACAATAGATAGCAAGAGAAAATTCAGCCATAGAAAACAGGCCTCTGGCAGTCTTGAAAAGACTATCAGAAAGCTCAAGTCACATGCAGATGAAGGAGAATTTCTAAAATATCAAGCACCAGCAATAATTTAATTTTCCATAAGAGTAATTTGACTTATTATTACTCTAGATGATTTTATATCTATCCCATCCCCCAAAGATTATCTTTTTGGCAGGTGTCTCTGAATCTTGCAAGGACTATAAAGAGGAGGAAATAGTCATTAACAAGAAGAAGACAGGATACTTTCCAACTACAGGATTCCAAGGCTCCTTGAGTAGCTTTAAACAATATTAATTCTACCTACTAGGCCCTAGATTAGAGTAGCCACTCTATATCCCTACACAAAGGATTAAAACACCTCGGTAAGAAAATCACTTTTTAAATTATTTTTGTTTATATAAAGTAATAATTTGATTAGAAGAAAGTAAATATGTTTTGAAGAACCAAGATGGCGGTGTAAGTAAATGTAGGTACTTGCCACCTCCCACAACCACATCAAAATTACCAAAATACAGAACTACCATCATTCAGAACCACCTGAAATCTGGCTGAATGGAAGTCCTACAACTAGAGAAGTAAAGAAAGCACAATGAGACTGGTTAGTGGTGAGGGGAAGATGCAGAACAGGCTCGTTGGACACCCACTTGTGTTTTTTTTTGTGTTTTTTTTTGTGAATCGGGAGAGAGAAATGTGGCTGCAGAGGCCTCTCGTGAAAAACAAGGAGTCCCAGACCCACACCAGACTCCTAAGCACAGAGTTCCAGTGCTGGAAAGAGGAATCCCCACCACTAGGGGCTGTAAAAACAGAGATTGTGGCTGATTGACACAGAGGCTGCTGGAGACTCAGGGAGTTCCTTTTAAAGGGCCAGCACAAGGCTTACTCAGGCTCAATCCCTCTGGAATCCAGTGCTGGGGTGGTGGCTTGAAAGGAACCTGGGACATTCAGGGATGAACTGATTGTCTGGCATGGAAGCAGGAATTTAGGACTTTCTTTCTCCCAGATTTAGGGTGTGGGGTCATTGTTCCTGTCCTAGGATCTCCTCCACTGAAGCACTAACTAGAAGCCATATCTGAGTTTCCATAAGCTTGGCTCACACTTTTTGCTCAGCCCTGGTGATTCCCTGAGAACCTCCCCTTTGCAATTTGAGCCCCACCCAAGGTGTTTGCAGCAGCTTTTCCAAATGAATGGTCTGTCCTGTTCAAGCTTCATACTTTCCTGTCAGCATGCCCCATAACTATCAATAAGAAGACCAAGACCCAGCACTAGCACCAGCAGCCTGACTTACTTCACAGCTGGGCCTTGCCTGGGCACTTCCTATCCCAATACAAGGGTGGTCCCAGGCAGTGGCTAACTTTGCACCTCCCAGGAGGCCCTAGAGGCAGAGTATCCAGTGAACAGCTTCAACCCATTCCAGATTACAACTCTACATATCCACAAGCAACACACTCAAGGGTCAGACTGAATGAGCACCAAAGCCCCAATGAAGGAAGTCCTGTACTACAGGGGTATCTCCTATACAGAAGTTCTTCCATTGCAGACACAGCTGGTCCTCACAGTCAATTGGCCTGGAATTCAATTCCTCCCAGTGATGCCAACAGCAATCAACACTCAACTACACCAAGACTGTGCACTTAGCCCATACAGGGGTGCACACAGGAGTTCCCAGGTGACTGGGGAGGCTGAGCCATAAGGCCCTATAGGACACCTACTACACAATTCCATGAGACATAGCAGCTTTACCTAATACACGGAAATAAACACAGGGAAGCAGCCAAAATGCAGAGACAAAGAAACATGTCACAAATGAAAGAAATGGAAGCAAGCAACCTACTGAATACAGAGTTCAAAACAATGGTTATAAGGTTGCTCAAGGATCTTAATGAGAACTTCAAGGGACTCAGAGAGATTCAAAGGACTTAGTGAGACTTTCAAGGATCCTAGTGAGAATGTCAAAGACATGAAAAAGGACCAGTCAGAAATTAAGCATATCTTAACTGAAATAAAGAGTAATTTACAGGCATTCAACAGTAGAGTAGAAGATTCTGAGAACCAAATCAATGATTTGAATATGAGGCAGCAAAAAATACCCCATCAGAAGAGCAAAAAGAAAAAAGAATCCAAAAATATGAAGATAGTGTAAAGAGCCTCTGGGAAAACTTCAAGCCTACCAATATTTGTAATATGGGGATACCCGAAGGAGAAGAGAGAGAGCAAGATATTGAAAACCTATTTGAAGAAATAGTTACAGAAAACTTTCCCTATCCGGTGAAAGAAATAGACTTAAGTCCAAGAAGCGCAGAGAGTCACAAATAAGAGGAACCCAAAGAGGCTCACACCAAGACACATCATAATTAAAATGCCAAGGGTTAAAGACAAAGAATCTTAAAAGCAGCAAGAAAAAAGCAGTTCATTACCTACAAAGGGGCGCCCTTCCGACTGTCAGCTTATTTCTCAACAAAAAACTTTTCAGGCCAGAGGGAGTGGCAAGAAATATTCAAAGTGATGAACTGCAAGGACCTACAACCAAGATTAGTCTACCCAGCAAAGCTCTCATTTAGAATTGAAGGTCAGATAAAGAGCTTCACAGACAACAAAAAGCTAAAGGAGTTCATCACTACCAAGCCAGTATTAGACGGAAATGTTGAAGGGTAATCTTTTACAAGAGGAAGAAGAAAAAGATTAAAAATATGAACAATAAAATGGTAATAAATACATTTCTATCAACAAATGAATCTAAAATCAAAATAAAAGAACAAAAAAATCTAATGAAAAAATACACTGATGAATAAAATAGAATCAGAGGCATGAAATTTGGAAAAGACTGATGAATCTCAGAGCGAAGGCTTAGTTGGGTTTGGGGTGGGGTGGGGGTTGGGGGGGCAGCAAGAGGAGATTAACCAAAGATCTTATATGCATGGCATTACCTGTGAACATAGACAATAGGGTGGTGAAGGCCTGGGATGGTACAGGAACTGGATGGAGGGGCCTGGGCAGTGGGTTAATGGAGGTGAATGGGGGACATCTGTAATACACTCAACAATAGTTTTTTTTTTTTTAAGTAAATACTATTCCTAATCAATTCTACTTCCTAAAACAAATTACCTAATCAAATTAGGTTTTTAATTCCTTCTTTTGGCCTTTATTCCTAAGCATTTGTTTGCACTTTGTAGGTAAAACATTTTTATATCCTCCTACACATCTGTCACATATACAGATTAAAACAAAATTGAAATATAAATGATCACCTTTTAAAACAATCATTTCTAGAATTTTATCCAAATTTATATTTACTAGACATATAAAATGACCATTTTATTTATAATAAATTAAAAGAAGCCCGGGCCAGACTTGACAGGGGACCTCAGGCGTGCCCCTCACCCGACAGGGCTTGACGGGGGACCTCAGGCCACGCCCCCCCCACCCCAGCTCCAGGCCGGGAGACCTCAGGCCATGACCCCCTGCCCCGCAGGGTTTAATGGGGGACCTCAGGCCATACACCCCACCCCAGCAATGGGCCACCTCAGGCTGTGGGCCCCACCCTCTGGTCCCCCTGCCTCAGTGCTGGGCCGGGAGACCTCAGGCTGCGCCCCGCCCGGCAGAGCTTGACAGGGGATGCGAGGCTGTGCCCCCTACCCAGTGCTGGGCTGGGGGACCTGAGGCTGCACCCCCTGCCCGGAGGGGCTTGACAGGGGTGGGGCCAGCCAGGTCTGAGTCTCCTGCATTTTTGAAGTGCACACAGGTGGTGGGCAGGGACTTGACTCTAAGTCCTGTAGCGCGCCCCAGACTTGGACATGTGGGAGATTTTATATACATTTCACTAATTTTCTTTCATCTTTGACACTTCTATTATAGAGAAAGGGCAAATAACAATATTAAAATATTTCTCCTAATTAATTTCCTTTTAATGAGCATGAATTTCGTGCACCATGCCATCAGTTTTTACCATAAAACAAGCAAGTCAAACTTTGGCTGGAATTACAAGACTAGCATGCACTAGTGGCTTCTGTTTCAGAAATAGAGTTCTTTACTATGCCAGAAAAAACACACACACAAGAGTATATATTACACTAGAGACTTGGCGCACGAAATTCGTGCACAGGGGGGATGTCCCTCAGCCTAGCCTGTACACTCTTCAACCTGGGACCCCTCGAGGGATGTCTGACTGCCCGTTTAGGCCTGATCCAGGTAAGATCAGGCCAAAACTCTATTGAGAGGTTCACAATCCAGGACTGCTGGCTCCCAACTGCTCACCTGCCTGCCAGCCTGATCGCCTCTAACCACCCCCCTGCCAGCCTGATTGATGCCTAACTGCTCCCCTGTCAGCCCCTAACTGCCTTCCCCCACAGGCCTGGTAACCCCTAACTGCCCTCCCCTGCAGGCCTGCCCCCCCACCCCCAACTGCTCTCCCCTGCAGGCCTGGGTCCTCCCCAACTGCCCTTCCCTGCAGGCCTAGTCACCCCCAACTTCCCTCCTCTACCAGCCTGGTCACCCCTAACTGCTCTCCCCTGAAGGCTTGATTGCCCCCAACTGCACTCTCTTGCAGGCCTGATCCCTCCCAACTGCCCTCCCCTGCTGGCCATCCTGTGGCGGCCATCTTGTGTCCACATGGGGGCAGCCATCTTGTGTGTTGGAGAGATGATCAATTTGCATATTATTCTTTTATTAGATAGGATGACATGGTGCTTTTAAAGATATATGTGTGTGTGTGTGTGTGTGTGTGTGTGTGTGTGTGTGTGTACGTAATTGATTTCAGAGAGGAAGGGAGATAGAGACAGAAACAACAATGCTGAGAAAGAACCACTGATTGGCCGCCTACCGCATGCCTCCCACATGATGCTTTTTAAAAAAAAGATCCCATTTGCTAGTCATAATGGGCTGATTGGTAAATCAAAATACTACTAAAATTACACATTTCGTCTATATACAGATATATTTTTAACATATTTTCAATATACACAGACGCACACACACCTGCTTTCACTATTCTCAATAGCTAGATCATAGCTTCAAGAAAAATCTTGACACATCCAGAAAAACAAGTTATTTGTATAATTATAGTAACTTCTACCTCTGGCAACTCTTGCAAAGTCCTTACAAACTGTACAGCACAACTAAAACATTCTTTAAGTCCCTTTTCTCTGGACTATTTATAATATAGCCTCATAGGTCAGTAAAGATGGATGTTGAGATAGTTATGTTAAGACATATAGGATGGTAGGACAAGGAATGGCTCAATGACTTTAGAAAATTAACATCTAGTGAAAATCTGCAGTAGGTAATCTAGCTATTTCTGTGGTTTTCTTCAGAGACAATGAATTTTATTTTGCTTTTAAGATTTTTTTGGTTAAATTAAGCTAAACCATCATTACAATTACAGGTAAATCTTAACTAGAAAAGAAAACTAGTTTACATTACTAAAATAAGCACAAAAATCCCTAGGGTGTCAATGGACAAAGAGAACTCAGTTAACTTCAGAAATCTGCCCATATTTACTGGGGAAAAAAAAATCAACAGCATCCTTTTGGGGCAAATGCTGCATTTGTGCCTGTCAGATGTCAAACTTACAGTATCACAATCATGTGAGAAAATCAATCTCATTTCGCCTACTTAAACAAAAAGAATACTAGGATTTGATCAGCAGGAGGCTGAAAGCAAAAGCCATTTTTGGAACTACATTCAAGAATATTTGATATGAACCAGTCCCATTGATAATTGGCAGATGCCTGTGTTCTATGTACCATCAATATATTAAACAGCTCACTTGTACATTTAATTGTTCACACAGATACAACATGGCCACAAGATGTCTGACTCTGCCAGGACCACTGCTGATTAAATGACTTTTCATACTTTACATCCTGGCAGGCATTCTCCTCACCTGGCCCTTACATTGATGGAGATCAGAGAGGTACACTGAAACTTATAAACTATACACATGGGAAATTAGCAAATATAATTTAGGCTGATATTTCTCAAACCAGGGATTTGTTTCCTTATCTATATACAAAGAATTAATGTATAATATGGCTCTTGGAAAAATAAGCAGTAAGATAATATAAACTTAATGTTTTACTAGACTGAATCATTCTGTTATTTCCCTGTGCTAAGGGACCATGAAGAAAGTCAGACATTCAAACAAATATTATAAATGCCTACTGTGTGCCTGGCACTGTGCACGGTAAGCAAAGGTACAGAAAAGCAAGGACGCATACCTGCCAAGGACAACTTTAAACTCAAGGAGAGAAGCACATTACATTATTGTACTATTTTAGGTTTACTGGACACCAACTACACGCCAGACTCTGCTGCGCACCATGGGCACACAAGAACAATCATCTCACAACAGTTCTGTAACCAATGATGAACTACCACCACTCCGGGCCTGACTGGTCTTAAAGCATCAATATGTTATTCTGGAAATAAACTTGCATCTGTCCATTAATCCTTTCTGTGGATGCCAAGTCTTTGAATACTTTCCACCTATGTTAACCCAGACTAAGGTTGCTTAAAGAGAGTGAAATGAGGAAATGTAATGTTTTGAATAAAAATAAAGAAACAGTAAACGGAAGCACATTTGCACTTTAACATTAATTTGGTTTGCATCTGCTGGTGCTTTCAATAACAATAAAAAGCAAGTAACTTTGGCCATATCGTGGAACATTAAATTTTCTTGCCATGGCAGATGAGCGTGAAACAAAAGCTAAGCTAACAAGTTTTGCTTAGCTTTGTAAAAACCACTCACTTTCAGTACTTTCTTCAGGAAGACTGTGACTCATTTCCCTCCAGGCTCAAAAACAGGGAGTATTGACAAATTACAGATGTGTTCTTCTAGGTGACAAAATAATTTTTAACCCTGTGCAAGTGCCTGTTTATAATCATACAATACTAATGAGAGTTTTTTAAATAGAGGCCAGCCCTTTTTATTGCAAATTATGAAGATTTGCAAACTAGAAAATTTCATATTAAAGACAATGACACCCAATCACTATCTTAGAATAAAAAATGTAAACAGACTTTCCATAGCTTCCTGGAACGCTAAATAGAATTGTATTATGGAGAACTGTTAAGCTAAACCTCCGTAACACTGAAAAGCGACCCTGAAGGGAAAACTGAAGAAAGCAGAATCCCATCCTAGAAATGTTGGAACAAATTCAAAGGGAAAAAATGTTGTAAGCTGTGTTTCAAAGACTTTCCACCAGTCTTGCTAGTTTTACCTTCCACATTTTAAAGTGAACTCTGTTTGCACGCCGTTATTAAAACCGCAACCAAGGAAAAAGGTGTCCTAAAATTTGCCTATAAACAGCAATCAAGTCTAAAAATATGCCCTCCCCCTCCCCAGCGGGACAAGTGGCAAGAATATCCGAGAAGCTGGGGAGTTTTGCAATGGCACTGACAGCAAGCAAGGAAGACCAAGGGAAGGAATCACGGACACGAGCCACTCGGTGCGGCCAGCGCCACGAGCTGGTCTCCGGACGGCAAACTCGCCGCTCGGGACCAGGCTCGACCCGGCAACCTCGGCCGAACAGCGCCCCACGCCCCCGCGGGCCTGCCTCTCGGGGGCAGCCCGACAGCCGCCTCCGCGAGGGCGCGGTGACAGCCCGAGGTCGGGGCCGCCGGCCGTTGACACCCACCTTCCTTCTCGGCTCGCGCCGCGGCCACGACGAGGGTCATTACCAGGTGCAGCGCTCCCCGGAGGCCGGCGGCCGCGCTCCTCGGGCCCCCGCCGCGGCCGGCCGCAGGCTCCAGACCGGCCCCGGCGGCCGTGGAAGCGGCGGCGGCTCCTGCTGCTCCTCCGGCCCGCTTCCCCATCCCTGCCGGCCGGGGGCCGCCGCGCTCCGAGTCTGGCGCGGCCCTTCTCGGCGAGGCGGCGGCGGCGGCTTGGGCGCCGTGTTCTAGGCTCGGGCAGCGGCGCCGGGGACGAAAGCGGCTCCGGGCCCAGGGCTTCGGCTCCGGGCGTGGGTCTGAGCCGGTGTGTGCGTGGGAGCGAGCGTGTCAGTCACGGCCACGGCCTCCACATCGCAAGCGAGGAGGCGAGGCGGGGAGGCGGCGGATCAGGCGCGGCGGGCGGCCATACTGGAGACGGGTACGGCCACGGCTACGGGCGCAGGCCTGAAAGGGGCGGAGCGCGGCCCTGAGCACCGCCCCGCCGTCACTGGGGGCCGCCGGTCGACTGCCGCCCGGACGCCGAGGGCCAAAGATGCTCGTCAGGCTCTCGCAGGCCCACGGCTCACCGGCCAGCGGAATGGGGACAGCACAAGCCCAATCCGTTCGCTGCCCGCAAGGAGGAGGAGAGAGGCCGCCCGGCGCGGCCGCCAGGACTTATGATGGCGGCGCACGCTTCGCGGAGGCTGTGACGTCAAGCACGTGGAGACCGGCAAGCTTCGCGCCGTAGCCGCCGCGGGATAGGGGCGGGGCTGCGGGCAAGAGCGAGGCGGGGCGCTGGGAAGGACCGCGGCTGTGCTGAGGCCGGACCCTAGACCACGTACGCGATGGTGCAGTGCGGAAGCCCCTGAGGAGTGAGCTTGCCTGTGGCCCACCCCGAGCCAGCGCGGAAAATCCCTCGCAGTGACTCCGCCGCCTGAGACAGCCTGGTGGCACTCCCAGGAAGACCGGGAACTGCGCTGTTCATCTTTATCTCCTGGGCAGGGTGTCCTGAGCGATTATTGGAAACTTCTTGCCCTTGGATTGTGCCCGCTTTGCTGTGTGTGTGTGTGTGTGTGTGTGTGTGTGTATAAAGCAGCAGTGATTGGTCCTCAGAAAAGCATCTAGGGACCCTGCTGCACTACGCTGTCTTCAGATGTTTTATTAGCATACTAGAGGCCTGATGCGTGAAATTAGTTCAAGGGCCTTGCCCTGGCAGCCCCAGCTTCCTCTGGAAGGTTGTTCAGCTGTCTGGTCTAATTAGCATACTATGTTTTTATTATAGACTAGAGGCCCCGTGCACGAAATTTGTGCAGGGGGGCAGGTAGAGGGAAGGAATGCTGGTGTCCTACAGTCCAGCCTGCTCAATCTCCAATCTGGGACCCTTTGTGGGATGTCCTACTTAGATCGGGCCTAAACGGGCAGTCGGACATTCCTCTCACAATCTAGGACTGCTGGCTCCCAACTGCTCACCTGTCTGACTTCCTGATTGCCCCTAACCGCTTCTGCCTGCCAGTCTGATCATCCCCTAACCACTCCCCTGCCAGCCTGATTGATGCCTAACTGCTCCCTTGCCAACCTGTTTGCCCCTAAGTGCCCTCCTCTGTGGGCCTGGTCACCCCTAACTGTCCTCCCCTGTGGTGGCTTGCAGGCCGGTCACGTCCCCTGGCAACCCAAGCAGAGGCACTGGTATCTGGGATTTATTTATCTTCTACAATTGAAACTTTGTAGCCTGGAGCGGAGCCAAGCCTTTTGCTCACACAGCCATTGAAACTTAGTTGCCTTAAGTGGAGGTCTGGGTGGGCCAGGGTGTGCGGAAAGCTTGGCTCCCTCCATCACCAAGGGCAACCCAAGCCTCCCTCCTGGTCTCTCTCTGGCCGTACCCATCTTAGTTGGGTTAGTTTGCATACTCACTCTGATTGGCTGGTGGGTATAGCAGAGGTACAGTCAGTTTGCATATTACTCTTTTATTAGATAGGACTAGAGGCCCAGGGCATGAAATTTGTGCACAAGGGGTGGGGGGAGGTGTCCCTCAACCCAGCCTACACTCTCTCCAATATAGGACCCCTTGAGGAATATCCGACTGCCCAATGGGCAGTTGAAAATCCCTCTATCCATGACTGCTGCCTCCCAACTGCTCACCTGCCTGCCTTCCTGATTGCCCCTAACAGCTTCTGCCTGCCAACCTGATCACCTCCTAACCATTCCCCTGCCAACCTGATTGATGCCTAACTGCTCCCCTGCCAGGCTGTTTACCCCTAGCTGCCCTCCCCTGCAGGCCTGATAACCCCTAACTGCCCTCCCCTGCACGTCTGGTCACCCTTAATTTCCCTCCCCTTAGGCCTGGTCCCCCTAACTGTTCTCCTCTATAGGCCTTGGTCCCCCCTAACTACCCTTCCCTGCAGGCCTGGTCACCCCCAACTTCCCTCCTTTGCCGACCTGGTCACCTGTAACTGTCCTCTTCTGCAGGCTTGATTGTCCCAAATTGCCCTCTCTTGCAGGCCTGATCTTTCACAACTATCCTCCCCTGCTGGCCAGATCACCCCCACCTGCCCTCCCTTGCAGACCTGGTCTCTCCCAATTACCTTCCCCTGCTGACAATCTTGTGGTGGCCATTTGTGTCCACATGTGACCAGTCATCATTGACCACATGGGGGCAGCCATCAGTCTGTTGGAATGATGGTCAATTGCATGTTATTCTTTGGTTAGATAGGATTAGATAGGATAGAGACCTGGTGCATGGTTGGGAGCCTGCTGATTTGCCCTGAAGGGTGTCGTGGATCAGGCTGCGGGTTCCCTTGAGGCGTGGTGCAACCCTGGGTGAGGAGCCAGTGATGATTTGCAGGCCAGCCAGGCCCCCCAACAACCCAAGTGGAGACCCTGGTATCTGGGATTTATCTTCTATAATTGAAACTTTGTAGCCTTGAGTGGAGGCCAAGGCAGGCCAGGGCTGCAAAAGCTTGGCTTCCTCCACCACCAGGGCAACTCTAGCCTCCTGCACTCTCCAGCTCTGTGGCTGTTGCCATTTTTGTTGGGATTTATTTATCTTCTATAATTGAAAGTTTGTTGTCTGGAGTAGAGGTCTGGGCTGGCCAGGGTATGCAGAAAGCTTGGCTTCCTTCATCGCTGGTGAACGTGGCTCTTGTCTCCAAACTTAAGCTCCTTGAGGGAGTTCCTTTTTACTCATCCTAGTAGCTTTCCCAAACTCCTAACTTAGTGACTATTTTAGTAATTTCTTCAACTCCAGAGCTTAGAAGTATTTGTTGACTAAATCTCTGTAGTTTTAAGGCTAAATCCACCCTTAATACAACTTAGAACAAATTACATAGGAAAATAAGATTTCAGAAAGGCAAAAGGACCTCCAAGTGCTAGCCTAGTCAAGCCCTTCAGTTTATTTTATTTACAAATCAATTCATTTTAGTGGCTTTACCCTAATGACTTTGAAAAGCAATTTTACTTTTCTGAATATTAGTGTTAAAATTGAGTAATCTTTTTGTTCTTGATGTAGTGAAATAGGAAGAATCATTCTCTTAAGTTGGCTTTTTCGTATTTTTATTAACTTAAGGCAGTGGTCAGCAAACTGTGGCTCCCTAGCCACATGCAGCACACGATCCGTGGTTTGCCACTCTGTTAAATAATGAGTGTGCCAAACAATGGGAAGGGGCTTAATCAAAAGGAACAACAACAGCCTGTAATTATTGGAATCGAGAGTCTAGGTCAGTGTTTGGCAAAGTCATTAGTCAACAGAGCGGCAAACCACATGTGGCTCATGAGCCGCAGTTTGCCAACCACTGACCTAAGGCGACAGAGAGAAAGTAGCTAAGGTAACTGAGGATCTGAGCTGGATCCCAGCTTACCTGCTAATGTGCTATACAAGGAGTCAGCAGCCCTTTCCCATGTTCAGGGCAGACGAACCTTCCAACCATGAAATATTCAGGTTCTCTTACACAGAAATAAACCACATCCTCTATTAGAACCAGGCTCATGAGCCCCATGGGAAATAACTTGGACATGTGTATAAATTGGAGTTAGACATATACAGACATGTTTGAAGGAAGACTGATTTCCCATGAAGCTAATGAAGTTTAAACTTTAGGGCTCCTCCTTCAAAGGCCCTACACTTAATTTTGTATTCATAATCTTGTACAGTGGTACCTCGAGATACGAGTGCCCTAACACACAAGATTTTTGAGATACGAGCCGTCGAGCAAGCAATTTTTGCTTTGAAATACGAGCAACATTTGAGATAGGAGTAATCACGCAGATCGGCCGGCTGCACATGACCCACCAGTTTACCGCGAATCAAGCGTCTCATAGTTTCCCACGCCTCAAGATTACGGAACGAATTAAATTCGTATCTCGAGGTACCACTGTATTGTTCTCAAGGGGCCCCCTCAATAGTTTTGTAACTTTATAGAGCCCACTATACCTGAACTTCCCTTGTGCCTGATGGACAATGGGAGCCAGATGGGTGATAATGAAGTTACTTCCAGGAAAGGACGATAAGGCTGCTGGGGGAATAATGCTAAAGGAAGAAGGACTCTCACTAGATAGGTTGGTAAATTGTGTTGGAAGACACCTGGAGTTGAGTCACTGTCACCGCTTCATTCCTTCTCTTCCAACACCCATGTGTGTTTGGGAATAAGAGAGTTCTGATCAACACTGAAGTTATCACTTGAGACCTAAGAGCCATGTAGGGCAGGGCTGACTGGAAGCCAAGGCTGTCTTAATCAGCCCTGAGACTCCACCCCACCCAAGCTGAACAGAGAGGCTTTTGCAGTTTTGCAAGTCTTGCATCATAAGACTGATTCCAGCACAGAAGTTCTCCCGGCATAGTGAAAATGCGGAGATAAGGGAACAGACCACACATGAAAGAAATGGAGGAAAACAAATGACTGGATATAAAGTTCAAAACCACACTGATAAGGTTGGTTTTTTTTAATTAAATCTTTACTTTTCAGATTATTACATTTGTTTCTCTTTTTTCCCCTCCTTAGCTCCTCTCCACCCGGCTCCCACCCTTCCCTCTGCCTTACCTCCCCCAACATTAGCCTCATCCATAGGTGTATGATTTTTGTCCAGTCTCTTCCTGCACCCTCCCCCACCTCTTTCCCCCTGAGAATTATCAGTCCACTCCCTTTCTGTGCTCCTGATTCTATTATATTCACCAGTCCATTCTACTAATCAAATTTTCAATTCACTTAATTTTTAGATTCACTTGTTGATAAATATGTATTTGTTGTTCATAATGTTTTATCTCTTACCTTTTACTTCTTCCTCTTTTTAAAGAGTACCTTGCAACATTTCATATAATACTGGTTTGGAGTTGATGAACTCCTTTAGCCTTTTCTTATCTGTGAAGCCCTTTATCTGCCCTTCAATTCTGAATGATAGCTTTGCTGGATAGAGTATTCTTGGTTATAGGTTCTTGCTATTCATCAGGTTAAATATTTCTTGCCACTCCCGTCTGGCCTGCATAGTTTCTGTTGAGAAATCAGCTGACAATTGTATGGGTGCTCCCTTGTAGGTAATGGACTGTTTTTCTCTTGCTGCTTTTAATATTCTCTCTTTGTCACTCTTGGCATTTTAATTATGGTGTGTCTTGGTGTGGTCCTCTTTGGATTCATTTTACTTCGGGTTCTGTGTGCTTCCTGGACTTGGAAGTCTATTTCTTTTACCAGATGTGGGAAGTTTTTAGTCATTATTTCTTCCAATAGGTTTCCAGTATCTTGCTCTCTCTCTTCTTCTGGCACCCCCACAATTCTGATGTTGGTATGCTTGAAGTTGTCCCAGATGCTCCTTACATTATCTTCACATTTTTGGATTCTTTTTTCTTGTTGCTTTTCCAGTTGAGTGTTTTCTGATTGTTTATATTTCAAATCTTTGACTTGATTCTTGCCTTCCTTTAGTTTGCTGTTAGGTCTCTGTATAATATCTTTTATTTCAGTCAGTGTATGTTTCATTTCTAGTTGGTCCTCTTTCATCTCTACTTGGTCTTTTTTCATTTCTAGTTGGTCCTTTTTCATCTCTAGTTGGTCCTTTCTCATCTCTTGGGTCTTGCTAAATGTATCCATCTTTTCTAGAAGATTCTTGAAAAACCTTATAACTGTGGTTTTGAACTCTATATCCAGTCCTTTGTTTTCCTCCATTTCTTTTGTTTGTGATCTCTTCCTTTGTCTCTGCATTTTCACTATGCCAGGAGAACTTCTGTGTTGAATTCAGCCTTATGATACAAGACTTGCAAAACTGCAAAAGCCTCTTCGTTGAGCTTGGGAGAGGTGGAGTCTCAGGACCTAACGGACCACCTTGCCTTTCAGTCGGACCCGCTCTACCCAGCCCCTGGGTCTCCCGTTCCTCTGGGTAATCACTGGAGCGGTCCATGTGCACACGCGCAGGGCCTCTAGACCGCTGCCTTTCAGGCTCCGCTGCACTCCGGGACCATATGAATCTGAGTCACCAGAGTCTCGCCTGAAACTGAGGTTTAGTGGAGTTAGAAGTGGAGCAGTTGGGAGGCTCTGTCTCCCGCCCACTAGTGAAAGCCAGTGGCACAATCAGCAGTCCATCTTCTGCGCAGTGCTGTGTGCACCACCAGACCTCTGCCCTTTCGAGGCTCCCCTATATTTCCTTTCACTTCTCCCTTTTCACAGTCCAAACTTTCCCCATATGAGTGTCGGTTGCATCTGTGGTTCAGTGCCGTAGTATAAGAGGTTCAGTGCAGTTGGAAGTCTCCCATCTCCCTCCTGCCATAAGAAGCCAGCAAGGCAATCGGTACCTGCTCTCTCCACACGCGCGTCTCCGTACTTTGGCTTTTTGCAGCTCCTCTGCGTCTCTGTGAGCCCCTCTCTTTCCTTCTAGTTGTAGAATTTCCACTCAGCCACCTTTCCCATGGTTCTGGATGATATCCATTCTGTCTTTTAGTTGTAGTTTTGAAATTGTTGTGTGAGGCAGCAGTTTAGGTGCTCACCCTTGCTGCCATCTTGGATTCTCCCCACCATGCTTATAAGGTTTTTCAAGAATTTCCTAGAAAAGATGGATAAATTTAGTGAGGCCCAAGAGAAGATGAAAAAGGACCAACTACAAATTAAAAATACACTGACTGAAATAAAAAATATTATACAGATACCTAACAGCAGACTAGAGGAAGGCAAGATCAAGTCAAAAATTTGAAATGCAAAGAAGCAGAAAACACTCAACTGGAAAAGAAAAAAGAATCCAAAAATGTGAAGACAGTGTAAGGAGCATCTGGGACAACTTCAAGTGTACCAACATCAGAATGATGGGGGTGCCAGTAGAAGAGAGAGAGGGCAAGATACTGAAAACCTATTGGAAGAAATAATGACTAAAAACTTCCCACATCTGGTGAAAGAAATAGACTTACAAGTCCAGGAAGCTCACAGAACCCCAAGTAAAGAATCCACACCAAGACACATCATAATTAAAATACCAAGAGCAAAAGACAAAGAGAATATTCAAAGCAGCAAGAGAAAAACAGTTCATTACCTACAAGGGAGCACCCATACAATTGTCAGCTGATTTCTCAACAAACTATGAAGGCCAGACGGGAGTGGCAAGAAATATTCAACCTGATGAATAGCAAGAACCTATAACCAAGAATAATCTATCCAGCAAAGCTATCATTCAGAATTGAAGGGCAGATAAAGGGTTTCACAGATAAGAAAAAGCTAAAGGAGTTCATCAACTCCAAACCAGTATTATATGAAATGTTGAAAGGTACTCTTTAAAAAGAGGAAGAAATAAAAGGTAAGAGATAAAAAATTATGAACAACAAATACATAGCTATCAACAAGTGAATCTAAAAATTAAGTGAATTAAAAATCTGATGAACAGAATAAACTGGTGAATATAATAGAATCGGGAAAGGGGTCAAGGGGTTACAGGGAGAGTCTGGACAATAATCATACACCTATGGATGAGGTCAATGTGGGGGGAGGTAAAGTGGGAGCGGGTGGAGGGGAGCTATGGGGGTAAAAAGAGAAACAAATGTAATAATCTGAACAATAAAGATTTATTAAATTAAAAAAGACTTGCAAAACTAAAAGCCTCTCTGTTGAGCTTTGATGGGGTGGAGTCTCAGGGCTTAGCAGATGGTCTTGGCTTCCAGTCTGCCCTGCCCTCCTCAGCCCCTGGGTCTCAAGAGTCTCTCGGTAATCCCTGCAGCCATCTCTGTGCACACACGTGTGCTTGCCTCTAGACCTCTGTCTTTCCGGTTCCTTGCACTCCAGGATCTGTATGAGTCTGGGTCCACAGGGTCTTGCCCAAAAGTGGGGTTCAGTGCAGTTAGAAGTGGCACAGTTGGGAGGCTCTGTCTCCCACCCACTAGAGAAAGCCAGTGGGAAAAAAAACGGCAGTCCTTCCTCCCTCGCACATTAGTGTGTGTGCTCTAGAATTCTGCCCTTTCGTGGCTCCCCTAAATTTCCGTGCATTTCTCCCTTTTCACAGTCCAGACTCCCCCCATATGAGTCTCGCCTGTAACTGGGGTTTAATGCCATAGGATAAGGGGTTCTGTGTAGTTGGAGGTTTCCATCTCCTTCCCTGCAGAGGAAGCCAGCCAGGCACTCTGACCCCCGCTCTCTCCATGTGCGTGTCTCCGTACCTCAGCTTTTTGCAGCTCCTCTGAGTCTCCGTGAGCCCCTCTCTTTCCTTCTAATTGTAGAATTTTCACTCAGCTAACTTTCCTGTGGTTCTGGATGATGTCTGTTATGTCTTTTAGTTGTAGTTTTGAAATTGTTTTGTGAGGCAGCAATTTATGTGTTCACCTATGCCACCCTCTTGTTTTCTACCCACCCTAGGTTTTAAGGCCCATCTCAGTAGCCGTCCTACTCATTGCAGCCCAGAGTGCTTGGGGGTTCTGCAGGGAGGCGTCCTTATTCCTCCTCTTCTACTCTGACCAATATAGATGATAGAGCATAGGCCTGATGCTCCAGTGCCAACCATTTTCAGGGCTCCCAAGCAGGATACCAGACTTTTCCTTGGCACTCTCATTGGCTTTAAGTCTTCAGAGTTCAGACAGGGCTCTTTAAAATATGATACTCCAGTCAAAGTTTCTGGTCAATAAAACTACTATTAGAAACTGGCCTTATTGAATTTATGCAAAGAAATGTATTGCCATGATTTATTCAGCATTGCCAAATTTCAGAGGAATTATATAAGGAGAAAAATATACTGACCTGCTTTAAGATATTCTGGTTTTCCTTGTCAGTCCTTTCTATGGATTCTTCAGAGTAATATAATTGTCTTCAATTGACAAGGAAAAATTCAAAATGTGTCTATATTCAAATAGACCTTTGTAACTGTCCTAGCAGTAGGGTTCTCTCTATTTGACTTGTCCTTAAAATTTCATATGGTCTCTGGAAGGGGTTACCTGCCCTCTGAGAAAGGACTAAGGTAGCTTTATTGCTTTATAGGCTCTAACATGTCATAGGACTTCACAGGGTCTGTAATTCCTATAAGAAAGGACTGGTACTCACCACTCCCCTCTGTTCCAAACAGGCCTTCCCCAGTTTCCTAAAGTTGAGGTTTGTGCCACACCTGACATAGTTATGGCCAAACAGGCCTGCAAGACAGAATACAGGCTGCCAACTGTCTTTCAATAGAGACCAAAACCAGATGGGTATTTTTTTTTGCCATTTGGACACTTGCCCTTTTGGCAACTGCATTTAAATCTGTAAGGGTAATGCAATATTATTAACACAATGAAGTATGATATTGGCACTGTGGCCACCATAGGTAGCCAAATTTTCTGCTACCATATATGATACATGGTAGGGCTATACAAATATCTAAGGGAGATGACTAAGGTCTATTCTTGACCTTCTAACTAAAGCAAAATTGTCTTTGTCTCTCTGGAGTCATGTCCATGAAGACGCAGGCATCATCTAAGTCTTATTATACAGTTTTCTGCAGGCCACTGTCAGGGCTGTGCATGGTGGCCAGTTATTCTTTCTAGCCACAAACATGGCCTGTCTAATTTCTTAAAATTTATTCTAGCACGGGAGAAAGTTGTTTTACTGTAACAAACAGCTTAACCCCTACATAACTGGGCTTGGAAATCTGCCTAGAAAGCTGTAATTTATAAGTGTAACATGTGGCCTTAGATCCTTCCAACCCAACAGGGTCTCTGCAGTCCCTCAGTCAGATTCCTCTCTTGGAGAACCTCAAAGTCCTGAAGTCTCCCTGATCCAGGGAGAGTGCCTTTCCTTCACTCTTTGACTTTAAGCTGTCGGTCTAAAACAGCCAGAGTTGCAGTTAGAAACAGCTTTCATAATGCAAAGTGCTTCTGTGGCAGTAGCTTGAGTATTAGGCTCCCTGTCTTCCCACCAGTCCCTTTCGTGGCAGAGCAGCGACCAAGCCTCTCTCTCATCCCTTTCAGAACATTTGCAAACAGGGAGCTTTCCCTAGCTCTATCTGCTGCTTTTATAGATCCTGGGCTTGCTGCTCTATTCCTGGGGCTGCCAGAAGGCCAGTAGCAGTCACTGGCCTCTGGTTTAACTGCTGTAGCCAGCAAGCCGAAGGCCTAAGTATTATATTGCTTGTTGTAAAATGCTCATTATACACGGGGAAGCAGTGGTGCAGCTCTAGTATCAGGTAAATGTCTGCTGTCCCCTGCTTTTTTCCGCTGCTGCGGCTTCTTCCAGGGTCACTGCTCAGGCATCCATCCCCTATTTTTTCACTTGGCTCCCAGGGTCTGAGTCTGCCTAGCCACCAGTTTTAAATCACCAGGGCAGCTAGATTAATTATGCTTGCAGAAAATTTGTGACCTTGAATCTAGTGAAGTTCTGATAAGACACCTGGACCAGACCCCTCTGCAGCCAGTAAAAATCAACAAAACCCTATCTCTCCCTGCTTCATGATTAAATGCCAACACCCTCCCTCTTGTCTTTTCTGCATTAACCGTTTACTCTGTCCTGAAACAAGGCAAATGGTCTGAGATCCAGTATATTTAGGCTTTTTACATTTAAGAATACTTCTTTCTTTCTGTAATTGTTTTTTCCCCTCATAGATTTTTCCTGTTTATTTGTATCTTAAACTTACCTTCTTTACTACTCTTGATTTCTCCTACCATTTCCATTCCCCAGTCCAGTTGCTTGTCTCCCTTTCCTGTTGTGAGTCAGAGAAAGACAATTTCTACAGAGGGGAGAAATAGAAACAGTGGGAGTTTCAGAGAAAACTACAGATTATGGCTGTAGTAGTGCTGCCTTTCGAAGCCTGAGTTCCAACCTGTGGAGAAAAATGATGCTTAGTCAGCCAGGAAAGATAGCAGATAGGAATAAGGGGGTGTAGGGAGATTTCTTGTGAACTGAAAGCCTGGATTGCCTCCTGAAAGAAAGGATCTTTAGTCCAGTTACAGATGCTATTGGAATCAGGATGAGGGAGGAAGGGAAAGACCAGATTATGTCCTCTATGAGGATCCTAATAACTGAAAACAGCAAATCAAACAAAACATATAACCAGAAAGACAACAGACCACAAAAGACACACGTAAATAAATAAAATAAACACGTTAATAACTTCAGCTTTAGTCCAGCCTTAGATGGCTCACATTGGACTATGATGTCGCAGGCAGAGACAGGGCCTGTAAATCTCTCCGCCCTATCCCTGGAAGTCTTGGACCACCAAAGAGATAAGAAAGGCATAAATAAAAGTTTTTTTGTTCTTTGAAATGTCACAAATTTATGACTTTAAATTAACTCTAGGACTTTAAAATTTAATATAGCAAATTCACAAATCAGAACAAACTGAAACTCTTTCTTATATAAAATTAGAGAGGAATTTTTATTAGCTAAATGGGATGATTCCCTCTCTGACAGAGAGCAAAAACTCAGAAAAAGAATACCAGCAGCTGCTAAAGACTTTTGCTCTCTGTCACAGCAGGTCCACCCCATTTTTAATCAAATTAAACAATAGAAAGGGATAACAAATACTCTCCTGTGTACAGCCAGAAGGCACAAAGTAGCTTTGACCTCACACAGACTAGTTAATGAGCAGATAATTATTCCAAGACAGACAAACATCCATACTCACACTCTCTCAGGAGACTAGCCCAGATTGGAGCTGAGCAGATAAACGAAACAATACCCAGCTCCACAAATGGGCTTAGAGGCACTCCTGGCACCCATGCTCAAGAACAGAATTCTCAACCAACTTCTTGCTGAGAACCTACCGGAGGAGTTAAGACTGCATTCAGTCCCCCTTCTCGGTAGCAAATTGGCTAGTCTTACACACAAACAAACAGCAGAGTCAACTCATAATTCCTTAATTGAATCTGAATTCATTCACCTCTAGAGTCCCACATTTATATGCTAGCTAGTCCAAGTTTTTTTATTTTTACCAGATATTTACCCGGTTTAAACAGTCTATGTGACACCTGATTCCTGATTAATTTACCTGAGGAGGCTACAGCTTTGGGGAGGTGATCAAGCTCCCCCTTCCACTCACTTGGAGTGGGCCAAACTGATAGGGCCCCTACCTTACAGATTCTCTCGCCAGGTCCAGAAGTGTCCGTCCACTCTCTCCAGATGCTGGCCAGGTCCTGGGCTGAGGTCCAGGAGGACCTGGAATCCCCTGGTTCAATTCTGCTAACTCAGCCGAGTGGTACCTCCCGGAGGCCTATCCTGCTCCCCTGGGCCCCAAATCCAGTACACTAACCGAAGCTAAAAAGCCAAGTATGGGTTGGTTTTCCCAGAATCTGAGGGAACCAAAAATGTTACAGAAAACCAGAATAATCAAACCATGCTTGGAGAGTTTGGAGTTACATTTATTATGCGTCAGTCCAGAGGAAAATGTTTCTCAAATTCTGGGCCCCAACATGCAGAAATTTTCCCTCTTTATATGTTTTTACCTTTGTTGTCTCCCAAATATGGGATGTTTCCTGTCCCTTTGCAAGTTCTTAAAGGGCCCCTATGTGCTAAGGCCTTGAGACCTCAATCAAAGGCCTGGCTTGGTGCCAGCACTGATAATTTTGTCCAGGGAAGGTTTAATGGCCTCTCTAAAGTGAGAATAGTCTCATTTTCCTTATTATTTAAGCAAGCAAAGATTTACAGAAGCCAATAGCAAGGTTAAAATTTCAAACAGCAGTTTTTCTATAAGATGGATGCTTCAATTTGAGAAGGCTTACAAGAATGCTTTCATTAAAATTAAATATATATGAATTAAAATTGGGAACGAGGTGGGGAAAACACTATTGGAGTCCTGAGAGCTCTCTCACTGCTCTGAGGGGAATGCCTGTGGTCTCTGATATTCAACACCATCTTATACTCTTTCAAGTCCCAACTTTCTTTTACCAGCCAACCAGTCTTATATTGCTGTCCCCACTCAGGCATCTGATAAATATCTTGATCTCCCACAAACTCCTAATCTTATGGAACCTGCTCCACCCACAGCTTTTCCTATTTCCAGGGTAATGCTAGCCATTGGTTGCACCAGCCAAAAACCAGGAGCCATTCTTTATTCATCTCCAGGTACATCCAGAATCTAACTGCTTCTCACCACCTCTGAAATGAGTCCCATCATCTTCTGCCTAGATTTTTACAAGAGCTTTCTAACAGTTTTCCTTGTTTCTAACTGCAACAGCAAATTTTTCCACTTAACAGCACTTGCCTGAGAGAAATCAAAATGGACTGCTATTATACCTCAGCTGGTTAAAAATAAACTAAAGTTGATGAAAGACTGAACTTCAGTTACCCCCTTGGCCAGACCCTTGTTAGATCTAACTGGAGACTCATTTCTGTCCAGCAAACAAAGGACTTGTTTTATTACAAACTATCTGGACTGCTACTTTTCAATCCTTGATTAGCATAACCATCTTGAACCCCTTTCTTCTAGCTTTTAAAAAACTCTGACTTGGAAAAGAGCAAAGAACATAAGATTTCACTTACATTATAGGATGTAAAATAGCAACAAACAAACTCATAGACAACAAAGAAGGGGGTTAGGGAGAGGATGAAGAAGGTAAAGACTTTTGGGTCAAATATATAGTGATGGAGGGAGACTACACTTTGGATGGTGAGCACATAACACAATATAAGATGATGTATTATAGAATTGTATACTTGAAACCTATATAATGTTATTAAGTAATGTTATCCCAATAAACTTAATAAAAAAATTTAAAACCTTGATTTTTCCCAACTGATGAGTTACTTAGTGAACTTTTTCACTGGTTTGTTTCCTTGCCTGGCAAGTACATATACTCAGCTTTGAAATATTTTTGTTTGAGACCCTGTAGTCTTTGCTTTACATTTTGAATTAAATTTTGAACATTTATGGTCTCTTGTCAACACTGTATCTAAAATGACTCATTTAAAACAGGCCAAGGGCTGGGGGGAGGGCTAGGAATAGATCAACCAAAGAATGTAAATGCATATATACATAACCTATGGACACAGACAAATAGGGTGGTGAAGGCCTGGGGCTAGGGGATGAGGGGTTCCAGGGGTGGGCTAGAAGGGGCCAATGGGGGGGGTGGTAGGACATATGTAATACTTTCAACAATAAAGATAAAAAAAACACAAAAAACACCATATAGGTCATCCTGTGCCCCTTCTACAGAGGTAGAAACCAAAGCTCTTAGGATACTTCCTGTGGCACATGATTTGGTTCACTGTGATCTTGGCCTTCCATTTCTATTGCACTCTTCCAGGCTCAGTCTGTCTCAGTTGAACTTACCACATACCAGAAACAGGTATGCTTCTGCTCCAGGATCTATGTCCTAAGTCTCCCCTCTCTCCCAAGCGCTTCCTTCTCCCTTAGTTCTCTGCTTGCTGCACGTTCTCACCTCTTTTCAATCTAGGCTTAGTTATCACCTGGTGAAGTAAATTTTGATCACTACTGTTAATACTGTTAATACTAAAGTTTAATATACACACTCTCAAGGCCCAGTTCTCCTTATCCTGTGCTCTTTTTTCCATAAAACTTATTATTTTCTATAATACCATATAACTTAATCATTATACGTACATTGTTACTATGTTTCCTACCAACTGTGCCCGCTCCTCAATCTATTTTCTGTTCACAGATTTATCCCAAGTTTCTAGAATATATTAAGCACTCAGTAACACTTGTGGAATATGAATGAATGATTGGATGGGTGGATAGATGAATAAGTAGACCAAAAGATAAAGATCAGTAAAACATAGTCCTTCCTCTCAAGGGAACTTAAAATCAAATGGGTAAGATAAACATGTACAGAACATAATAGGAGGGAGTGAACCAAAGGAGAAAAGAGGAGAGATTAAAGGAAAGCAACTTTGGGCGCTACCAATTTCTGTATTTATCCCACCTTTTCAACTGATTTGCCTTTGTTTTTATTTCTTTGTCTCTTTCATCTAGTCCAGGGTATGAATAAAGCCCATGGCAATCAAGTGAATGAGAAGAGATGTAGCATATTGATAATCTTCCTCAATATACACTGAGTGGCCAGATTATTATGATCTCTGAATGCATAATAATCTAGCCACTCAGTGTATATCCTATATAATAAAAGGCCAATATGCAAATTATCCCCTTGACCAGGAGTTTGACCAGCAGGCAGGCTGGCCAAGTGCCCATGTCCCCCACTCTGGTCAGGCTGGTCTGACCCCACCCATACACAAATTCATGCACTGGGCCTCAAATACACACACACACACACACACACACACACTGAGTGGCCAGATTATTATGTGTTCAGAGATCATAAATAATCTGGCCACTCAGTGTATAGAGTATTCTGCTAATTTTGTCTGCTGTGTGCCTTATTCTTTGGTAGATTTCCCCAACTATTATTCTTAAAAAGAAAACAATTCACAAGCCCCAGGTTTACATATATTCAACATACTAGGTAAATTGCTATAGCCTATGGGGTGAACAAATAAACCAAAGGCAGGTCTATGCTGTAGCATGAGGAAGTAGCTTATGAGGTGGTGAGCTGAGTTTGACATTGTTGTGGATTTCATCCAATTTGAAGCTCTTTATTCATATATTCTTTAAGAAAACCAGGCTCTCTGCTCCTCCTGTCCGTCAGACAGCCTCTCCTCCTGCGCTGGGCCAGCAGCCACAACCCTGAGACACAGTGGTGAAGGTCGGAGTGAACGGATTTGGCCGCATTGGCGCCTGGTCACCAGGGCTGCTTTTAACTCTGGCAAAGTGGATATTGTCACCATCAATGGCCCCTTCATTGACCTCAACTACATGGTCTACATGTTCCAGTATGATTCTACTCATGGCAAGTTCAAAGGCACAGTCAAAGCTGAGAACAGGAAGCTTGTCATCAATGGAAAGTCCATCTCCATCTTCCAGGAGCGAGATCCCGCCAACATCAAATGGGGTGATGCTGGTGCCGAGTATGTTGTGGAGTCCACTGGTGTCTTCACTACCATGGAGAAGGCTGGGGCTCACTTGAAGGACGGAGCCAAGAGGGTCATCATCTCTGCCCCTTCTGCGGATGCCCCCATGTTTGTGATGGGTGTGAACCATGACAAGTATGACAACTCCCTCAAGATTGTCAGCAATGCCTCCTGCACCACCAACTGCTTGGCCCCTCTGGCCAAGGTCATCCATGACAACTTTGGCATCGTGGAGGAACTCATGACCACAGTCCACGCCATCACTGCCACCCAGAAGACCATGGATGGCCCCTCTGGGAAGCTGTGGCGTGATGGCCGAGGGGCTGCCCAGAACATCATCCCTGCTTTCACTGGTGCTGCCAAAGCTGTGGGCAAGGTCATCCCCGAGCTGAACGGGAAGCTCACTGGCATGGCCTTCCGTGTGCCCACCCCCAATGTGTCAGTTGTGGATCTGACCTGCCGCCTGGAGAAAGCTGCCAAATACGATGACATCAAGAAGGTAGTGAAGCACGCAGCAGAGGGCTCCCTCAAGGGCATCCTGGGCTATACTGAGGACCAGGTTGTCTCCTGCAACTTTAACAGTGACACCCACTCCTCCACCTTTGATGCTGGGGCTGGTATTGCCCTCAACGACCACTTTGTCAAGCTCGTTTCCTGGTATGACAGTGATAATTTTAGGCTGTTCCAAATTTCTGAATTTTACTAAACACCATTGTTAAAGGAATCTACTTCAACCATCATTCATTTGTACTTAAAATGCCATGGTTGGATGTTAATTAGCAGCTTTGGAAAATCACTCAGGATGGAAAGGAAATTGAACAATGCGTTGAGGGACATTTATTTCTACCTCTCCCTATTATTTAGCTATTTTTAGCTGTAAAGAATGCCAGAACTGGTCAGTAAAGAGGAGGGCCAACATATTCAAGATGCTCAGATGGAAACCAGAAATGATGAAAACACTAATAATGTCCTACAGTAAAATCATGGCTACTATTGAGATAAAGATGAGGTAGGAAACACATTTCTCTCTGCCAAACCTGGCATGAGTTCCCTAAACGAGGAATCAGGAATTGGCCCTTTGGTGCAGACCCCGTAACAGGCAGACAGCCTAAAAGTAGGCATCCCAGCATCACCACCTGCCATCTCCCCCTGAACCCCACACTCACACACCCCTGGGCAGTGTTTTCCAAAAGTGAACTTTTCTTTCTCTAAATGTCATCACTTCAATTTCTGTTAGTTTAAACACAAGTTAAATTTGGTATTTTAAGTCTGGCATTTTATAACTACTTAACATGGCTGGTAAAAATGTCTTCATGACAGGAGTTTGGGTCTCCATCCCCAGTAGAGGGCATGCATGAGGCAGCCAATTGATGTTTTTCTCTCTATCCCTCTCCCCTCCCTTCACTGTAAAATCAATAAAAACATTAAAAAAAAGATATTAGAAAATTAAATCCCCACATGTTTGAAAATTAAAGATTTTATTTTTTTAAATTTATTTTTATTATTGAAAGTATTGTATTTTTTTCCCCATTGACCCCCTCCACTCCACTCTTCACCCCTCAGGCTTTCATCACACTATTGTCTGTATCCATTTATGCATACAATTCTTTTTTAAAAAAATATATTTTATTGATTTTCTATAGAGAGGAAAGAAAGTCAGAAACATCGATGAGAGAGAGACATCGATCAGCCGCCTCCTGCATGCCCCACACTGGAGATGTGCCCGCAAGCAAGGTACATGCCCTTGACCAGAATCGAACCTGGGACCTTTCAGTCCGTAGGCCTACGCTCTATCCACTGAGCCAAACCGGTCTCAGCCATACAATTCTTTGCTTAATCTCTCCCCATCAACCGCCCCACCCCCACCTTCCCTCTGAGATTCATCAGTCTTTTCCAAAGATTTTAAATAATGCATCTGTCAAGAATGAAATCACAAGAGAAACTAGAATATATTTCTAACTGAAGGATAATGAAAACCTGACATACTGAAGTTTGTGGGATGAAGCTTAAGCATTCAAGGAAAAGGATAACTTTAAATACAATAGAAAAGAATAAAAGTTTAAAATGAAATGATGTAAACTTCCATCTTAAGAAGCTAGGAAAACAGAAAATTAAGCTCAGATAAATAGAAAGAAGGAAATGTAAATATAGGAGTGAAAATTAATTAAATAGAAAAAAAATGGAGAAAAGTCCGTTAATCTGAAAATTGGTTGTTTGAATGACCATTCTTCTGGCTTCCTGCTTCACTCACTTTTTCTTTCATTCTGGAGATCATCTAGACTATTATGCATGATGCTCAGCTCTGTCCTCATGACTAAGAGTTCAACTTCTATATCCTGTATCTGCTGCTCTAGTTTACACTGGAGGAAGTCTATTGGAAAGATCACAATGTCCTTCGAAGGGCTGAAAGGATATATTAGGCTCAGCCTTCAGAGGCATCGTCTACAACCCCTTTTCAGAACTAGGCTGGTAAGAAGCATTGACGCCCCCAACCATGCTGCCTCACCTGCACTGCACCAGCAAGGAGGCTCCCTGAGCCCTTGAAGGTGGTGTTCACCCCATGTCTCACACTGATTTCATCTGACAGGTGAAACCCAAGTCAAATGTTTGGATTGTGATGGGAAGGAAGCCTGGGAAGGTAGGATCTGGCTTCTACAATTGAAGGTGAATCATCAAATAGACTTTAGATCAAGCATGCCAAACTCGCTGCCCACGGGCTACATGTGGCCCACAACCAATATTTTTGCAACCCAGCCAATATAAGGGTATGTAAAAAATATTCTAATGAAAATTTTGTAACTTAATTTTTACAATATCCTGTTATAAGCATAAATAATGAATTGCAATGTTTGCTAATGACTGATCACTGCAATCGTGTTGCATTCATTTCCCTCACACGCCTTATGCACAGGTGCACCATTTCTCTCTACTAATACTAACAGTGAATATTTTAGCAGCCGATGGCCATGTCATTAGTCTTGGACTGACTTGTTTGGTGTGCGCAACAGGAAATATTTCACTTTCAGAGAACATGAAAAATAGGTTTATTTGTGTTACGCTTATTAATTTGTGCGGTTATTCAGTGTCTGGTAAGTTAATATTAAAGAAAAAAATATTAATTTTTACTAAAATGTTCTATTATTTTATGTTAACGATTACTCATTTATTTCAGCCCTTTGTATTCAGCATGTCTCTTGAAATAAACCTACATTTCTAAGAAAACTGAAGCTTTTGCTTTTTTTGTGGCCCACATAAACTTCAACCTTGTTTATTTGGCCCGTGTTAGCCTTTGAGTTTGACATGCTTGGTTTAGAAGATTTTGAATAGGCACAAATGACAGATGAATGCCTTAACTCTTGATTGATAACACATTAGGCTTCTGCTCTACGATGCTTTTTTAGCCTTTAATGTAGAAGTGTATTTTACACATGCAGTTGTAAAAAATAAAAACAGAAAGCAATCCTGGGTGCCTTTCATCCAGTTTCCTCCAATGGCAACATCTCACAGAAATATAGTCTACAGTACTGTCAAAACTAGGTAATTAAACATTGAAACAATGCATAAAGCTTTTTCAGATTTCACCAGTTTTAATGCATTCATGTGTGTGTGTGTGTGTGTGTGTGTGTGTATGCGTGCGTGTGTGTTTAGTTCCACTGCATTTTATCACATGCAGATTTGTGTAACCACCTTCAGAATTAAGATATAGAGCTGGTCCATCACCACAAGGCTCTCTCGTGCTACTCTCACAGCTATCATCTCGCTCCCTAACCTTTGGCAACCACTAATCTGCTCTCCATCTCTGTAATTTTGTTACTTGAAGACTAGAATCAGGCTGAAAATAACCGATTTGAGATTGACTTTTTGCTCCCCTCAGCACAATCCCTTGAAATCTGACTGAGTTTTAATTCTGGCTTTGTGTCTTACTGGCTGTGTGATCTTAGGCAAGTTACATAACTTCTCTGTCTCAGTTTCCATTCAAACCAAGGGCCGCCTGATTTCCAAGCTTCATTTTGTCTACTTCACTGTCTTGTCTCTCACTTGAAGTTGAGAGAAGGCCTTCTGTTGGCTTTATTCTCAGTTTCTCTGTGGAACCTTGGAGCATGGCTGGGACCAAACTCCCAACCTCTCATCATTTTCAGATCAGTACAGTGTAAGAAAACACTAATTGGAAATGCTAATTGATAGGTTCAGATATTTAAATTTTGTCATAATCTTAGTCTTTTGCTAAGTACTTTTATATATGTTTAAAGCAGCTGTTCTCAACCTGTGGGTCGCGACCCTTTTGGGGGTCCATTGACCCCATCACAGGGGTCGCCTAAGACCATCAGAAAACACAGATACAGCCGAGACCGGTTTGGCTCAGTGGATAGAGCGTCGGCCTGCGGACTGAAGGGTCCCAGGTTCAATTCCGGTTGGGGGCATGTACCTTGGTTGCAGGCACATCTCCAGTGTGGGGCGTGCAGGAGGCGGCTGATCGATGTCTCGCTCTCATTGATGTTTCTGACTCTCTATCCCTCTCCCTTCCTCTCTGTAAAAAAAAAATCAATAAAAATATATTTTAAAAAAGAAAAAGAAAACACAGATACAGTGGTACCTTGAGATACGAGTGCCCTAACAGACGAGATTTTTGAGATACGAGTCGTCGAGCGAGCGATTTTTGCTTTGAAATACGAGCAACAGTTGAGATACAAGTAATGGCGCGGATCGGCCGGCTACACACGACCTACCAGTTTATCTCAACTCGAGTGTCTCATAGTTTCCCACGCCTCAAGGTTACGGAAGGAATTAAACTCACATCTCGAGGTACCACTGTATTTACATTGCAATTCACAATAGTAGCAAAATTACTATTAGGAAGTAGCAAAGAAAATAATTTTATGGTTGGGGGTCACCACAACATGAGGAACTGTATTAAAGGGTCCCAGCATTAGGAAGGTTGAGAACCACTGGTTTAAAGGAATGTTGTTGTTGTTTTCTTAAAAAATATATTTTATTGATTTTTTACAGAGAGGAAGGGAGAGCGATACAAAGTCAGAAATATCGATGAGAGAGAGATATCGATCAGCTGCCTCCTGCACGCCCCCTACTGGAGTTGTGCCTGCAAGCAAGGTACATGCCCCCGACTGGAATTGAACATGAGATCTCTCAGTCCGCAGGCGGACGCTCTATCCACTGAGCCAAACTGGTCTCGGCTAAAGGAATGTTGTTTTAAGTGGAAGTCCATTTCTGCTGCTACCAGATTTTACTTTTGATCTGATTTTCTCTTCAGTAAAGATGTGCATGCAGGTGGCATTTAACTATCTTTTAGAAGTCATTTGATTTAATCTTAGATTGTGGCATGGCTCTGAGTATACTGCCAAGGGAACTGTCTTCCTACTGTGCCAGTTGGCTGGTTATCTGTAGTTATCATTTGTCTAAAGCTTTTGTATAACTTCACAGAGCTCTTTGCAGAACCATCAGTTCAACAGAGCGGCCCCTGACTATCTATAAAATAACATCTATTTTGTCTCTCTTCATTTTCTTACCCTACTCTATTTTATCTGCAAAGGAGTGTGTTACTACATTATATGTCTGCAATATATATACATTATATGTCTGCGATATATATTTATTTCTTTACTGTCTGTCTCTCACCTTCGGGATACAATCGTTAGGGGAGGAGGAACTTACCTATTCCCTGCTATATTTCCCTTGCTTCAAGTGGTCTCTTACACATGACATTTTTAGAATGAACGAATGAAATGAAGGAATGAATGAATGCATTCTCCCATTGTTAATGATGGAGCAAAAAGGACACTCTAGACCTGGGTGAATGGGAGAGATTGTCTCTTGTAGCAGGAAAGACTCAGTATGTCAGTGCTCGCCATCTGAGCCCCAGAGCAGAGGTGCAAGGGCTCCCAGAATGAAGGGATAGTGATGACAAAAGTCTTGACAACAGCAATCCTGTGGCAGGGATGGAGTCCAGTCTGAAAACTTGGGTGTGCCAGAAAAACAGCTTCATTTTTATGTACTTAATCCAGTTCCTACTCTGAGGCTAGCTTTTGACTTCTCAGAGCACTAGCAGCTGTAAAGGTACTGTCCTACCCCACCTTGCTCAGCAGTGTGGATTCTGTATCTGTTCCCTGGGTGGGCGGAGCATTGGCTTCACTCACCACTGGCTGAGACCATGTTCCTGCCTCTTGTCTTCCCCAGCAAGGCTGTGAGTCCATCCACCAGGATTTCTTCTCCATCAACTCTTTCTGACTCACACACTAGACTCTGCTACAGAAGGCGATTTCCCTATAATGTTCTTCTGCTTTTTAGCCTTACAAGTCATTTCTGTTCTCAATTTCATGGTAAGTTTCAGTTCTCTATTCTCATCCCTGATGATATAAGAACTTTGCTCTGATTGTTCAGTGTTGAAATGAGGTAGTTTTTCCTGGAAATGCCTACACTGCCCCCCCCCCCCACTTTTTATCATGAATATTATAGAATGTTTCCTAATAAAGATACCTCCTTTAATGTGGTAGCATTCTTCCTAAATCAACTACTTACGTTTCATTCAAATGATGGGTATATAGCCATAGCCAGTTTGGCTCAGTGAATAGAATATCAGCCCGTAGACTGAAGGGTCAAGTTCCATTCCTGTCAAGGGCACATACCTCAGTTGCAGGCTCGATTCAGGGAATGTGTGGGAGGCAACAAATAGATGTGTGATGTTTCTCTCTATCTGTCTCTCCCCTTTCTTCCACTTTCTGAATTTTAATCCTGAGTTTTAATCTAAAATAAGTGGAAAAATATCCTTGGATGAGGATTAACAATAAATAAATAAATAAATAAATAAATAAATAGTATATTTATTAGAGCCATAGAGATTAATAAGGCATTAGTACTTGGGTTTCCTTTGTTATAAATTATTAATTGAATAAAGTATCTTTTGAAAAACAAACAAACAAACAAACAAACAAACAAAAAACAGCCCTAACTGGTTTGGCTCAGTGGATAGAGCATTGGCCTAGGGACTGAAGAGTCCCAGGTTTGGTTCCGGTCAAGGGCATGTACCTTGGTTGTGGACACATCCCCAGTGCGGGGTGTGCAGGAGGCAGCTGATTGATGTTTCTCTCTCATGGATGTTTCAAACTCTCTATCGTTCTCCCTTCTTCTCTGTAAAAATGCATGTTTTTATAATATTGATTATTATAAAAAAAGAGAAAATTCTTTGAAGAGATTTAATTTAAAAAATAAATAAATAAACAAAACAAAACAGTTTAATTCCAATTATAGTACCAAAATGTCATGAGAGAAATTTTAGTGCTATTATTGGGCAGGTTTCACTTTAAGCGAACTGGGAGTGTTAATATAAGTTTAAGAATTAAAAAATTCTAAACTCATCACCAACAGTGCATGTCAGAAACATCTGTAAAGGCTTCTTAGAATACATTGATCTGGGTCCAACCCTCAGAGTCAGAGGGTCGTCTGAACATGTGTGAATCCTTGTTGCAACCCAAAGTCCAATCCAGCCCCTTAATTCATTTTATTGAGGAAGAAACTTAGCTCTAAAATACTATGTGATTTGTGCAACCTCCCACACATGAAAGATGCCATTTCATCAATCATATTCCAATGAGTTGTGACTCTACAGCCAGGAGTGAAGCTTTTCTGGGTGACGGTAGTTAAAACTCATTATAAAACTCCACTTTTGTCATCCACCTTGTAATTATGAGAGTCAAAATTATGCAT
This sequence comes from Lasiurus cinereus, assembly GCA_011751065.1. Taxonomy (NCBI): domain Eukaryota; kingdom Metazoa; phylum Chordata; class Mammalia; order Chiroptera; family Vespertilionidae; genus Lasiurus; species Lasiurus cinereus. The sequence continues at coordinate 8,227,863 of JAAGEH010000041.1, read as the reverse complement.
AAATTCTTAGTTCTTATTGGAATCAACCTTCAAGTGTTCAGGTTAGGTTAGCAGTTGTCAGAAGTCATATTTACATTTTGCCAGAAAGTTGTCTGAAAAGAGAAGGTCTTATAATCTTAAGCGAGTTGGGACTGAGATTATTATAGAGAGAGGGATGTGCGGTGGACACACCATAGTTAGAAGAACACTGAGAGAGTGGGGAACCAGCCACTTTGTCATAGATGGTTGAACCTAACACTTGACGCATCCTTAGGGTTCCCTAGCTGCATTCCTGCAGATCATGGAAGAGAAGAAAAGAAGGCCTGATGTCATACTTATCTACATCATTGATTTCGCTCTCCAGATAGCTTAAGACAAAAAAATTCTCCTCTGACACTGCAGAATCTGTTCAAGCAGTTATATTGATATATCCCCTTTCCCATCAATTTTCTCAAATAAATAATGCAAATTTGGCATCTTAACCTCCTCAACACCAATTAGTCCTTATCTCACTTTCTGTTTCTGCAAAGTAACACAGTTTGTTCATTTATCTAATAAATATTTATAAAGTGCTGAACATTTTTTTGCCAGGCACTGACATAGGCTCACAGGAGCATAAAAGACATGGACCTTGTCTCCTAGATCTTACTTTCCAGTGGGGGTGGGGGGAGTGGTGGAGGGGTGGGGGCACAATGAATCACCGAGCTACAAACTCTGGTGGCACAATGAAGGAAGCAGAGTTTTAGGAGAGAGTGTAATGAGAGACTCATTTAAATTGGGTGGAAGGTGGTTATCAAGGAAGACCTCTTTGAGCAAATGGAGGTCAATCTGACATTTGAAGGAGTAGCAGGAGTTGGCCTGCAGAAACATGAGAGAACGTGTTCCAGGCAGAGGAACAAGAATAAAGGACAAAAGATAGAGAATTCATAAAACTAAAAGAAGGTGTGCCAGTGTGTTGAGAGCTGAAGAGCTAGTAGGTAAGCAGTGTCAAATGGGTCTATGGAGACAGGGAGGGTGAGGTCGTAGATGGTTGATCTTGATTCCGAATGCAAAGGGAGTCATCAAAGGGATTTAAATATGAAATTTCTGTCTGTTGGCTGGAGACTGGATTACAACGGAAACAGAATGACCGTTAGAAGGCCATGGCAGTACTCTAGGTGAGAAGTGATGGTGACCTGGAATCGGATGGTGGCTTTCGGGTGGAGAGAAATGGAAAGACTCAGAATGTACCCTGCAGGTTGATAAACCTGTTACATTAAATGTCTGGGAGGTGTCAAGTATGACCTCTAAGTTTCTGGCTTAAGCAACTGCTAGATTGGTGGTGCCATTTACTGAGGTTTTAAAAGTTTTCAGAATAAAAGGTTTGGAGAAAGGACAAGAATTCATTGTTTTAAATGTCTGTGAAACATCAAAGCGAGATGTTAGGAAGGCAGTTGGATCTGTGGGTATCAAGCTCAGAAAAGAGGTCTGGGAGAACATAAATTTGGGGGTCTTTAACTTATAGTTAGTATTGGAAGCCATAAGAATATGGAAGATCGGGGGAGGGGGGGAAAGAGAAAGATTTAAGACAAACCTCTCTGAAACTTCACAATATAGATATCAGACAATGAAGTGAAGAGAAATAAGCCAAAACAGGGAAGAGGAAAACCAGTTGGTATGATGTCATGGTAGCAAGGAAAGAAACTATCTTGAAAAAAAGTGTGGTCAACTCTGTGTAGTGAAAGCTCAGGTATCCTGAGGACTGCAAAGGAACTATTAGATGAGGAGGCCATTGGTGATCTTCATCGTGAATAGTTTCTATAAAGTCATGAGGCAAAAATCAGATTGCATTGGCTTAAAAGTGACCAAAGTTTACTAAGTCACAAAGAGGATTAAATAAAGACAAAAATAGGAAAGAATGGAAAAGACCAAAAAGCCAGAGTACGTTGCTTGTAGTAAAGATAAAAAAATATGTTCTAAGACTTTGGTTTCAGGTACATGAGTGTGTCCACCTAAGGGTCATAGTCAAAGGATTCTCTGAAGCAATGGGAGATTGGAAACATTTTTTACTCTCATGACTGTGGGCAGGGTTCCCATTGACATCTATTGAGTAGAGGCCATGTATGCTACTAAACATCCTACAATGCAAAGGACACCCTACAACAAAGAACTATCCACCCCCAGATATCAAAACTGCTGAAATTGAGAAACTCTAAGATATAGCTGCACATCAGAATCCCTAGGAAGCTTTTAAAAGCATCCATGTTTCAGGACCACCTGAAGTTAGTATGTTTAAAATTTTCCCCAGCTGATTCTCAGGTGCAGCCTGGATTAATAACCCTTGCTCTGGCCCTAGCCAGTTTGGCTCAGTGGACAGAGCATTGACCTGTGGACTAAAGGGTCCCAGGTTCGATTCCAGTCAAGGGCACATGCCCAGGTTGCAGGCTGTGCAGGACACAGCCAATCAATGATTCTCTCTATTATTGATGTTTCTCTCTATTATTGAGGTCTCTCTCCCTCTTCCTTTCTCTCTGAAATTAATTTTAAAAAATACATAAATATTTTTTAAAACCACAAAAAACAAAACCTTGCTCTGGGAGGACAATTCCACACTCCTTCTATGCATGTGTACTAAAAAGGAGGAGATGGATTACAGAAAATTCATTATTCCTGACACCAACCCCAATACACACACAGACACACACAATAAATGGGTGAAAGCCCAGCTAATCCTATCTAATAAAGAGAGAATATGCTGATTGACTCTCATGCTGTTGCAAAGATGGCAGTGCCCACAGCCACAAAATGGCAGTGCTCAGTTCTCTTAGCCCCACCAGGGTAGCAGGCACGCCTGCTTCTGGAGTCCCCTCAGCTCTCCAGCTGCCCAGGGCCAGCCCCAGGCACAGGCAAGCCTCAGGTGGCAGCTGCCCAGCCTCCTTGGGCCGCCTGAGGCTCAGGTAACCAGGGCTGAGGCTTGCGCTGCCAGCAGTGGCAGCAGCAGAGGTATGATGGAGCCGTCTACTTTCCCCTGACCACTGGGTCGCCTCCCACACCTGAGGGCTCTTGGACTCTGAGAGGGGGCAGACCAGGCTGAGGGACTCCTCTTCCAGTGCATGAATTTTCATGTACCAGCCCCCTAGTATTATCAATAAATGTTAACAATGACGGTTGCAACATGGTTCTAATTAATTCATCATTTTCTTTTGGGCCCAATGTCTCTCTCAGATTTTCTACCTTTAATTTGGAGAATAACTGGCTATTTCTCAGTTCTTGCTCCTGTCTCTGGCCAGGAGCTGAAAAGATCACCAGACTACCAGGAAGGATAGGATGTGGCTTCTCAGTAACCTGCTTTAGTTCCTTTCCTTAAGAGGACCCTAATTTTTTTTTCTTTGATGCTCCTCAACTTCACTATGACCTGACTATAGGTAGATTTATTTTTGCCTATCCTGCTCATAATCTAGTGCATTCTTTTAATCTGAGCATATCCTCTTTCAATTATGGTCAATTTTTTGCTGTTCTCTCTTCAATATGTTGCCTTTCTCCAATTCTCTTATTCTCTCCTTTAGAACTTCTATTAGATTTATATGGATTTTCTCATCTTTTTCATGAGATTATGTTAATTTCATTTTCATAATTTCTGTTCTTTCTCTGTTTTTTGCTGTTATGTCCTCAGATCTACCTTCCAAACACCAGCTCTTTCTCTCATCTTCTAGTCTGTTTAACTGGTCTATTTAGTTTTAAAATTTTAATGACTATATATTTCATCTTCAAAATCTCTCTTTGGTTCTCTATTTTCTCCAATGTTCTCTTCCTGCCTTATGGGTCCTATTCATTCCTTTGTCTTTTTTGACATTTAAAATTTCTCAGAAATGTTTTTTTTTTAAATATATATTTTATTGATTTTTTTTTTTTACAGAGAGGAAGAGAGAGGGATAGAGAGTTAGATACATCGATAAGAGAGACATCGATCAGCTGCCTCCTGCATGCCCCTTTCTGGGGATGTGCCCGCAACCAAGGTACATGCCCTGACCGGAATCGAACCTGAGACCTTTCAGTCCCCAAGCTGATGCTCTATCCACAGATCCAGCTCAGAATGTTTTTTTTTTATCATTAGTTTTTAGAGTGTAAACTCTATCATTGGTTGTGTCTACTGACTCTCTTCTTTCTGATCTCATGCAGACATGTGTGGATGAGACTAACACGTCTGCAGTATCATAATGCCAACATCGCAATATCCACCATCTTTCTCCAATGAACAGTTAAGAGAGTATTGTTCCCATTGGTGTCCAGACCTCACATTTTGTATGTGATAGTTTATATTTGTTTAAAGATTTTATCTGAGGAGAATAATGTAGGCTGATTCTTTCATAGTTAAGATTGTTATGGGAGAAAGGAAGGAGAAAGCATCTTTCCAAGACACTTGGTCAATAGTTTTAACAGAAGGTAAGTAGATAAAAAGCCTGCTGCTACGTCACTATAACCATTCACTAAAAAGGCTAGATTTTTAAGGGTTAGAGAAAATTCTAACAATTTTTATTGAAGGACATTATGCTAAGATATCCTTAACTGAATATCTTCATGTCTTCTAGCTATTCACTTTCTGATGCCTTTTCTAGACTACTCAACATCCTTGCTTCCTAATTTTGATTGTGCTTGGAAATGTCACTACAACCCATTAGTGTGCAGGGTGGAATACAATTATGCCACACCAGCTGAGATAATATGGAACTTTTGCTCTTGTTCTGGACCCTGTCTTCTACTAATAAAGTTCAAGACCATCAAACCCCTCTGGGTAATATCTATGTTATAAAAGCATAATATGAAAATCAACTGAACAGTGGAATGACCAGTCGGCGGGAGAATGGGCTGGCAAGCAGGTGGCACTAGGCCAGCCAAGGCACATGACAATAGGTAGAGGGAGGGGATGACAATGGCAGAGGAAGGAGGTGGCAGCAACCAGCGGTGGTGAAGGAGCAATGATCAGCTGCCTGGTCGCCTCCTGTAGAAGGAGGCTGGCAGTGGCGGCAGTGGTGGGGTAATGAAGGAACGCACCTTCCCCTGATTGACGTGCCTGGTTGCCTCCCACAGAGGACATCCATCAGTAGGATATCCTCTGAGGGTTCCCAGACTGAGAGGGTACAGGCTGGGCTGAGAGACATCTCCTCCCCCGAGTGCATAAATTTTCGTGTAGCAGGCAACTAGTTGAGTTATAATGTTCACTTATCTAAAACCTTGAATATCTCACACACGAGCCTGCCACTTGGATTCTGTGGGAAGCTGAGTATGTGATTCCTGCTACACAATTTCTTCAACCCCAAAGACATCTACAGAGCTGGTTTAATGACCTCTTACTCTCCAAATATTCTACAGTGGTCCTTTCCTAGGTCTCAAGTCTAGAGGCCATCCAGAAGGAAATCGAGTCTTTCTGAGGGAAGAATACTTGCATATGTGAAACAATGAGAGAACACAGCCAAATGCCAAATCATGTGCACCAGACAAATGATGTAGGAAGGAAGGGAAATATTAAGTGCTAATAAAGCTTCAGGAGCAGGCTCAGATATCATCTGGCCTTAAGGGTGAGTTGGGCCTGTGCAGGTATAAGTGGGTATAAATACAAGGTGAAACAAGCTGACAGCTTATTCTGCCCTATTGGTATTAGTGGGTAGATAGACACTGAAGAGGGGTGGTAGTAACAAGCAGGGGGTTGTGTGGGTAAGGAAGCTAGAAGGGAGAATACTGATAATTGGCTGATGCTGAGCAGGGGAGGTGGTGAGAGGCAGATGAGAAACAGAAAAGGCAATATAAATAGCTACTGCTCACTGAGTGGTTTCTATGAATAAGACTTTGTGCTAGCTACATTACATTACTTTCTAATTTAATCTTCACATATCCTATGGGTAGAGAGGTCCTAGTATCCTCATTTTCCAGATGAGAAATCTGAGGCTAAAATAAGTTAATTTAATTGCCCTGGGTTACGCTGGTAGCAAGAGATAAAGTATAGATTTGAATCCTGGCAGTCTGGCCTCAGACTTTGTGTTTCTAACTATGCCTGAGAAGATTATAGAGTGTTGCTTTAATGCTACAAAAAAAATTGGACTGTGTGTCATTTGATCATTGCTTTACACTGGTTGTCATCTTCTAAAGAAAGATGATGCTCACTCAACAAATACTTATGATGCTGCCAGCCCCTAGCCTTACATTGTATGTTGAGTATATCAAAATGAGTCATTAATTACTGCCCTGGAGGAAGTGACAGCCTCATAAGGAGGTCACAAGAAGGAGAGACATGTAAACACATAATTATAATGCAGTATGTCAAATGATGATTAAATATAATACTATTAGACAGCCCATGAAACTAGCAATCTCAAAAATATTTTTTGAGATATACTACAGTAAGTTCATGTTTAAGTAATAAGAACTCATATATTCCAGCAGGGGAAATTATCCTATTTTGTGGGAACCTCTTTCCACGTCCTGCGTGGCTCAGGGTTCCCGACTCAGGGTTCGGGATCTGAAGGAGGCCGCACACAAACAAAATGAGAGACTAGAAAACATTAATTTGGCGATATTGGGAGGCCAGGCGGGAGCCTTCCTCTAGTGGAAAGGACTGCCACTTGCTCTGGCCTTTTTCTCCCTTTTATTAAGGCTTTGGGACACACCCCTAGTCTTTATGCAGGAAATAACAAAACAGAAATTAACATGAAACAAACAGGCAGACTGGTAGAGGCTGCTTCAGCTAACAATGTTTTCATCAAAAATGGTGAGTAATTAGCTCTGACTTTTCAGAGCAGTTAAGGTTGACCAGCCTTATGGCCTCCTGTTTACATCCATTTAGTGAGAACAATGTTTGGTTTCTGACACTATTTATCTTTTAAAAACTTATTTTTTTTCCCAGTTACAGTTGACATTCAATATTATATTGGTTTCAGGCATACGCATAGTAATTAGACATTTATACAACTTATGAAGTGATATTCCTGATAAGTCTACTATCCCCTCGTACCATGCATAGTTATTACAATATTTTGACTACATTCCTTATGATGTACTATACATTCATGTGAATATTTTGTAACTGCCAAATTGTACGTTCTAATCCCTTCATCTCTTTCATCCAGCCTCCCTGACTCCCTTCCCATATGGCCTGGAGGGTGAGTTTGCTTCTGTTTTGTTAGTTTTGTGTTTTGTTTTGTTTTTATAGATTCCACATATAAGGGAAATCATGTGGTTTTTCTTTTTTTCTGTCTGGCTTATTTTACTTGGCATTATACCTTCTAGATCCATCTATGTTGTGACAAAAAGAAAGATTTCACTCTTTCCTATGGCTGAGTAATATTCCATTGTATATGTGTACCAGTTATCTATCCATGAACTTACTCTAGTATATCTCAAAATATATGCTTCCATACAATAATTTTTTTAAATTATATCTTTATTATTCAGATTATTACATTTGTTTCTCTTTTTTCCCCTCCATAGCACCCCTCCACCCAGCTCCCACCATTCCCTCTGCCCTTACCTCCCTCCCATTGATCTCCTCCATAGGTGTATGATTTTTGTCCAGTCTCTCCCTGTACACCCCTCACCCCTTTCCCCCTGAGAATGATCAGTCCACTCCCTTTCTGTGCTCCAGATTCTATTATATTCACCAGTTTATTCTGTTGATCAAATTTTTAATTCACTTAATTTTTAGATTCACTTGTTGATAGATATGTATTTGTTGTTCATAATTTTTTGTCTTTTACCTTTTTCTTCTTCCTCTTCGAAAAGAGTATCTTTCAGCATTTCATATAATACTGGTTTGGAGTTGATGAACTCCTTTAGCTTTTTCTTATCTGTGAAGCTCTTTATCTGCCATTCAATTCTGAATGATAGCTTTGCTGGATAGATTATTCTTGGTCGTAGGTTCTTGCTATTCATCACGTTGAATATTTCTTGCCACTCCCGTCTGGCCTGCATCGTTTCTGTTGAGAAATCAGCTGATAGTCATATGGGTGCTCACTTGTAGGTAGTGAACTGTTTTTCTCTTGCTGCTTTTAATATTCTCTCTTTGTCTTTTGCTCTTGGTATTTTAATTATGATGTGTCTTGGTGTGGTCCTCTTTGGATTCCTTTTATATGGGGTTCTGTGTGCTTCCTGGACTTGTAAGTCTATTTCTTTTACCAGATGTGGGAAGTTTTCAGTCATTATTTCTTGAAATAGGTTTTCAGTATCTTGCTCTCTCTCTTCTTCTGGCACCCCCACAATTCTGATGTTGGTACGCTTAAAGCTGTCCCAGAGGCTCCTTTATTATCTTCACATTTTTGGATTCTTTTCTCTTCTTGCTTTTCCAGTTGAGTGTTTTCCGCTTCTTTATATTTCAAATTTTTGACTTGATTCTTGCCTTCCTCGAGTCTGCTGTTAGGACTCTGTATAATATTTTTTATTTCAGTCAGTGTCTCTAGTTGGTCCTTTTTCATCTCCTCTAGGCTCTCGCTAAATTTATCCAACTTTTCTAGCATATTCTTGAAAAACCTTATGAGCATGGTTTTGAACTCTATATCCAGTCGTTTTTTTTCCTTCATTTCTTTTATTTGTGATCCCTTCCCTTGTCTCGGCATTTTCACTATGCCGGGGAAACTTGTGTTGAATTCAGCTTTATGATATCAGACTTGCAAAACCGAAGAAGACTCTGTTGAGCTTGGGATGGGTGGAGTCTCAGGGCTTAAGGGACCGCCTTGCTTTCCAGTCATCCACGCCCTCTACAGCCCCTGAGTCTCACGTGACTGGGTAATCACTGGAGCGGACCTTGTGCACGTGCGCCTGCAGTGCTTCTAGACTGCTTCTCCTCTGCCTCCCCTGCGCACCAGGACCACACGAGTCTAGGTCCCCAGGGTTTTGCTCGAAACAGGGGCTTAGTGGACTCAGAAGTGGCACAGTTGGGAGGGTCTGTCTCCCGCCCACTTGCAAAAGCCAGGGGCACAATCAGCAGTCTGTCCTCTGCGCAGTGCCGTGCGCGCCATCAGGCCTCTGATCTTTTGCGACTCACCTAAATTTCCGTGCACCTCTCCCTTTTCACAGTCCAAACTCCCCCCGTATGAGTTTCGGCTGGATCTGGGGTTTAGTGTCGTAAGATAAGGGGTTCAATCCCTTTGAGAGTCTCCGTTTCCCTCCCGCCAGAGAAAGCCAGCCAGGTACTCCGGCACCCGCTCTCTCAGCATGTGTGTCTCCATACCTCAGCTTTTTGCAGCTCCTCTTGGTTTCTGTGAGCCCCTCTCTTTCCTTCTAGTTGTAGAATTTCCACTCAGCCAGCTTTCCTGTGGTTCTGGATGATGTCTGTTCTGTTTTTTAGTTGTACTTTTAAAATTGTTGTGTGAGGCAGCAGTGTAGGTGTTTACCTATGCCATCATCTTGGATTCTCTCCATACAATAATTTTTTTATGAACATAGGGATGCATATGTCTTTTTGAATTAGTGCTTTGGCTTTCTTCGGATAAATACTTTTTTTTTAAATGCTGTAGAAGTTCTCACTAAGTTCCTCGAACATTCTTTTTTAAAAAACTATATTTTATTATTTTTTTACAGAGAGAAAGGGAGGGCGTAGAGAGTTAGAAACATCCATGAGAGAGAAACATCGATCAGCTGCCTCCTGCGCACTCCCTACTGGGTATGTGCCTGCAACCAAGATACATGCCCTTGACTGGAATTGAATCTGGGACCCTTGAGTCTGCAGGCCAACGTTCTATCCGCTGAGCCAAACCAGTTAGAGCCCTTGAACATTCTTATAACCATTTTTTGAATCTGTATGTGGTAGCTTGCTTGCTTCCATCTCATTTAATTTTTTGTGTGGAGAGTTCTCCTGTTCTTTCATTTGGCGCATGTTTCTTTGTTTCCCCATTTTGGCAGCCTCTCTGTGTTTGTTCCTATGTATTAGGTAGGTCTTCTACATCTCCAAGTCTTGGCAGAATGTCCTTATGTAGTATGTGTTCTCTGTAGCCCAGAGGTACAGTTTTCCTGGTCACTTCAGATGAGTATTCCAGGGGTGGTTTTTGTGTGGATGGTGTGTGACATTCTATTGTTGTTAAGCCTAGATCAATTTGTGGAACCAACCCTCAGGTTGACTGACTATAGGGACTGGCTATGACTACAGCAGACAAGCTATTGTGTACAAACTGATTCCATGGAGTGGGGTTTGCGGTAGCAGGGCTCTAATGTCTGCTGAGTTCACCCTAGGGTTGTACAATTTGTGGAGCTGCTAATTGGGTGGTTCTCTGGTGTGGTCTGAAGCCAGTCACTGAGTGTGTTAGTTCTGGGGCCTCTTGGGAAGAGCTTTGGTGCAGGCCCAGTTCAGTTGCTGCTTTGCTTGGCTTTGGGCAAACTACAAAGTGATCTGCAGTTGGCCTAGGAGGCACATGGGAAAGGCTATGCTGTGAATCAAGTCTGGTTGCCATTAGTGTTGGGCTTGGGGCCACTTAACAAGAGGTACAGAGCATGCCAAGGCCAGCCACTGCTTGTTTGGGGTTTGTCAACCTTTCAGAGATTTCAGGGAAGACTACAGCATGGGCCAAGGCCAACCTTATTAGTGATAGATACTGAAAGAGGTTCCAGTTTGTGCACTATTTGGGTGAGGCGAATACTCAGGGAATCATCAGGATAGGATGTGTTTGATAGAGACTCAGATTTTGCACCCACCAATCTGAACAACAAAAGAAAATACACTGGCTCAGTAGTTTTGTGTTAACTTATGAACTGGGAGGTCACCATTCAATTCCCATCAGGCACATGCCCAGGGTGTGGGCTAGATTCCCAGTATGGGGCATGCAGGAGGGGGCAATCAATGATTTTTTCTCATCATTGATGTTTATATCTCCTTCTCCCTCTCCCTTCACTTCTAAAATCAATAAAATAATTTTTTAAAGAAAATACACTGAAAGAGAAAGAATAGTCTCATGACCTGTGGGACAATAATAAAAAGAACCAACATTCATATTTGTGGAGTCCCTATTCAAGAATTTGAGTGAACCACAAACAGAATAAACCCAAAGAAATTGACAGCAAGACACATTATAGTCAAACCTACAGACAAATAAAAAAATCTTGAAGCATCCAGAGAGAAATGATACTTCACTTAGATGGAAAACACAATTTGAATGACAGCAGATTTCACATGAGATTTCACATGAGGAGGCCAGAGGAAGTGATGTTTTTATCCCTCTCTTCCTCTATGAAATCAATAATAAAAAAATTATATATATATATAAACAAAAACAGAATTCTAAATTATCCCTGGCTATAGATGAAGTCTTAAAGGAAAAAGAAAATAGATGTAACTGGATGAAAATAAAATATAATATGTTGATAATTGAGGGAGGCATTTAAAACAGTGCTGAGAAAATAATCAAAATAAGACTAGAAATCAATGAAATTAATAACATCAATAAAAATGGCAGAGTAAGGATTGGCAAAACTCCATACAAACAATAAGAAAAATAACAAATTTCAGAATTTTGGAAACTAACCAACAGCTTTTGGCAACCCAAGAGCAGTGTTCATTCAATATACGAATTAGAGTAATATCAGTGATTTTTCTCTCATTTTAAGTTGCCCTCTACTTTCTCTCCAACTCAGCTCTGTTGCAGTCTTCAAAACCAATTACTCAGAATCAAGGTAATAATGATTCTAAATTAGCTATTTTAAACATGTTAAAAGAACTAAAGAAAACCATGTATAAAGTATAAAGGAAAGTATGACAATGATATCTCACCAAATAAAGACTGTTAATAAAGAGAAATTATAAAAAGGACCACATAAAAAAGTAACAATAACTTAAATAAAATTTCACTAGAAGGCTCAACAAATTTTAGCATTCTGAAGAAAGACTAAGTGAACTTAAAGACAGATCAAATGAGATAATCTAGTCTCAAGTGCGGAAAAAGAATGAAGGAAAATGAACACTTTCAGAATCCTTTTAAGTCCCAGAAGAGAAACGGAGCACAAATAATATTTTAAGAAATCATAGTTCAAAATTTCCCAAATTTGATGAAAAACATTAATTTATACATCCAAAAAAAATCTCAGCCTGCTTCAAAAACTAAAATTGATGGCCAAAGACAAATGTGAATCTTGAAATCACCAAGAAAAAAAGCAATTCATCATACATATAAAATCCTCAATGCGTTTAGGTAAGTATTTCTGATTAAAAACCTTTGATCCAAAAGCAATAGAATGAAATATTCAAAGTTCTGAATGAAAAAATACTGACCAGGATTTCTAATTATCTTTTAAAAAGAAGGCAAAATTAAGATATTACTAAATTGAAAAAAAGAAAAACAGAAAATTCATCACTAGCAAAGCTGCGCTATCAACAATGCTAAAGGAAATCCTTCAGACAGAAGTAAAAGAACACTAGGTGGTAATTTAAATCCAACTGAAAGAATAAAGAGTTCCAGTAAATGTTGCTATATAGGAAAATGAAAGTTAAAACTACAATGAAATAATGGTTTATACCTACTAGGATGGCTAAAATAGGAAAAGACAAACAATATCACGTTAGAGAGGCTGTAGAGAAATTGGGACTCTCACAAATTGCTCGTGGAAATGTAAAATGATGCCACCACTTTGAAAACAGTCTGGCGATTTTTTAATACTTTCAATATAGAGTTATCATATGACCCAGCAATTCAACTTCTAAGAATATACCTAAGAGAATTGAAAGCAAACATTTTTATATGCCCACACAAAATGTGCACATATGTTCATAGTAATAGTATTCATAATAACACAAAGTCAGAAGAATCAAAATTTTCATCAGCCAATGAATGGATAAATAAAACAGGTCATATCCATACAAGAAAATATAATTCCACCATAAGAGAATGAAGCACTGATTCATGCTACAATGTGGATGAACCTTGAAATTGTTATATGACTGAACTAAATAAACCAGACTCAGGGAGCACACATTGTATAATTCTATTTACATAAAATGTTCAGAATAGGCAAATCCACAGAAACAAAATTAGGTCAGTGGTTGCCAAGGACTGAGGGAGAAGAGAGTGGAAAGTAATTACTAATGTGTAGGGGGATCTCTATTAGGTGATTAAAATGTTCTGGAATTAGATAGTGGTGATATGTGTTTGCTTTGTGAATAAACTAAAAAAGAATGAATTTTACAGTTTACAAGAATGAATTAGTATATATGTGAATTATCCTATATAATAAAAGTGTAATATGCAAATTGACCAAATGGCCGAATAGTAGGACAACCATCCAGGACCACGCTATGACACCCTTTGGCACCAGCCAAGGCAGGTGTGATGCAATTAGTCAGGGGCTTGGCCATTGCCCCATGATTGCCCAATCAATCCAGGGGCTCCATGATTGCCCCAAAGAGGGAAGCCCAGGCCACCAATCAGCAGGCTGTGGCTGGTGGGCGGGACCTCCCTTTGCAAGGGAAGCCGGGGTTCTGGGTGCTGGAGAGAAGCCAGTGCCTACAATCAGGGGAAGGAAATCCTACTCTTACATGAATTTCATGCATTAGGCCTCTAGTATCTAATAAGTAAGCTCAGCAAAGTCACAGGATGCAAGATCAGCAACACAAATTCAGTTATATTTCTGTACACTAACAAAAACAGATGGAATCTAAAAAAAATTTTTAAGTTGCTAACATGTAATTATTTCAGAGAAAATAAAATATTTAGGTATAGATCTAATAAACATGTACAGGATCTATATGATGAAAATTACAAAATATTGATTAAATAAATAATTGAAGAGATAGTCCTTATTCATGGATTGTCATACTCAACATAGTAAAGATATCAATTCTCTATAATGAACTATAGGATTAATGTAATTCCTATAAAAATCACAGAACGGTTTTTTTTCTAGATATAGACAAACTATTCTAAAATTCATATGAAAAGGTAAAGGAACTAGAATAGATAAATCAAAAACAGTCTACTTAATATTAAGCCTTACATTCGTCAAAACATATGGTATCAATGGAGAGATATATGCATAGATCAATGGAATAGAATAGAGAACCTAGAAATAAATTCACACACCCAGCAATTGCATTTATGGACATTTATCCTAGAGAAATAAAAACTTACGTTTACACAAAAACCTGTGCATAGCAACTTAAGTTGTAATTGCCCCCACTAGAATCAACCCAGGTGTCCTTCAACAGCAAGTAGTGGAACATCCATATCATGAAATACCACTCAACAATGAAAAGGGAGGAACTATTTTTACTCATAACAACTTGAATGGTTTTCAAGGACATCATGCTGAGTGAGAAAAGCCAGTCTCAAAAGGTTACATAATATGTAATTCTATTTATACAATATTCTTGAAATTACAAAATTCTAAGTGATGAGCAGATTAGTGGTTGTCTTGGGTTACGAAGGAAGTGAGAAGATAGAGGTGCTTGTTACTATAAAAGGGTAGCATGGGGAGATCTCTGTGGTGATACAGCAATTTTGATTGTGATAGCCTTCATATGATTCGACACATCTTCCCCAATGGTAACACTTGCTTAACTGCAGCATAGCCAGGAAACTGACATTGGCAAATTCAAAGAATTTAGTCAGATTTTACCAGTTTTATATACATCTGTATATAAAACTTGTGTGTGTGTGTCCCCACTAGGTAAAGTTAAAAAGAAATATTTTTTAAAAGTTCAATAGTTGTAGTCAATAAACTTCAAATTTGGGGCATTTAGGCTGTTAAAATCATCACTGGTAAAAATATTTGTCTGTATACATCTTTGTGTCCAAATCTTGCCCAAAATTTTAACCTATTTCTTAATTTTGGTTTTCTAGTTAGTGAAATTTCATAGTTCTAAGATTAAGGAAGAACATTTTAAAAATATGTTTTTGTTGATTTGTAGAGAAATGTAATTATTCTAAATAATCTAGAAGTCAAAGAAGAAATCACAATGAAAAATATAAAAAATTTCAAGTTAAATGACAACAAAAACAAAAATCTGACATGCTTAGAGAGAAATTTATGGCTTTAAATGCATATATTACAAAAGAAAAAAAAGTTGAAAGTCAATTTTGTAAGCATCTATTTTATTAAATTGATTAAATAAAGAAGCCATTACACTGATGAGGTAGGTCTAAGACCTTAGCCAGCCTTTGTAAGCAAACCAAACCTAAGCTTGGAAAACCCTCAAGGTTAAGACTCTAAACCTACTGACAACCAATAACAAACAGCCAGCTAGAGTTTTCCAAATAAGGCAAATGCTTGCATTACAGTTAAGCAGATAATTGCCTTGCTTTGCTCCAACTTCCATCAGTGACAGTCTTTCTAGCTTTTGCCAGTGGCATGCTTCTAACCACTGCAGATTTGGCACTGCCCTACTATGGTCAATTTTTACTCAAATCAACTCTTAACATTTTTTTTAATATATTTTATTGATTTTTTACAGAGAGGAAGGGAGAGGGAAAGAAAGTCAGAAACATCAATGAGAGAGAGACATCGATCAACCGCCTCTTGCACGCCCTCCACTGGGTACGTGCCCGAAACCAAGTACATGCCCTTGACCAGAATTGAACCCAGGACCCTTCAGTCCAAAGGCCGATGCTCTATCCACTGAGCCAAACCGGTTTCGGCAACTCTTAACATTCTTAATGCCTCAGCTTATCTTTTAACCATTT
Organism: Lasiurus cinereus; assembly: GCA_011751065.1. Classification (NCBI taxonomy): domain Eukaryota; kingdom Metazoa; phylum Chordata; class Mammalia; order Chiroptera; family Vespertilionidae; genus Lasiurus; species Lasiurus cinereus. The sequence continues at coordinate 8,212,258 of JAAGEH010000041.1, read as the reverse complement.
CAAGGAAACTAGAGGAAGATCATCAAAATAAAAACAAAGGAACTAAAAGAAGAAACTAATGAAGAGCAAAAAACCAATGTAGGAAGTCATTAACTCATGATTCTAACAGAGGGAGGTGTGGTTTATGTTATGTCTTCTGTTCCCAGGGCTAAAGCTAGTTGGAATAGCTCAGAATGGTTAAGAGAGCAATGGACAGACAACAAGAGTGTCTTTAGGGGTCGCAGTTGTGGGATGCTATTAGATCAGCTCTACCCAGGAAAAATGTCTGTGATGATGAAATGTTCCATAGCTGTGTGTTCCATGTGGTAGTTTCTAACCATATGTGGCTTATTAAGCACTTCAAATGTGACTAGTGGGACTGAGGAACTGGACTTTTAATTTTAGTTTATTTAAATAGGCACATCTGGCAACTTGTGATGGCAACTGCTGAGTCAGGCCTTCAAAAATTGTGCACGCTGGTTTTCCAGCTCTTGCTATGGCAACTCCCTGAAGGCAAAGTTCAAATGAGATACTCGGGGGAAATGAATGAACGATGCAGAAGGTGTGATCCCTGTCCTTGAGAGGTGCACCAAATGATGAGAAATACAGAACTATTACAGAAACCAGAATAATCAAACCATGCTCGGAGAGTTTGGAGTTACATTTATTATGTGCCAGTCCAGAGGAAAATGTTTCTCAAATTCTGGGCCCCAACATGCAGAAATTTTCCCTCTTTATATGTTTTTACCTTCGTCGTCTCCCAAATATGGGATGTTTCCCGCCCCTTTGCAAGTTCTTAAAAGGCCCCTATGTGCTGAGGCCTTGAGACCTCAAACAAAGGCCTGGCCTGGTACCAGCACTGATAATTTTGTCCAGGGAAGATTTAATGGCCTCTCTGAAGTGAGAATAGTCTCATTTTTCTTATTATTTAAGCAAGCAAAGATTTACAGAAGCCAATAGCAAGGTTAAAATTTCAAACAGCAGTTTTTCTATAAGATGGATGGTTCATTCCACACTGGTTTTATGTACATAAGTCAAATCATTGACTCTTGGTCATTGTCCAGAAAGGAATTATATTTACCCCTGAGGACTATAATTTTAATTTTATGCCTAATAAAGTTAATGGGCTTACTTATAAGATAAAGGCCTGGAATGAGGGCTAGGGGTCCAAAAAGTCTTAGACTCTCTATTTTTCCTGGGCTGTCTTAAGCCGGGTGTGATGAAGCCACGTTGGGATTCTGTTGACCTTGACTGCCGTGGAGGTGGTCCTTTCCAGGTAGGAGTCAGTCCTTAGGTGGAAAATTTCTTTACCCAAATAGAGTCACCAGGGTGGAAGGGAGAATCGGATCAGAAATTGGTAAAGGCGGATCATCTCAAATGTGCTTCTGGATTGCTTCCTGGGTAGACTGTAAAGTCTGTAAGAACTTGAATAAAGACTGGTTATGGATTTCAGCTTTTCTAGATTGGGTAGATGAGGGTCTAGAAGAGTCACTAGAATCTGTAGAGGCCCCACTGGTTTTAGGGCAGCCTCCTGGGCAGCTTTATCTGTGGCCCGGTTTTCTCTTGCCTCTGTGGAGACCCCTTACCTTGTACATAGAACTATGTACATGAGCCATTGTAAATGCATACCTGCTATCAGTATAAATTGTTACTGATTTTTCTTTTGTTTACCAGAGAGCCTGAAACTGGGTGACTCAAGTATTTGACATCCAGTGCTCTAGTGTGTTCCAGAGTAAAGCCTTGACCTCATGTGAGGCAGTTAGGATTATTTACTGCCCTAAGGTTAACTTATTTGCTTTTTCAATAAAATAGCTGGAGGCAAGTATGTCATCCAAATGCAAAAGGTTCAAGTCTTTTGGCCAAATAGGCTACTGGCCTTCTCTAAGGGCTGAGACTTTGGGTGAATACCTCTTTGGCTATGACCCTTGTCTCACATACATAGAGGTGGAAAGACTTAGTTGCATCTGGTAGCACTAGTTGGCCCATCGTCCTTGCTCTGCTTATGTCTGTCTAACTGCCTAATATATTGCCTCAAGGATCCTGGCTCTGAATTCTTTTAGGGAAAATGGATGTTGAATTTCTTCTGTAGTTGCTTGCTGAGAAGGGATGGAGTTTTCCTCAGAGCCAAGAGATCCTTGCTGTCTGTCAGAGGGACGATGAGAGCTGAGCACAGAAGGAGGTGGGCTTGTGACTTGGCAGAGACAAACTAACAAATGGGCTGGTGGAAGGGAAAGAAAACATTTCAGTTTTATTAACCTCTATTGAAATAGAATTTTTCTCCTTAAAATTACCTCTATGTTTATTAAAAGAGCCAAATCAAGACAAATTTACTTATTGTATTTAATTTGGCCTGATTATTTGTATAAACACAAAAAGAATGGTAACCAGCTACCTTTGTCAGAATTTCATGATTGAATCTTAGTGTGCCCCATAGGACTAGGAAGCCAAACCATCCAGCTGCTGCTGGCCTTGCCTGTAGTATCTGCTGAGTTAGCTGAATCCCTCATCTGCATTGACTCCTCTTGGGCCCACGCCCTAGGCTTTAAGGCCCATCTCAGTAGCCCTTCTACTCATTGCAGCCCAGAGTGCTTGGGGGTTCTGCAGGGACACAGAGGTGTCCATTTTGCTCTCTTTTTACTCTGACCAACTGCCAGAGATAAGAGGGCATGTGCCTGATGCTCCAGCACCAGCCATTTTCAGGGCTCCCATTCGGGATACCAGGCTTTTCCTTGATACTCTTATTGGCTTCAAGTTTCAGAGTTCAAACAGGACTCTTTAAAACATGATACTCCAGTCAAAGTTTTTGGTCAATAAAACCACTAGTGGAAACTGGTCTTATTGAATTTATGCAAAGAAATGTATTGCCATGATTTATTAAGCATTGCCAAATTTCAGAGGAATTATATAAGGAGAAAAATAAACTGACCTGCTTTAAGATCTTCTGATTTTCCTTGTCAGTCCTTTCTATGGATTCTTCAGAGTAATATGACTGTTTTCAAATGACAAGGAGAAATTTAAAATGTGTCTACATTCAAGTAGACAATTATAGCTGTCCTAATATTTTGAAATTTATTCTGGCACGGGAGAAAGTTGTTTTGCTGTAACAGACAGCTTAATCCTTACATAACTGGGCATGGAAATTTGCCTAGAAAGCCGTAATTTATAAGTTTAACATACGGTCTTAGATCCTTCCAACCCAACAGGGTCTCTGCGATCCCTCAGTCAAACTCCTCTCTTGGAGAATCTCAAAGTCTTGAAGGCTCCCTGGTCCAGGGAGAGTGCCTTTCCTTCACTCTTTGACTTTAAGCTGTCGGTCTAAAACAGCCAGTTGCAGTTAGAAACAGCTTTTCATAATGCAAAGCGCTTCTGTGGTAGTAGCATGGGTATTAGGCCCCTTGTCTTCCCACCAGTCCCTTTTGTGGCAGAGCAGTGACCAGGCCTCTCCCAAGGAAGTGAACTGGAAAGGGATCTCAGCCCCTCCTCTTCCAGCAGCATTAGGTACTGAATCCTTTCAGTACATTTGTAAACAGGGAGCTTTCCCTAGCTCTATCTGCTGCTTTTATAGATCCTCGGCTTGCTGCTCTATTCTTGGGGCTGCCAGAAGGCCAGTAGCAGTCACTGGCCTCTGGTTTAACTGTTGTAGCCAGCAAGCCAAAGGCCAAGTCTTATATTGCTTGTTGTAAAATGCTTATTACTCATGGGCAGCTGCGGTGCAGCTCTAGTATCAGGTAAATGTCTGCTGTCCCCTGCTTTTTTCACTGCTGCAGCTTCTTACAGGGTTACTAGAGGCAGCTAAGGCATCCATCCCCTATTCTTTCACTTGGCTCTCAGGGTCTGAGTCTGCCTAGCCACCAGTTTTAAATCACCAGGACAGCTAGATTAATTATGCTTGCAGAAAACTTGTGACCTTGAATCTAGTGAAGTTCTGATAAGACACCTGGACCAGACCCCTCTGCAGCCAGTAAAAATCAACAAAACCCTATCTCTCCCTGCTTCATGATTAACTGCCAACACCCTCCCTCCTGTCTTTTCTGCATTAACCATTTACTCTGTCCTGAAACAAGGCAAATGGTCTGAGATCCAATATATTTAGCTTTTTACATTTAAGAATACTTCTTTCTTTCTGTAATTGTTTTTTTCCCCTCATAGATTTTTCCTGTTTATTCTAAGCCCCTAGAGCAGTGGTTCTCAACCTTCCTAATGCCTCGACCCTTTAGTACAGTTCCTCACATTGTGGTGACCCCCAACCATAAAATTATTTTTGTTACTACTTCATAACTGTATATTTGCCACTGTTGTTAACCGTAATGTAAATATCTGATATGCAGGATGTCTTAGGCGACCCCTGTGAAAGGGTTATTCGACCCCCAAAGGGGTTGTGACCCACAGGTTGAGAACCACTGCCTAGAGTATCTTAAACTTTTCTTCTTTACTACTCTTGATTTCTCCTACCATTCCCATTCCCCAGTCCAGTTGCTTGTCTCCCTTTCCTATTGTGAGTCAGAGGAAGACAATTTCTACAGAGGGGAGAAATAGAAACAGTGGGAGTTTCAGAGAAAACTACAGACTACCGCTGTAGTAGTGCTGCCTTTCAAAGCCTGAGTTCCAACCTGTGGAGAAAAACGACGCTTAGTCAGCCAGGAAAGATAGCAAATAGGGATAAGGGTGTGTAGGGAGATTTCTTGTGAACTGAAAGCCTGGATAGCATCCTGAAAGAAAAGATCTTTAGTTCAGTTACAGATGCTATTGGAATCAGGATGAGGGAGGAAGGAAAAGACCAGATTATGTCCTCTATGAGGATCCTAATAACTGAAAACAGCAAATCAAACAAAACATATAACCAGAAAGACAACAGACCACAAAAGACACAGGTAAATAAATAAATAAAATAAAATAAACATGTTAATAATAACTCCAGCCTTAGATGGCTCACATTGAACTATGATGTCACAGGCAGGGACAGGGCCTGTAAATCTCTCCACCCTGCAGAGCTGTAAGCCCTGTTCCTGGAAGTCTCTGACCACTAAAGGGATAAGAACGCCATAAATAAAAGTTTTTTGTTCTTTGAAATGTCACAAATTTATGACTTTAAATTAACCCTAGGACTTTAAAATTTCAATTTAATATGGCAAATTCACAAATCAGAGCAAACTGAAATCCTTACTTATACAAAATCAGAGAGAAATTTTTACTAGCTAAATGGGATAATTCCCTATCTGAAAGAGAGCAAAAAACTCAGAAAAAAAAATTCCAGCAGCTGCTAAAGATTTTTGCTCTATGTCACAGCAGGTCCACTTCATCCTTAAACAAATTAAACAATAAAAAGAGATAACAAATACTCTCCTGTGTACAGCCAGAAGGTACAAAGTAGCTTTGGCCTCACACAGACCAGTTAATGAGCAGATAATTATGCCAAGACAGACAAACATTCATACTCACACTCTCTCAGTAGACAAGCCCAGATTGGAGCTGAGCAGATAAACAAAACAATGCCAAACTCCTCAAATGGGCTTGGGGGTACTCCTGGCACCCGTGCCCAGAACAGAATTCTCAACCAACGTCTTGCTGAGAACCTACCGGAGGAGTTAAGACTGCATTCAGTCCACCTTCTTGGTAGCAAATTGGCTATTCTTACACATATACAAACAGCAGAGTGAACTCATAATTTCTTAATTGAATCTGAATTCACTCACCTCTAGAGACCCACAGTTATATACTAGCTAGTCCAAGTTTTTTTACTTTTATCAGATACTTAACCAGTTTATTGTATTTTATTGATTTTTCACAGAGAGGAAGGGAAAAGGATAGAGATATAGAAACATTGATGAGAGAGACATCAATCAGCTGCCTCCTGCACTCCCCAGACTGGGGACGTGAACGCAACCAAGGTCCATGCCCTTGACCAGAATCGAACCTGTGACCTTTCAGTCCATAGACTGATGCTCAATCCACTGAGCCAAACTGGTTTTGGCCCAGATATTTACCCAGTTTAAACAGTCTACCTGACACTGATTCCTAATTAATTTACCTGAGGAAGCTACAGCTTTGGGGAGGTGATCAAGCTCCCCTTTCCACTCACTTGGAGTGGGCCAAACTGATAGGGCCCCTATCTTACAGTTTCTGTCGACAGGTCCAGAAGTGTCCGTCTACTCTCTCCAGATGCTGGCCAGGTCCTGGGCTGAGGTCCCAGAGGGCCTGGAATCCCCCAGTTCAATTCTGCTAGCTCAGCAGAATGGTACCTCCTGGAGGCCTATCCGGCTCCCCAGGACCCCACAAAACCCAGTCACCAGAGGCTAAAAAGCCAAGCATGGGTTCATTTTTCTAGTCAGGGAACCAAAAATGTTACAGAAAACCAGAATAATTAAACCATGCTCGGAGAGTTTGGAGTTACATTTATTACATGCGGGTTCAAAGGAAAATGTTTCTCAAATTCTGGGCCCCAACATGCAGAAATTTTTCTTCTTTATATGTTTTTTCCTTCTTTGTCTCCCAAATATGGGATTTTGGGCAGAGAGCTACAGGGCTAAAAGACAGACCAAGTGAGGCACCCAGGATGGAGAAGAGCACAGATGTGGGAGATGTTTTGGCACAGTAATTCCAAGGATATGGTGACTACTTACCAGGGCTGACCAGCAGACCCTGAGTTATGGCTCATTATTCTGATACAGGATTGCTGTGAAAGAGAGGGCTAAGGGACTTTGCAAGTTCTTAATGGGCCCCTATGTGCTGAGGCCTTGATACCTCAACCAAAGGTCTGGCCTGTGCCAGCACTCATAATTTTTTCCCAGAAGATGTAATGGTCTCTCTGAAGTGAAAATAGTCTCATTTTTCTTATTATTTAAGCAAGCAAACATTTACGGAAGCCAATATCAAGGTTAAAATTTCAAACAGGAGTTTTTCTATAAGATGGATGCTTCAGAACTACACAGGCAACTGGATAAGAGCGTCTCAATGTAAGATGGCCTTTTATTATTATTCTTTTTTTCTTTTTTTCTTTTTATTAATTTTTATTAATTTTTTATACATTGCCCCCCCTCCCTCCCAGGCATACCCCAACCCCCCAGTACCTGTGACCATTGGTTATGCTTATATGCATGCAAACAAGTCCTTTGATAGATCACTTATCTACCTCACCTAACTTTAATCTTTCTGCTGTAATTTCACAGTCTGTTTGATGGTTTATGATTTTTGTCCCCCTGAGAATTATCAGTATACTCCCTTTCTGTGCTCCTGATTCTATTATATTCACCAGTTTATTCTGTTGATCAAATTTTTAATTCACTTAATTTTTAGATTCACTTGTTGATAGATATGTATTTGTTGTTCATAATTTTTTGGCTTTTACCTTTTTCTTCTTCCTCTTCTAAAAGAGTACCTTTCAGCATTTCATATATACTGGTCTGGAGTTGATGAATTCCTTTAGCTTTTTCTTCTCTGTGAAGCTCTTTATCTGCCCTTCAATTCTGAATGTTAGCTTTGC
>JAAGEH010000041.1:8102242-8186442 GCA_011751065.1 Lasiurus cinereus | reverse complement strand
AGCCACTCGCACACCTTGCTCATATTTTTCTATGATTTCACGCTTTAATTCAATAGACATCATCCTCTTCTGAGCACTGACTTTTCCACTCGCTTTCTTCGGACCCATGGTTATAAAAAGAAATGTGATAAAATACAGCGGTACCTCAAGATACGAGTGCCCTAACATATGAGGTTTTTGAGATATGAGCCGTTGAGTGAGCGATTTTTGCTTTGAAATACGAGCAACATTTGAGACAGGAGTAATCGCGCCGATCGGCTGGCTGCACACGACCCACCAGTTTACCACGACCCACCAGTTTACCGAGACTCGAGCGTCTCATAGTTTCCCACGCTTCAAGGTTACGAAACGAATTAAACTCGTATCTCGAGGTACCACTGTAGTAGGTTTCCTTTATGACCTTATGTATTTTATATATATTATTGTGTTGTTTTTTTACAGAGAGGAAGGGAGAGGGACTGAGAGTCAGAAACATTGATAAGCTGCCTCCTGCACATCCCGCACCACAGATGTGCTCATAACTAAGGTACATGCCCCTGACTGGAATTGAACCTGGGACCCTTCAGTCCGAACGTCGACACTCTATCCACTGAGCCAAACCAGTCAGGGCTTATGACCTCATGTATTTTATTTTATTCATTTAAAAGCTTTTTTTTTTTTTTTTTTTTTTTGAGAATGGGTTCATGGGCTTCCCAGACTGCCAAAGGGGACCATGGCACAAAATACTCATGAAACCTGATCCTAGAGGATTAATTGACAGAAGGGATATAATCAGAACTTACTTTTCTCCCATGTAATAAGAGCTGTTCAAGTTATGAGTCTAGTTCTTGCAAACTGGGGCACAAGAGTCAGAAGAACTGTAGTCTAATACTTGCCAGTTAGCCAAAGATTTTGGACCCCTTTACTGTTCTTCCCTTTACAAGGGCCTTTATCACGGGCCTCAGCCAGAAGCCTGAGGTATCCTGTGGCCAGGACACTGCTGTGTTGTCTTTGGCAAGATGAGTGTCATGGGTTGAATGGTGTCCTTGAATACTATATGCGGTGAATGTGGCCTTTTTGGAAATAGGGTCCTGCAGCTATAACCAAGAAGAAAATGAGTAGAGAAACACGGGAGGAAAGTCGTGTGAGGATACAGCAGAGATTGGAGCGAGGCAGCTGTAAGCCAAGAACACCAAGGATTGCTGGCCACCACCAATGAAGCTCGGAGGGGTCATGAAGGATTTTACCCAGCGTCTTAGAGGGAGCTGGCCCTGCTGACACCCTGCTTTCAGGTCTCTAGCCTCCAGAACTGTGGGAGAACACATTTCTGTTATTTTAAAGCTCCAGGACTATGATACTTTGTTAGTGTAGCCCCTAGAAACGAATACAATCTGTATCAGGTGCCTAGTAAAGGGAGAGTAGGAACCTCATGGAGGTTACAAGATTGCTTGCATGATTTCTGGGACCTAGTTCCTAACAAGGCTGTACATGTGCCAGAATCTGGCCGAAGCCTAACACTCATTCTTATACACTGTCTGGTTGTGAGATTGTGGGGAAAAACATATCTAGCGGCTACCCACTTCCAATTAGCAGAGCCTACAGAACCCCCAAATAGAGCACAGTTGTTTTGCCTAGAGATTAGTTTAGCACAGTTGAAAACAGAAAATTGCTCTCTTTTTGTGTTAATCAGCAAAACCTGCCCATCTCACGGACACATCAAGTGAAACCATTTTTACGCATCCCCTTTCTTTCCCGGGGGCTTAATACAAGTCTAGGGAAGGCTGGGTGGGGCATATATTCACCAGTTTCACATGACACCGTCCCCCTCTTCCTTGGCATGTATGTATTCCCACCCAGAGAGAACGCAGGGATTTACACAGTGACACATGGAAATCTACCCATGACTGTGCTAGACCTCCACCTTGTTGCCTTGCCACATCTACTCCCCAGGAGTGGACAGCGTGTACCAAGTTAGGACCCTCTTCTCTGTCAACACAATGGCCTATTTACCCAAGATGTCAGGCTGGATTAGGTAGAAATTCAGACACCCTTTTAGAAGACCTTTTGAGCATCATGCAGAAGTGGTCTAGGCCTTGAACTTACCTCCCTGGTTTAAATCCTTGAGGAAGGGATGGTGTCAGACTGAGAATCAGTAGGTACAAGGACTCCTCATTGCCTGGAACTCCTGCTCTTTCCCTCCTGAATCCCTGATTTCCTACATGTTTGGCTCTGAATCTTCCTGCATCCAAGATAGTCCTTCTTTCCACTGAGACTTCTGCCTTTTGCTCTTGTCCAGCAGTGTATCCTAAGTTCTGCCTTTGCTCCCAATACATCCTTTAAAATACACTAGAATAGAGTATTCATATTTCAATAAGTAGTTTCTCCCAGATAAAATTCAAATTCAAATATTAGCCTGTATGAACTTGTACTTATGTAATCTAATCTTCAAATGTCACAAATATAGCTGTCAACCTTCTCCTCTGTTCTCAAGAGAGAATGCAGGACCTTTGACCTCATATAAAATCACCTTCAAAATGTCTAGTCCAGCCCCTCAAATTAAGTTTTCAGTTGAGAAAATAAAAACTGTTGCTCAACATGCCTGTGAACTAGCCATTCATGTTACTAAACCACCCTGCTACCTCTGCTGTTGTTGGCCAGTGAAATAACTTCCATTTATTGATCAATTGAGATAGAACTCATCTATACTAATAAAATGGTAATATGCTAATTAGACCGGATAGACCAGATGTTTTCCAGACGTCCTTCTGGACATCCTTCCTGACTAAGCTGGGGAGCGTGGCTGTCCTGCAAACTGCCCGATGTCCCTCACCCAGGCCAGTGCTGCCTCCCAGCAGGAACCCCCCAACCCTGACTCAGGTCCCCCTTCAGGAGGCCAGCCAGCCCCCACCAGGTTTCTATCCTATATAATAAAAAGGTAATATGCAAATTGATCCTAATGGCAGAATGACTGCTGTTCCAGTCACTATGATGCTCATTGACCACCTCCTGGTGCCTTTCCCAGTCAGCAGGCTCTGGTCGCCTGATGGTAAATGGGGAACTGGGAGTGGGTGGCATCAGGGGCAGGGCAGGCTGCAGGCAGCTGGAGAAGATGGCCCTGATCATAGGCCAGATCTAGGGACTGGGCATGTAGTATATCATAAAATCCAGACATTTAAAGTATACAACTGAGTGGTCTTTTAGTACATTCACAGAATTGTACAACCACCACCACTGTCTCATTTCAGAAACTTTTCATCATCCCCAAAAGAACCTCTGTGCCTATAGCAATCTCTTCTCATTCTCCCCTCCCCCAGACCCTGGCAACCACTAATTTAATTTCTGTACCTGTGGATTTACCCACTCCTTTATATTTTTCAACCCTTTTCCAACCCCAAGAATCCAATCCAGTTCTACCAAATTAACATTTCTTTGGTGAAGGCTTATTGAGTGGGAAGGAGGCTTTGGGCTTTGACTCTGAAAGGCCAACCTTCCAAGAACTCTTTATTCATAATGTGAAGAAAGAGTGGCAGGTGGCCACACAGATCTGAGGAAAGGCTGGGTGTGGGAGTTAAGGGAGGTGTGGTAGCATTGACCTTGAGGAAAACTCAAGGCTCTGTAAACTGAAGCCATACCACATGCTTCCTTAGCAATGAGGCTTCATAACCATGGAGAATGTGTGCCAAGGGCAGAGACCTTTGTCCCTAACTGCCTGAGAGTTGCTGTGGGTGTTGCTAACTTTCAATGCAAACAGAAGCAAACTTAAATGTCCATGGAATGACCTGAAAGTTGATTCTTTGGGGCAGTCCCTTTGCCCTCACAGCAACCATTCGCTGGTTCTGGCATTGCCCAGTTGACAAAGACTATTATCATATCATCAGCTAACCAAAGTCCTACAAGGGGAAAATAGTTTTAAAAGACACCTTAGAATACAATTTAGCCTTACAATATATAAAAATAGGCATATTCATTTTGCTAGGATTTTTTTTTCTAAACTAATCTATAGCAATTCTAAATATACTTTTAATTTTGAAAATGTAATATACATCTTCAAATCTATCCTAAATAAGAAAAGAGTAATATGCAAATTGACCATACCTCCATTACACCCACCAGCCAATCAGAGTGAGTATGCAAATAACCCAACCAAGATGGCTACAGCCACAGAGAGAGCAGGAGAGAGGCTTGGGTTGCCCCTGGCAATGGAGGAAGCCAAGCTTTCTGTACACCCTGGGAGGCCCAGGCCTCCACTAAGGCACCAACATTTCAATGGCTATGGAAGCAGAAGGCTTGGTTCCACTCCAGGCTACAAAGTTTCAATTGTAGAAGATAAAGAAATCCCAGATACCAGGGCCTCCACTTGGTCACTGGGGCATGGCTGGCCTGAAAACCACCACAGACCGCTCACCCAGGCCACCCCAAGGAAGCACTCACCCTGATCCAGAACACCCTTCAGGGCAAATCAGCTGGCTCCCACCCATGCACCAGGCCTCTATTCTAGCTGATAAAAGAGTAATATGCAGATTGACCATCACTCCAACACACAAGATGACTGCCCCCATGTGGTCAAAAGATCCTGCCCTCATGTGGACACAAGATGGCCACCACAAGATGGCCAGCAGGGAAAGGCAGTTGGGAGAGACCAGGCCTGCAAGGGAGGACAGTTAGGGGTGACCAGCTTGCAGGGGAGGGCAGTTAGGGATGACCAAGCCCATAGAGAAGGGAAGTTAGGGGCAAACAGGCTGGCAGGGGAGTGGTTAGGGGGTGATCAGGCTGGCAGGCAGAAGCGTTTAGGGGCAATGAGGAAGGCAGGCAGGTGAGCAGTTGGGATCCAGCAGTCCTGGATTTTGAGAGGGATGTCCGACTGTCCGTTTAGTCCTGATCCTACCTGAATCGCACCTAAACGGGTAGTTGGACATCTCTTAAGAGGTCCCAGATTGGAGAAGGAGCAGGCTGGGCTGAAGGACACCCTCCTCTCCCATGCACAAATCTTGTGCACTGGGCCTCTAGTATATAAATAAGCCCAAGCGACTGTGATGACCAGTCAAGCGATCACTATGATGTGCACTGACCATGAGGGAGCAGACGTTCAATGCAGGAGCTGCCCCCTGGTGGTCAGTGTGCTCCCACAGCCAATCTTCTGTGGCGGGCCAACCTCCCATGGTTCCTCCCCCAGGCCTGCTGGCCCCATTGGCTCTGATCGCCCCAATTGCCGGCCAAGGGACCCCATCCATGCACAAATTTGTCCACTGGGCCTCTAGTAAGAATGTAAAAGGGCATTTGTTTGTTGTTTTTAAGTATAGTTCTGAACAATTTTCAGCAATGTTTTTGTCTTTTTATAGTACCTACTACTTTCTATAAATGGTTTTAGCCTGGTATTCTTTTTCTTTTAAATATATTTTTATTGATTTTAGAAAGGAAAAAAGAGGGAGAAAGAGATAGAAACATCAATGATGAGAGAAAATCATTGATTGGCTGCCTTCTGCAGGACCCACACTGGGGATCAAGCCCATAACCTGGGCATATGTCCTGACCAAAGGTTATGGAACTGTGACCTCCTGGTTCATAGGTCAATGTCCAATCATGGAGCTACACTGGAAGGGTGGTATTTCTTTGAGTTCACTTAATTTTCTTTACATACTTGCATATCGTAGTCTTATCTATAATCTCTTCTACCTATAACAATTTATGCATTTTATTTATATTTACTGATATTTACCATAATTGGAAGTTAAAATTAAAAACTTTAAAATACGTAATCATTTAAAAATAACAATTAACAATATATGTTAACATAAACATAACGTTTTAAAAATACATATTTTCCAAAATAAAAATTTCATTGAGAACTGTGGCATTGTTTTTCATTGTACCAATCTCGTTAATGACTGCCTCAATAAGAGGCAGATTCTTACATCTACTTTTTAAAGTAATAGCTTTTTAAAAATGTAATACACATCATATCATTCACCTAAAGTGTACAATTCAATGGCTTTCATTATGTTCACAGACTTGTGCAACCATAACCACAATTAATTTTAAAACATTTTTATCATTTCAAAACGAAGCATTGTACCTGAGTATTCACTCCTTATTTTCCCTTACTCTCCATCCACCAAGCTACATTCTTTCTTTGGGAATTTGACTTTTCTGGAAATTTCACATATTATACAATATATGCTCCTTTGTGACTGGCTTTTTTCACCTAGTATACTGTTTTCAATGTTCATTTATTTTATAGTGCGCTTCAGTAATTCCTTTCTTTATATTGCTGAATAATGTCCCATTGTATGCAAATACCACATTTTGTTTATTCATTCATCAGTTGCTGGACATTTGGCCATATTTCTACTCTGGTTATTATGGATAATATTGCTATAAACATTCTTGTACACGTTTTTGTATAGATATATATTTTTGTTTCTCTTCAATACATGCTTCGGGAAATGTTTTGGGACATTGGGACATACATCTTAGGAAATTGCTGGGCCATATGGAAACTGTTTAACATTTAAAGAAAGTGCCAGATTGTTTGCCACAGTCCATTTTATATTCCGCCAGCAATGTATGAGGGTTCCAGTTTCTCCACATTCTCGCCAACATTTGTAATTACCTGTTTTATTTATTTTTGCCATTCAGGGAGTGTGAAGGCCTATCTCATTGTGGTTTTGATTTGTATTTCCCCAGAACTAAGGAAATACAAATTTCCTTTAAGCACCTTTGTATGTGCTTGTTGTCTATTTAATATCTTCTTAGGGTAAATGTTTACTCAGATCCTTTGTCTATTCTATTTCAATTGTTATTTTTATTTATTTTTAAAAGTTTAATAAATCTTTATTGTTCAGATTATTACATTTGTTTCTCTTTTTCCCCTCCATAGCTCCCCTCCATCCGGCTCCCAACCCTCCCTCTACCCTTACCTCCCCCCACATTGTCCTCATCCATAGTTGTATGATTTTTGTACAGTCTCTCCCTGAACCCCCCTCACCCCTTTCCCCCTGAGAATTATCAGTCCACTCCCTTTCTGTGCTCCTGATTCTATTATATTCACCAGTTTATTTTGTTGATCAAATTTTTAATTCACTTAATTTTTAGATTCACTTGTTGATAGATATGTATTTGTTGTTCATAATTTTTTATCTTTTACCTTTTCTTCTTCCTCTTCTTAAAGAGTACCTTTCAGCATTTCATATAATACTGGTTTGGAGTTGATGAATTCCTTTAGGTTTTTCTTAACTGTGAAGCTCTTTATTTGCCCTTCAATTCTGAATGATAGCTTTGCTGAATAGAGTATTCTTGGTTGTAGGTTCTTGCTATTCGTCACGTTGAATATTTCTTGCCAGTCCTGTCTGGTCTGCATAGTTTATGTTGAGAAATCAGCTGACAGTTGTATGGGTGCTCCCTTGTAGGTAATGAACTGTTTTTCTCTTGCTGCTTTTAATATTCTCTCTTTGTCTTTTGCTCTTGGTATTTTAATTATTTGTCTTGGTGTGGTCCTCTTTGGATTCCTTTTATTTGGGGTTCTGTGTGCTTCCTGGACTTGTAAGTCTATTTCTTTCACAAGATGTGGGAAGTTTTCAGTCATTATTTCTTGAAATAGGTTTTTAGTATCTTGTTCTCTCTCTTCTTCTGGCACCCCCACAATTCTGATGTTGGTACGCTTGAAGCTGTCCCAGAGGCTCCTTACATTATATTCACATTTTTGGATTCTTTTCTTTTCTTGCTTTTCCAGTTGAATGTTTTCTGCTTCTTTATATTTCAAATTTTTGACTTGATTCTTGCCTTCCTCTAGTCTGCTCTTAGGTCTCTGTATAATATTTTTTATTTCAGTCAGTGTATGTTTAATTTCTAGTTGTTCCTTTATCATCTCTAGTTGGATCTTTTGCATCTCTAGTTGGTCCTTTTTCATCTCTTGGGTCTCGCTAAATTTATGCACCTTTTCTAGGATATTCTTGAAAAACCTTATAACTGTGGTTTTGAACTCTATATCCAGTCATTTGTTTTCCTCCATTTCTTTTGTTTGTGATCTCTTCCTTGGTCTCTGCATTGTCACTATGCTGGGAGAACTTCTGTGTTGGATTCAGCCTTATGATACAAGTCTTCAAAACTGCAAAAGCCTCTCTGTTGAGCTTGGGATGGGTAGAATCTCAGGGCAAAACAGACCACCTTGCCTTACAGTTGGCCCCTGGGTCTTGCGTGACTGGGTAATCGCTGGAGCGGTCCCTGTGTGCACGCGCAGTGCCTTTAGACTGCTGCCTTTCTGGCTCCCCAGCCAAAGTTTCATCTGAAACAGGGGTTTAGTGGAGTTAGAAGTGGCACAGTTGGGAGGCTCTGTCTCCCGCCCACTCGCAAAAGCCAGCGTCACAATCAGCAGTCTGTCCTCTGCATGCAGTGCTGTTCGAGCCACCAGACTTCTGCCCTTTTGCAACTCCCCTAAATTTCCATGCACTTCTACCTTTTCACAGTCCAAACTACCCCCGTATGAGTCTCGCCTGGACCTGGGGTTCAGTGCCCACTCTCTGACCCCTGCTATGGGTCACCCTCTGTGTGTGGGGCAACTAGCAGGATTGGATCCTTGGCCTGGCTATCTTGTGTCCACATAATAACCCCTCAATAAGGAGTTCAATGCAGTTGAGAGTCTCCGTCTCCCTCCTGCCAGAGAAAGCCAGCCAGGTACTCCAGCACCTGCTCTCTCCACGCACCCGTCTCTGTACCTCAGCTTTTTGCAGCTCCTCTGGGTCTCTGTGAGCCCCTCCCTTTCCTTTTAATTGTAGAATTTCCACTCAGCCAACTTTCTTGTGGTTCTGGATGCTGTCGTTTCTGTCTTTTGGTTGTAGTTTTGAAATTGTTATGTGAGGCAGCAATGTAGGTATTTACCTATGCTGCCATCTTGGATTCTCCCCCATGATCTGTTTAGGGATATCTTTGGAATGCCCTGTTCTTATGGACTGCCTTTATCTCTGGGAAAAACTGAGGTATATTTCACATAAAATAAAATGCACACATTTTAAGTGCATAGGTTGAGGAGCTATGATATGTATAAACACTGTGTAATCACCACACCAATCAATAATAAATATGGGATATTTCCATTACCCCCAAAAGATTCCTTATGCCTATTTGTAGTCAATATCCCTTGTCCTCTGCCGAGACAGCCACCCATCTAATTTTTATTATTAGAGGTTAGTTTTGCTTGTTCCGGGACTTCATATAAATGCAACTTTTGTGTTTGGCTTATTTTGCTCAAAAGCTATGAATATTTTTTATGATTGAAAATAGGCAACATTGCTGGAGGCTAATTCCAGCATGACATAATAAATGCAAGAAGTCCTCAAAAGTTTGAACATACTCTTTCAGCAGGGCTAAAAATCTGCATATATTATTGCCTGCTGCTGGAACAGCTGAAGGCAGTTCCCCCAACCTAATAATCTTTTGATTGTTTACCAATTTTTATCTTTGATATGTATATTTGCTTTGCTAGAGGGCAAGATGTGTGAATAAAAAGCCCTGTGTGCTGAGATTTGGGGAAGATAGTCACTAGAACTAAGCTTCTGTCATGCTCCCCAAAATGCCTTCCAAATTTATATTCCATGTCTAGTCTCTTTATGAATTTACTTGGAGCCCTTCTTCAGATTCCTGAATCCTTTTAGATGCTGAGAATGACCCTGGCACAAAATATCAAAGATTACTGAATTTAATGGCATTTTGTTGGTGGATAGTAATATACAGGGTGGTTTACAGTTAAATTTGAAACAAGAGTTTATTCTCTCTTTTATTTATTCTTTAGAGCTCAGTGAACAAAATTCATGCATGTGTGTATGTTGGGGGGGGAGGATGTCCCTCAACCCAGCCAGCACCCTCTCCAATCTGGGACCCCTTGAGTGATGTCTGACTGCCCATTTAGGCCTGATCCTACCAGACATCCCTCTCACAATCCAGGACTGCTGGCTCCCAACTGCTCCCCTGCCTGCCTTTCTGATTATCCCTAACCAACTCTGCCTGATCACCTCCTAACCACTCCCCTGCCAGCCTGATTGATGCCTAACTGCTCCCCTGCTAACCTGTTCGCACCTAACTGCTCTCCTGATCATCCCTAACTGCACTCTCCTGTGGGCCTTGTCACCCTTAATGCCTTCCTCTGCAGGCCTGGTCCCCCCAACTTCCCTTGTCTGCTAGCCTGTCACCCCTAACTGCCCTCCCCTGCAGGCTTGATTGCCCCCAACTGCCCTCCCTTGCAGGCCTGGTCCCTCCCAACTGCCCCCCTTGCTGGCCATCTTGTGGTGACCATCTTATGTCCACATGGGGACAGGATCTTTGACCACATGGGGCAGCCATCTTGTGTTTTGGAATGATGGTCAATCTGCATATTACTCTTTTATTAGATAGGATAGAGGCCTGGTGCATGGGTGGTAGCCTGCTGTTTTGCCATGAAGGATGTCCCAGATCACAATCAGCAGTCAGTCTTCTGTGCGCAGTGCTGTTGAGGGTTCCCTTGGGGTGTGAGGCAGCTTGGTTGAGGGGCCTGTAGTGGTTTGTAGGCTGGCCACACCCTCTGGCAACCCAAGAAGAGGCCCTGGTATCTGGTATTTATTTATCTTCTACAATTGAAATTTTGTAGCCTGGAGTAGAGCCAAGCCTCCTGCTCACTCCCTCATGGCAGCCATTTCTATTGGGGTTTATTTATCTTCTATAATTGAAACTTTATAGCCTTAAGTGGAAGCCTGGGCCTGCCACAGTGTGTGGAAAGCTTGGCTTCCTCCATCACCAGGGAAACCCAAGCCTCTCTCCTGTTCTCTCTGTGGCCTCAGCCATCTTGGTTGAGATTAATTTGCATACTCGCTCCTGATTGGCTGGTGGGCATGGCTTGTGGGTATAGGAGAGTGATAGTTAATTTGCATATTACTCTTTTATTAGATACGATTTTTTACTTAAAAAAAATGAATTTATTGAGGTGGCATTGGTTCACATTTTCCCTCCCTGGAGGTAACCAATATTGCAGTCTTGAGTCTCCTTCCAGAGATAGCTTATGCATAGAAAGCAATTGCATATTCTCAAAGAAGAGAATTGATTAGTGTCAGATTTTCATACTATATGAATAACACTAAGGATGTATTTTATTTAAGTAATTATAAAATAAATGGACATTTATTATATAACCTAGGAACTACAAAACGAAAAAATAAGAAAAGGAAAACTGCCTATTATCTTACCATTTGGAAATAACCTACAATTATTTATATTTCCTTATAGGACTTTTATAGTAGTATACAACATGCTATGTCTTTGTTTTCACTTATTTTCAACTTTTTCATGTCATTAAATGTGTTTGTATATTCATTTGTAATGGCTTGCTTGTATATACCACAATTTATTTAACTGAGTTCTTTCATTTGAAATTCAAGTTGATTTAAATCTTACCCCATTATAAACCTTAATTTGATATATATTTATTTTTTATTTATTGATGACTTTGTAATTTAGGTGCAAATTTCCTAAGGGAAAAGACCATGTTACTTGATTACTTCTATCCTATAGCACAGTGCCTAGTTATGTGAACTTAACTATTAGACCATATATGCAACAACAAAATGCACATTTTACGTGAAATTAAACCTCAAAAAGGATTTACTTAAGTGAAATGAAATCTCAGAAGGGGTTGGGTTTCAGATTTCTCATATAAGTTGATTTTGGAAGATAGGAATGTATTATTTCATATACTAGAGGCCTGGCACACAAAATTCATGCACTGGTATGGTCCATAGACCTGACCTGTGATCAGGGCAATCTTCTCTGGCTGCCCACAGCTGGCCCTGCCCCCCTACTGCCAACCACTCCTGGTTCCACCCAGCTGGCCCCCGCCCACATTGGGCGAGATCCAGATCTGGCCAGTCCCACCTGGCCAGTCCCACCATTGGGCAACAAGAATCTGATGGTTAAGGGAAGGGACCGAGAGGTTGGCCATTCTTGCCCGCTTGCTGGCCCTGCCCCCACTGCAGGTTGCCCTCTGTGTGTGGGGTGACTGGCAGGGTGGGCACCTTGGCCTGGTTTCACCTGCATCCCCCGCCACCCTTTCCTAGTTCCCCATTTGCCATTGGGTGATGGAAGCCTACTGGCCAAGGGGGAGGAACAGAGAGGTCTGCCATTCTGCCTGCTTGTTGGCTCTGTCCCCCACTGCCACCAATTCTAGTTTCCTGTTCGCCATCAGAAAATGGACCCACAGCAGGGGTGAGGCCATTCCCACTTACTTGCAGGCCTCACCCCTGCTGTGGGTCGCCCTCTGTGTGTGGTGCAACTAGTAGGACGGGATCCTTGGCCTGGCACTATCCATGTCCCCCACCACCCACCCCTGGTTCTCCATTCTCTATTGGGTAATAGGAGCCTGCTGGCCAGGGAAAGGGACTGAGAGGTGGTCAGTATGCCTCACAGTGACTGGTCGAGTGGTTGTTCTGGTTGTTCTGCCATTACGGTCAATTTGCATATTATCCTTTTATTACTTAGGACTAGTGGCCTGGTGCACTAAATACATGCACATTAAAAGGGGATTAATTAGAGGAAATAATTTAATATTCCTATTTGCCCTTTCTCTATAATAGGAGTATCAGAAATGAAAGAAAATTAGTAAAATGTATCTGAAAACCTTTCCCCTGTCAGAGTCTGGGGTGCACAATGGGACCCAGAGTCAAGTCCCCGCCCACCCATATGCACCTCAAAATTGTGTGAAACCCAGACCTGGCTGGCCTCTGCCTCCCTTGGGCTAGATCTGGACCTGGCCAGTCCCACCCTTGTCAAGCCCTGCCAGACAGGGGATATAGCCTCAGGTCCCCTGCCGTGGTGCCAGGATGGGGGGCATGGCCTGAGGTCCCCCAGCCCAGACTGGGGCAGGGGTCATGCCTTGAGGTAACCCATCAAGCCCTGCCAGGTGTGGGCATGGCCTGAGGTCCCCCATCAAGCCTCGCCAAGTGGGGAGGCACAGCTTCAGGTCCCCAGGCCTGGCCCCGGAAAGGGGGCACAGACTCAGGTCTCCTGTCAAGCCCCACTGGCAGGGGGTTGCAGACTCAGGTCCCCTGTCAAACCCCACTGCACAGGGGGCATGGCCTGAGTTCCCCTGACCCAGCACTAGGGGTGCACCTTGAGGTCCCCTGTCAAGCCCTGCTGGGTGGGGCATATGGCCAGAAGTCCCCTGTCAAGCCCCACCTGGTGGGGGAAGCAGCCTGGGGTCCCCTAGCCCAGCACCAGGATGGAAAGCGCATCTTGAGGTCCCCCATCAAGCCCTGCCGGGTGGAGGGCATGGCCTTAGGTCCCCTGGCCTGGCGCCATGGTGGGGGGCATGGCCTGAGGTCCCGTCAAGCCTTGCTGGGTGTGGGATGCAGCCTGACGTCCCCTGTCAAGCCCCCACAGGGGTTAGGGAGGCCTCAGGTCCCTGCTGATTGCTCGTTAAGGCTCCTTAAGGGAACTTGGCCTCAATTGTTGGTACAGCCATCTTTGTGATGGAATGATGGTCAATTAACATATTCCCTCTTTATTAGATAGGATTATATAGGATAGCTACAAATCTTGGAGGATAAAGGGTTTGTTTATTCTCTTTCAAAAAAAGAAGAATTGTGACTAAGGGCTCAAATATAAAAGCAAGCTCATGAAAAGGGCCTTCATTTCTAGTAAGCTGCAGCCTGTGTGAGTCCCACTGCAGTGGGACAAAAGAGCACACATTGTACCACTAGAGTAAACAAGCTTTAGGACACCAGACCAACTGAAAAGCATTAGATAAAACACACTTCACAAGTGACTGTCAGACAATGCCATCTAACACATTACAAAAAGCTACTTTCTCAAAACAATCCTGTTCCTCAGGAGAAATCTATTTTAAAATACAGTGCTCACTGGACAATTGCAGTCTTGTTTATAATTCTAACTGAGGCAACAGAACATCCACTTGTTCAGTCTGCAAAAAAAAATCTTTCCCCGCCCCTAACTGTGAGTCTTTACAGGGAACAAAGAAGGATGCTTCCAGAGCAAGGGACAATCAGGCAAGGAAGGAAGGCAGATGGAGCACATTTTGTGGGAGTTCAACTTGTGACTCAGAAGGGTAACATTTCAAGTCCAAATGAATGTTTAGAGATTGCCCTTGTGTTGACAAAGCTGCATACCTGGCTATAAAAATGTCCATGGAGGCCAGGAACACTGAGTGCCCAGTGATAGCAATAGTATCTGGGGACCATCACATTCTCAGGCACCCCATAGATTGTATTTTTCACAGTGAGGCCCTGGTCTAGGTTTAGGCTTACTCATGTGTAAAGTAATTTCTGGCAAATATGACTTCGAATATGACTTTGCAGAATAAACAGAAACAATCGCAGGCTCTTTCTTCACTGGAAAGTAGATTTTTTTTTTACTATGATATGCAGAAGGAAACTATTCCTTGGGTCTGCCTTTCCCTGAAGATATAAAAAGCACTTCTTGTTAAATATTTTATGATGATCCTTGTTACAGTGATGGGGAAAGTTTTGATACTTTAAAGATGATACTTTAACATTAACTTGCCCAACATTTACCCCAAATGCATCTGTCTTCACAATGGATCCAACATTCCAGATAAATTACAGTTCTTCTGTCAAGAATCCTTTCTAATAAAAGAGTAATATGCAAATTGACCACACCTCTGCTACACCCACAAGTCACACCCACCAGCCATGCCCACCAGCCAATCAGAGCAAGCATGCAAATTAACCCAACCAAGATGCTTATGGCCACAGAGAGAGCAGGACGGAGGCTTGGGTTGCCCCTGGCAATGGAGGAAGCCAAGCTTTCCACAACCCTAGCCAGCCCAGGCCTCCACTTAAGACAACAAAGTTTCAATGGCTGTGGGAGCAGAAGGCTTGGCTCTGCTCCAGGCTACAAAGTTTCAATTGTAAAAGATAAATAAATCCCAGATACCGGGGCCTCCATTTGGGTCGCCTGGGTTGTGGCTGGCCTGCAAACCACCACAGGCCCCTTGCTTAGGCCACCCCACAACCCAAGGGAACACCTGATTCAGGACACCCTTCAGAGAAAACCAGCTGGCTCCCACCCATGCACCAGGCCTCTATCCTATCTAATAAAAGAGTAATATGCAAATTTACCATCACTCCAACACACAAGATGACTGCCCCTATGTGGTCAAAAGATCCTGCCCCCATGTGAACACAAGATGGCCACCACAAGATGGCAAGCAGAGGAGGAAAGTTGGGAGGGACCAGGCCTGCAATGGAGGGCAGTTGGGGGTGATCAAGCTTGCAGGGGAGGGCAGTTAAAGATGAACAGGGCAGCAGAGGAGGGAAGTTGGGGGTTACCGGATTTGCAGGGAAGGGCAGTTGGAGGGGACCCAGGCCTGCAGAGGAGAGCAGTTAGGGGTGACCAGGCCCACAGGAGAAGGCAGTTAGGGGCAAACAGGCTAGCAAGGAAGCAGTTAGGCATCAATCAGGCTGCAGGGGAATGGTTAGGGGGTGATCAGGCTGGCAGGCAGAAGCGGTTAGGGGCAATCAGAAAGACAGGCAGGTGAGCAGTTGGGATCCAGCAGTCCTGGATTGTGAGAGGAATGTCCAACTGCCCATGTAGGCCCGGTCCTGGATCGGGCCTAAACAGGCAGTCAGACATCTCTCAAGGGGTCCCAGATTGAAGAGGGAGCAGGCTTGGCTGAGGGACACCCCCCAAAAAATTTTGTGCACCAGGCCTCTAGTAAGATATAATGAGCAAAAGTTTATAAAGTCAACTATATAAACTTTGAAACATATTCCTTATTTTTTAACTTTAATGTAATTAAATTAATCAATTTTTCAAATTATCACCCAAGGATATGTTTTTATTGATTTTAGAGAGAAAATAGAGGGAGAGGGAGAGAGAAACATTAATGTAAGAAAGAAATATCAATTGGTTTTCCTACTGTATGCACCCCAGCTAGGGATTGAACCTACAACCTGGGTATGTGCTGTGCCAGGGAATTGAGACTGTGACCTTTCAGTTTACAAAACAATGCTCCAAACAACTGAGTTACACTGCTCAGAGATTTAATTTTATTTTTAAATTTTATTTTTAAATAATTATAGACACAGGAAGTTGTAAAAAAAATAGTACAGAGAATTCCTTATACTATTTCCCCATCCTCCAATGATTATATTTCACATAACTGTATATAGCACATAATCAGACCCTGGAAATGGACATTGACATGGATGCTACTGCCACTATTTGTTTTGAAGTCTGACAGATTGATATCTGACAGTATAAAATTAAAATACAAGTCTTACAATCCAAGAAAAATAATGAGTTCTATCTCCTGCTAAGATTTACTACTACCAGGTTCATGTTCTCTGTATTCTTCCCTCCTCAGGCTACAGTATTATGATTTTTTTACCCCTCTGCCTCCTTTGGGCACAGAAATGCTGTTTCCTCTAAAACTTGCTAGTTTCTCATCTTGAATGCAGAACAGACCTCCCTTGTCCCTCACTCCTTGTGTTTAGCAGACAACTTTCTGTGGTACTACCAGAAAGAGAAAGTGGAAATTTTTGGGGTCTCTCTCCTGGTGCTGCACTTTAACATTCTGTACTTTTTTTTCCCTTTTCATTTAAAAATAATTACAAATCCACAAAAATAGCAAAAGCAGTAGAGAAATTCTTGGTATCCTTCAGCCAGTGTCTCCCAGTGGCTACTTTAACTCACTTATCAGGTTACTTACATTTGGAAAATGTAATAAATTTCTGAGTTTTTTTTTTTAAACTAGGGAACATCAAACTCTTTTTTTTTTAACTAGTTCTTTTGTCCAGTGAAATAAAATTTATTATAGGTGAGTTTCTTATTCAAGGTATTAGAGCTAATTGTTAACCAGTTAATTGGAAATGTAGGAACCATTAAAAAATTAATAGATCTCACATATATCATTTTAATTTGTCTCATGTAAAGATGTTCATTCTTCAAATTTTTTTGATATAGGGTGTGTCAACTGAAGGTCTTTACCACCAATTCAGTGCCACCAGGAATCCTTAACTTGGGGTTGGTGAAAGCGGGGTGAGATTTGTGAGACACCTCAGAGGAGAGACTGCTTGGGCATTATGTCTAAAGCTCCAGTTCTGGTGTTGCAGCTTCAGCTTCCCAGCCAGGGAAATGAAAGTGTGCTCCATTGAGACTGGCTTATATAGAGATGGGATGGAGTGTGTGTGTGTCCCTAAGCCCAGCTTGTACCCTCTCCAATCTGGAACCCCTCGAGGAATGTCTGACTGACCATTTAGGCCTGATCCCACTGGTGAGATCAGGCCTAAACGGGCAGTTGGACATCCTTCTCACAAGCCAGGACTGCTGGCTCCCAACCGCCTGCCTGATTGCCCCTAATTGCTTCTACCTGCCAGTCTGATCACACCCTCACTACTCTTCTACCAGCCTGATCCATGCCTAACTGCCCTCCCCTGCCAGCCTGGTTGTTCTCAACTATCCTCCCCCTGACGGCTCAGTCACCCCTAACTGCCCTCCTTTGCCTGCCTGGTCACCCCTAACTGCTCTCCCCTGCAGGCCTGGTTGCCCCCAATTGCCCTCCCTTGCAGGCCTGGTCCTTCCCAATTGCCCTCTCCTGCTGGCCATCTTGCAACGGCCATTTTGTGTCCACATGGGGGCAACCATCTTTGACCACATGGCGTGGCCATCTTGTGTGTTGGAGTGATGGTCAATTTGCATATTACCTCTTTATTATGTAGGGTGTGACCAACCTAGTTCCCTGATTGGTCCATTAATATGCAAATGAGGACTCTAAATGCTCACAGCTTGATTGGTCCAAAGAGCACCATCCTAATTGGTTGGAATGGAGGCACTCTGATTGGTTGAAGAAGCAAATGAAGATATAACTGTTCAGCTTTCATTGGACAGGGGAAGTCTCAGTCCTAATGGTCCAATTTCTGTCCTAAAAGCTCTCTTATAAGAATGGAGTCAGATAGCAGGGACACAGTACAGAAACCAGACAGCCCAGTCTGTGGTTCCACCCTGAAATGCGACATGCATGAGAAGCCTCTGTACACAATGGCTGCTAGACTCTGCTTATGAATTTGAGCCAATTAACTATGAGAAGTCCTATTTGGCTGGTATATTCTTCTCTGGCTAAACAGGTTGTAGGAAAAAAAATGTCTGTATTTCAGTGGAGAATGATGCATTATCTATAGTGTATCCTTTTACTTTATAGATTGACTCTGTGGAAGCTATTTTTATAAATATGTACAGTGTGGGTAAATGATAGACATGAAGATTATGGTCTGTCTGGTAGTGATGGGCTTCCTTCTCCCCTGTGGAAAAGACTGTCTGTGTCCATCTGCACATTCACTTCAACATTACTCCATATATTTTTTTTTCTGATTTTACTTTGAAGAAGTTATAACATCTACCTGGTTCTTTTCTTTAATTAGTTTAATAGGATCTTAACATGAGTCCATTTTTATGTCTGAATGAGAGTCATGATTTTATTTTTTTCTGAAACTTATCTTTTAACAGGGTCAAAGCTTTTTTCTTTGAATATTTGTCCACTGGTGAGAGTTACTTCTCTTTCTTTCAAAACTTGCACTCATATCAGGGCCAATTTCACTCTCCATAGAGTGGATGCTGGTGTGGCTCAGTTAATTGGAGCATCCTCCAGTGCAACGAAGGGTCACTGGTTCCATTCCTGGCCAGCGCACATACCCAGGTTGTGGGTTTCATCCCCCATCAGGAGAAACATCAATGTTTCTCTCTCTTTCTCCCTCTGCTTACCCCTCGTTAAATAAATGAAAACATATTCTCAGGTGAATATTTAAAATAAGTCAGATCTGGCTGAGGTGGGGGAGGATTTCTGCAGTGATTGGGCCCCAGAATGTGTTGCCAGTGGTGCTCGCTTCTCTGCTAGCCCTCTAGCCAACCAGCATCTTGGGGAGGTCTGAGAACACTGGGATCTCAAAGATGAAGTCTTGCAGCTCTGCAAAAGAGATAAGAGCTGGCCTTCATCATGACATTGGAAAAGTTCTCTAGAGGGGGGAGAAATGTACTCTACGCTTTTAAAACCATCCTTCCATTTGTAGAGGACTTCAAAAGACAAAAAATGGCATTGAGAGAATGACTTCCTAGGAGTTTTGTTCAAACTTTTACTGCAGTAAAAAAATCAACAATTCGCAGACTCTGCCAGATCTGAGGACCACCTGAAGTTTCATTTTCCCCTAAGCCTGGCTGTTGGGGGAATGGTTGCTGGCTGGTGTGAGGAGTGAAGGGGAATGCAGAAATTGGAGTGCCATGGAGCTGCACAGTGGAGAAACAGAGTGACAGCTAATCAAAGAACATCATCAAGTGCACAAATAAAACATAGGACTACAGATCAAGGAAGTAAATCCTCATTGTCAACCAGAGTCTGCAGGGGAAGTTCATCCTTGACCAAGTGATAGACTTAAACCTAAAACAATTAAACTGTTTGGTGAGCAGTTACGACCTCCTAATGCATTGCAGCTCTTTAAAGGAGGTATTCCTTGTAGATCGGTCCATGGTTCAGTAAAACAGATTACAGTGGGAATGACCTGGAAATCTTCCATTTGATCCTATTTTTAATACTTTACCTGAGGCTCTGAGAGAAACTAAACACCCATATACTTTTGGGTCAAAGGAGGCTTTTAGAGAATTACTTTTAGGTCCTCCTGAAAAAGCGGTGCCTCAGAGTAAGGTGGGGGTTTAGTTGGGTGGGGAAGAGATTAACCAAGGTGCTTATATGCACAACCCATGGACACAACAATAAGATGGTGAAAACCTGGGTGGAGGGGGGGAAGGGTAGGCTAGAAAGGCTCAATGGGAGAGGAAGAGGTACATCTGTATCAATTTTAACAATAAAGATATTTTTTTTTGTTTTATAAAAAGCTGTGCCTTTGCTTTCTTGCCTGAATCCTGGCAGCTCTGGTCCATTTCCATGATGAGGTGTTGGAAAGAGGATTGAATGCTTTGGAACAATTAAGTGTTGTGATTGGTTCTTCTCTAAATAACCACCTGAAACATTTACTTCCAAGTGGAAACCTTATCACCATCAAAACTAAAATTCCAACATACTGCTCCATATGCTGATGAAGAAGGGAACTGACAAAAATCTTCTAACTACCTGGTGACAGGTGTTAAACACTCACCATGGATAACTATGGAACTTAATTTATTTAGAGTATTCACTTCAGCTTATTCTTTTGTAAATTATAGCTGCCACTCCTTAATTTACTAGTTTAAGATGAATATACATAAATCTGCTGAATCATAGTAAAAGTTAATCACCAACAAAAAAGAATGGTTAATGATGGAAAGATATTTAAAATTTTTAATTTTTAATTTTTATTACTACTTTTTAATTTAATTTTTATTTTTTAATGTGTTACATGTGTAAATATATGCCTATTACTCCCCTGCTCATTCCCATGCACACCCTAACCCCTGAGTGTCTTGTGTTCATTTGTTGTGCTTATATGCATGCATACACGTCCTTTAGTTGATCTCTTATCTACCCCAGCTCTCCCTAAGATTCCAACTGTAATTTGACAGTCTGTTTGATGCTTTACTGCATCGGTATCTATCTTTTTGTTCATCAGCTTATAATGTTCTTTGTTATCCATAAATGAGTGAGATCATGTGGTATTTTGCTTTCATTGACTGGCTTATTTCACTTAGCATAAGGCTCTCCAGTTCCATCCAGGTTGCTGCAAATGGTAAGAATTCATTCTTTTTTATGGCAGCATAGTATTCCACTGTGTAGATGTACCATAGTTTTCTGATCCACTCATCTGCTGAAGGGCAGCTAGGCTATTTCCAAATCTTAGCTATGGTAAATTGTACTGCTATGAACATAGGGGTGCACCTATCCTTTCTGATTGGTGTTTTTGGTTTCTTAGGATATATTCCTAAGAGTGGGATTACTGGGTCAAAAGGAAGTTCCATTTTTAGTTTTCTGAGGAAACTCCATACTGTTCTCCCAGTGACTGCACAGTCTGCATCCCCACCAGCAGTGCATGAAGGTTCCTTTTTCTCCACATCCTCGCCAATACTTGTCATTTGTTGATTTGTTGATGATAGCCATTCTGACAGGTGTGAGATGGTATCACATTGTCTTTTTGATTTACATCTCTCAGATAATTAATGACTTTGAGTATGTTTTTATGTGTCTTTTGGCCTTTTTTTGGTCTTCTTTTCAAAAGATTCTACTTAGGTCCGTTGCCCATTTTTTTTATTGGATCATTTATCTTCCTTTTATTGAGTTGTATAAG
The DNA here is from genome assembly GCA_011751065.1 of Lasiurus cinereus. Classification (NCBI taxonomy): domain Eukaryota; kingdom Metazoa; phylum Chordata; class Mammalia; order Chiroptera; family Vespertilionidae; genus Lasiurus; species Lasiurus cinereus. Next base: position 8,165,203 of record JAAGEH010000041.1, on the reverse strand, counting down.
TTGGTTGTAGATGTTGGAGATTAAACCTTTATCAGTGATAACATTTACAAATATGTTCGCCCATACAGTGGGCTTTTTTGTTGTTTTGGTGATGTTTTCTTTTGCTGTGAATAAGCTTTTTATTTTGATGTAGTCCCATTTGTTTATTTTCTCTTCAGCTTCCATTGCCTTTGGAGCAGTATCAGTGAAGAAGTTCCTTCAGCATATGTCTGAGATTATGCTGCCTGTGGATTCCTCTAGTATTTTTATGTTTTCCCATCTTATGTTTAAATCATGTATCCATCTGCAGTTTGTTTTTGTGTATGGTGTAAGTTGGTGGTCTAGTTTCATTTTTTTGCATGTGTCTGTCCAATTAACCCAATTCCATTTATTGCAGAGACTGTCTTGACTGCATTGTATGTTCATGCCTTCTTTGTCAAATATTAATTGAGCATAGTGGTTTGGGTCAATATCTGGATTCTCTATTCTATTCCATTGGTCTATATGTCTATCCTTGTACCAGTACCAGGCTGTTTTGAGAACAGTGGCTTTGTAATACAGCTTTAAACCTGGTATTGAGATCCCACTAACTTTATTCTTCTTTCTCAGGATTGCTGTGGCTATTTGGGATCTTTTTTGTTGTTGTTGTTGTTCCAGATGAATCTTTGGAGAGTTCTTTCTAGGTCTGTGAAATATGCTATTGGTATTTTAATGGGGAGTGCATTGAATCTATAGGTTGCTTTGGGTAGTATGGACATTTTAATGATGTTGATTCTCCCAATCCATGAGCATGGTATGCTCTTGCATCTGTTTATGTCTTCCTCTATCTCTTTTTTCAGTGTCCTTGTAGTTTTCTGTCTATAGGTCTTTTATTTCCTTAGTTAAGTTTATTCCTATTCATAATTTTTTTGGTGCGATGGTAAATGGGATTGTTTTTTCAGTCTCTTTTTTTGTAAGTTCACTATTAGAGTATAGAAATGCCATAGGAACCCAAGATGGCGCATAGGTAAATACCTACACTGCTGCCTTGCACAACAATTTCAAAACAACAACTAAAAGACAGAACGGACATCATCCAGAACCACAGGAAAGCTGGTGGAGTGAAAATTCTACAACTAGAGGGAAAGAGAGGGGCTCACGGAGACCCAGAGATGCTGCAAAAAGCTGTGGTATGGAGACCCGCGTGGAGAGAGCGAGTGACGGCGAACCTGGCTGGCTTTCTCTGGCAGGAGGGAAACGGAGACTCTCAATGGCACTGAACTCCTTATCCTACAACACTAAACCCCAGATCCAGCCAAAACTCATACAAGGGGAGTTTGGACTGTGAAAAGGGAGAAGTGTATGGAAATTTAGGGGAGTCGCAAAAGATCAGAGGTCTGGTGGCGTGCACGGCAGGGCGCCGCAGAGGACAGAATGCTGATTGTGCTGCTGGCTTTCACGAGTGGGTGGGAGACAGACCCTCCCAACTGTGCCACTTCTAACTCCACTAAACCCCTGTTTTGGGTGAAACTCTGGGGACCCAGACTCGTGTGGTCCCGTAGTGCAGGGGAGCTGAAGGGGCAGCAGTCTAGAGGCACTGCGAGAGAGCGCGCGCACACGCATAGGGACTGCTCCAGCGACTACCCTGTCACATGAGACTCAGGGGCCATGGAGGGTGAGCCCGACTAGAAGGCAAGGCGGTCCCTGAAGTCCTGAGACTCCACCCATCCCAAGCTCAAGAGAGGCTTTTGCAGTTTTTCAAGTCTGGTATCATAAGGCTGAATCCAACACAGAAGTTCTCCCAGCATAGTGAAAATGCCGAGACAAGGGAAGGGATCACAAACAAAAGAAATGGAGGAAAAAAAAAACGACCAGATATAGAGTTCAAAACCACGCTTGTAAGGTTTTTCAAGAATATGCTAGAAAAGTTAGATAAATTTAGCGAGAACCAAGAGGAGATGAAAAAGGACCAACTAGAGATGCAAAAGATCCAACTAGAGATGATAAAGGACCAATTAGAAATTAAACATACACTGACTGAAAAAAAAATTATACAGAGACCTAAGAGCAGACTAGTGGTAGGCAAGAATCAAGTAAAAAATTTGAAATATAAAAAAGCAGAAAACATTCAACTGGAAAAGCAAGAAGAGAAAAGAATCCAAAAATGTGAAGATAATGTAAGGAGCCTCTGGGACAGCTTCAAGCGTACCAACATCAAAATTGTGGGGGTGCCAGAAGAAGAAAGAGAGCAAGATACTGAAAACCTATTTAAAGAAATGATGACTGAAAACTTCCCACATCTGGTAAAAGAAATAGACTTACAAGTTCAGGAAGCACACAGAACCCCATATAAAAGGAATCCAAAGAGGACCACACCAAGACACATCATAATTAAAATACCAAGAGCAAAAGACAAAGAGAGAATATTAAAAGCAGCAAGAGAAAAACAGTTCATTACCTACAAGGAAGCACCCATACAACTGTCAGCTGATTTCTCCACAGAAACAATTCAGGCCAGATGGGAGTGGCAAAAAATATTCAACATGATGAATAGCAAGAACTTACAACCAAGAATACGCTATCCAGCAAAGCTAACATTCAGAATTGAAGGGCAGATAAAGACCTTCACAGAGAAGAAAAAGCTAAAGGAGTTCATCAACTCCAAACCAGTATTATATAAAATGCTGAAAGGTACTCTTTTAGAAGAGGAAGAAGAAAAGGTAAAGGATAAAAAATTATGAACAACAAATACATATCTATCAACAAGTGAATCTAAAAATTAAATGAATTCAAAATTTGATCAACAGAATAAACTGGTGAATAAAATAGAATCAGGAGCACAGAAAGGGAGTGGACTGATAATTCTCAGGGGGAAAGGGCAGAGGGGGTAAAGGGAGTGACTGGACAAAAATCATACACCTATGGACTCATCAATTGGGGGGAAGGTAAGGGTAGAGGGAGTGGTGGGAGAGGGGTGGAGGGGAGTTGTGGAGAGGAAAAAAGAGAGACAAATGTAATAATCTGAATAATAAAGATTTAATTTGAAAAAAAAAAAGAAATGCCATAGATTTCTTGGCATTAACTTTGTATTCTGCTACATTGCTGAATTCATTTATTGAGTCTATTAGCTTTTTGATGGAGTCTTTTGGGTTTGTTATGTACAGTATCATGTCATGTGCAAATAAGGACAGCTTTACTTCTTCTTTTCCAATTTGGATGCCTTTTATTTCTTTTTCTTGTCTAATTGCAATAGCTAATACTTCTAGTAGTATGTCGAACAGGAATGGTGAGTATGGGCATTCCTGTCTTGTACCTGTTCTTAGGGGAAATAGTTTTAGTTTTTGCCCATTGAGTATGATGCTAGCTGTGGATTTATCATATATGGCTTTTGTTATGTTGAGGTCTGGTCCTTCTATTTCCACCTTGTTGAGAGTTTTTATCAAGAAAGGGTGTTGGATTCTGTCAAATGCTTTTTCTGCATCAATTGATATGACTATGTGATTTTTATCTCAATTTGTTTATGTGATATATCACATTTATCAATTTGCAGATGTTGTACCATCTTTGCATTCCTGGGATAAATCCTACTTGATCATGGTGTATGATCTTTATGAGGTACTGCTGGATCCAATTTCCTAGAAATTTGTTGAAAATTTTGGCATCTATGTTCATGAGGGATATTGGCTTGTAATTCTCTTTCATTGTGTTGTCTTTATCTGGTTTTGGTATTAGGGTGATGCTGGATTCATAGAAGGAACTTGGAAGTGTTCCTTCCTCTTGAAGTTTTTGGAATATTCTGAGGAGGATAGGTTTTAATTCTTCCTTGAATGTTTGGTAAAATGCCCCTGTGAAGCTCTGTGGCCCTGATCTTTTGTTTGCTGGAAGGTTTTTGATGACTGCTTCAATTTCTTCCATAGTTATTGGCCTATTGAGATGTTTAGATTCTTTCTGATTGAGTTTTGGAAGATTATATTTTTCTAGGAATATGTCCATTTCCTGCAGGTTGTCCAGTTTGTTGGAATAGAGGTGTTAATAGTATTTTTTAACAATCCTTTGTATTTTGGTGGGGTCTGTTGTTATTTCACCTCTTTTATTTCTGATTTTGTTTATTTGAATCCTCTGTCTTTGCTTCTTGGTGAGCGTAGTTAGAGGCTCATCAATCTTGTTTATCCTTTCAAAGAACCATCTCTTAGTTTTGTTGATCTTTTGTATTGTTTCTTTGGTCTCTATGTCATTTATCTCCACTCTGATCTTTACTATTTCCTTCCTTCTTCTTATACTGGGCTTTTCTTGTTGCTCTCTTTCTAACTCTTTGAGTTATAGGTTTGGGTAATTTATTACCATTGTTTCATGTTTTTTTTTGCAGTAGGCTTGTAGAGCTATGAACTTCCCTCTCAAGACTGCTTTCACTGTGTCCCATAGATTTTGGATTGTTGTGTTTTCATCATCGGTTTATGATTTCTCTTCTCTGGGTGTCTGGTTATGTAGTTCTCTCTCTCCTGCATTAATTTAAAGTGTCAAAACCAACACAACAAGGTACAATGCACAAGTCACTGAACATAAATGTATTCACAATATTAATAGCCACAAATAAAGTGACCACACCAGCGAGAGACAAATTAGGCATAGGAGAGAGAAAAGAGAGAAAAGAAGAAAAAGAAGAGTAAATAAAAGGAAAGAAAAGAAAAGAAAAGAAAGGAGTGCTAAAATGAAGTTGGGAGAAGGGAGAAAAAAGAAAAATAGGAAAAAAATAAGAGAGAAAAGAAAGAGAGTAGGAAAGAGAAGGGGAACAAATTATATATATGGGAGAAAATTACAATAGAATAGCACTAATTTCAACAAATGCCAGGAACAAGTACCTGGAAATTATTATTATTTTTTTTAAATTTTAAATTAATTTTTATTAATTTTTTATACATATCTCCCCATTGCCCTCCCTCCCTTCCAGGCATACCCTGACCCCCCAGTGTCTGTGATCATTGGTTATGCTTATATGCATGCATACAAGTCCTTTGATGGATCACTTATCTACCTCACCAAACTTTAATCTTTCTGCTATAATTTCACAGTCTGTTTAATACTTTATGATTTTTGTCCTCCTGAGAATTATCAGTCTACTCCCTTTCTGTGCTCCTGATTCTATTATATTCACCAGTTTATTCTGTTGATCAAATTTTTAATTCACTTAATTTTTAGATTCACTTGTTGATAGATATGTATTTGTTGTTCATAAATTTTTGTCTTTTACCTTTTTCTTCTTCCTCTTCTAAAAGAGTACCTTTCAGCATTTCATATAATACTGGTTTGGAGTTGATGAATTCCTTTAGCTTTTTCTTCTCTGTGAAGCTCTTTATCTGCCCTTCAATTCTGAATGATAGCTTTGTTGGATAGATTATTCTTGGTTGTAGGTTCTTGCTATTCATCATGTTGAATATTTCTTGCCACTCCCGTCTGGCCTGCATCATTTCTGTTGAGACATCAGCTGACAGTTGTATGGGTGCTCCCTTGTAGGTAATGAACTGTTTTTCTCTTGTGCTTTTAATATCCTCTCTTTGTCTTTTGCTCTTGGTATTTTAATTATGATGTGTCTTGGTGTGGTCCTCTTTGGATTCCTTTTCTTTGGGGTTCTGTGTGCTTCCTGGACTTGTAAGTCTATTTCTTTTACCAGATGTGGGAAGTTTTCAGTCATTATTTCTTTAAATAGGTTTTCAGTATCTTGCTTTCTCTCTTCTTCTGGCACCCCCACAATTCTGATATTGGTACGCTTGAAACTGTCCCAGAGTCTCCTTACATTCTGTTCACATTTTTGGATTCTTTTCTCTTCTTGCTTTTCCAGTTGAGTGTTTTCTCCTTCTTTATATTTCAAATTTTTGACTTGATCCTTGCCATCCTCTAGTCTGCTGTTAGGACTCTGTATAATAGTTTTTATTTCAGTCAGTGTATGTTTAATTTCTAGTTGGTCTTTTTTCATCTTTAGTTGGACCTTTTACATCTCTAGTTGAATCTTTTGCATCTCTAGTTGGTCCTTTTTCATCTCCTCTTGGATCTCACTAAATTTATCCATCTTTTCTAGCATATTCTTGAAAAACCTTACAAGTATGGTTTTGAACTCTATATCCAGTCATTTTTTTTTCCTCCATTTCTTTTGTTTGTAATCCCTTCCCTTGTCTGGGCATTTTCACTATGCCGGGGAAACTTCTGTGTTGAATTCAGCCTTATGATACCAGATGTGCAAAGCCGCAGAAGCCTCTGTTGAGCTTGGGAGGGGTGGAGTCTCAGGGCTTAAGGGACAGCCTTGCCTTCCAGTCGGCCCCGCCCTCCACGGCCCCTGAGTCTCACGTGACTGGGTAATCCCTGGAGCGGTCCTTGTGCTCACGCCCGCAGTGCCTCTAACCGTGCCTTTCCGGCTCCCCTGCACACCAGGACCACACGAGTCTAGGTCTCCAGGGTTTCGTCCTAAACAGGGGTTTAGTGTAGTTAGAAGTGGCACAGTTGGGAGGGTCTGTCTCCCGCCCACTCAAGAAAGCCAGCGGCACAATCAGCAGTCTGTCCTGCACGCAGTGCCATGCGCGCCACCAGGCCTTTGATCTTTTGCAACTCCCCTAAATTTCCATATACTTCTCCCTTTTCACAGTCCAAACTCCCCCCGTATGAGTTTCGGCTGGATTTGGGGTTTAGTGTCGTAGGATAAGGGGTTCAATGCCTTTGAGAGTCTCCGTTTCCCTCCCGCCAGAGAAAGCCAGCCAGGTACTCCGGCACCCGCTCTCTCCGCAGGCGTGTCACCGTACCTCAGCTTTTTGCAGCTCCTCTGGGTCTCCGTGAGCCCCTCTCTTTCCCTCTAGTTGTAGAACTTCCACTCAGCCAGCTTTTCTGTGGTTCTGGATGATGTCCGTTCTGTCTTTTAGTTGTAGTTTTGAAATTGTTGTGCGAGGCAGCAGTGTAGGTGTTTACCTATGCCGCCATCTTGGATCAAGAATCTGTACCTGGAAATTATTGCAATCTACAAACAACAACTAATATCAAGGGAGGTGAGAGAAAACAGAAGTAAAAAACAAACAAAATCAAAGCAAACAAAAAAGAAAAAATAAAAATAAGCAAAACAGTCTCACAAAAATTTATAAAAAAATGATATAATCAATGTTCAAGCAAACAACAACAAAAGGACAGAGAGAAAAACAATTTTTTGGATAGTGAAAGCAGAGAGGTGTCTATGGACTTGGAACAGGGAATTGGAAATTAGATATATATGTGGGGTAAAATTTTAACCAGGTAAAAAGAAAGAATAGGAAAAATCTAAAGTATGAAAAGGGTAAGAGAAACAGGATAACAATAGGGGAAAAGTTAGGAAGAGAGTAAAATCATAAAGGTAGAGTTGAGATAGAATAAAATGATGCTAAGGGAAAAATGCAATTAGAATGTAGAACTCTAATCCCAAAGTAAAATAAAGAGAAAATAAAATGACACTGTTTTCCCCCCAAAAGGTAAAATAATATTCATAATAATACTGATTGAAAATAAAAATGTAATAATTACAAAGTTAAAATCAGGTGAGGAAAAGAGAAAAAAATTAGTTTCTTACATAAAAGATGAAAAAACAAAAAATTAAAAAATAAGAAATAAAAAAATAAAAAATAAAAAAATAGAATTTGCAGTAGTAAAGGTCATTCACTTCCTTTATTGATATGTTTGGCACGCCTGTTTCTTAGTCTGGGCAATATTGCAGTTCCCCGAGTTCCACTAGTTTTTAAGACTGCAGTGTGTCTTAATCTCTTTATTCTTTTGTGATTACGAAAAGTCAATTTGGGAGTCAGCCCTTGGGTGGCAGTGTTTAGAGATTGACCTTCGAGACTATAGGTCCTCTCTAGCCTGTGCTTAGATCCTGCTTTCCCTTTGGCCCTCAATATAGGTTTATGGGAGTGGGCTGCCCCAGAGCTGGTTCTCCAATGTTTACTCCCTGCTCTGATCCCCAGGCTCTAGAAAAACACCTTTTTCCTGCAGTCTCCCAGGGTGTCCCCAATTGGGTGATCCTTTGTATTGAGCTTAGCAATCAGAAGCAAGGATCCGAAGAGGAAAGTGTGCCAGTCTGCATAGTCCCCTTTCTCCGTGCCTGTCCAAGCAGCTGGCACACCTTAATAGCTCCCAGGCTGTCCTGCATCATATCAAAATGGGTTGCTTTCTAAAGATCCCCTCTGTTAATAGATCTGAGGGCCCCCTTCCACATTCAGGGATCACGCCCTGCCCAACATCCACGGATTTCTCTAGGTGGAGATTTCCCCAGGTCCAGTTCCCAGTGAGTGCACCTTTCTGTTCTGCGGATTCGAGATCTCACCTTATCCCAAGTGAAATATGACCTTTCCATGTGTCATGTGGAGCTCCTCTGAATCACAGTGTTTGCGGAGATTGGGAAGCAGTGTTTTGGGGCTTGGAGCTGTTCAGTAGGTGTTGCAGCTGTAGATTTTCAGGCTTCCTTAAACATCCACTTTTACCTTCAAGGTGGCAGGGTCTCTGTGTCCAAGCTGGCGGCTCAGATAGGGAACCCGGCAGCAGTGGGGGCTGCCTTGTCAGGGGAGCCCCGTCCAGCAGTCCCCCACCTTCTCCTGGAGTACGGTATCCCTTATATAGCCAACAAACACTACCTTTTCGACCCTCAGCTCTTTGTCTGCTCAGGGAGAAGGCTGGAGACAAGTCCATTTATTCCGCCACCATTTTTCTCTCTCCATTTAAAAATTTTTAAATTGACGTTTAGAGAGAGAGAGAGAGAGAGAGAGAGAGAGAGAGAGAGTAGGAGAGAGAGAAATCAGTGTGGGGGTGAAACATTGATAGACTTCCTCCTGCCAATTTTGGGGATTGAGCCCAAAATCTAGGCTTGTAATCTGACTGGAATTGAATGGGCAATCTTTGGGGTACAGGACAATGGCCAATCAACTGAGCCACACCTGCTGGAGCTGGAAAGCTATTTTTTTAAATTTCTATAATAGTACAATTTTGTGGAGGTTATTTTTAAAATTTCTGTGGTTTGTGTGGATTCAAATAGGGCCTTTTATTTCTAATACACCCTTTGCAATCAGTTTGTAGCTCTACACTTATTCTAGATATTTTACCATTTCTTGATTTTATATTTATTGAGGCTTTGGAAAGTTAAAATAGGGACATATGTGAGTTACTATTAATTATTGTTTGTACGTATGTACTTTATAATGTACAATGCTTGGGAAAATTTCTTTACAGAGTATTCTAGTTTGAGAAAAAATTTAAATGTATAATTCTCTTATAAGCATGTTTATTACAACTCATTAAAACTACCTAAACCTTAGGTGTTAATTGTATTTAAGTAAATCTTATTTTTTCATTTCAGAGTCTGAATTCAGTACATGAAGAGATTCAGAAATTAAAATCTTAAAACTCTTTTAAAAATCAAAAATTCTCCTCTAGCATTGTTTAATGACTCAAGAACCTGGTTAATTCTTTGATCAGAAAACAATCTTCAAATAATTATATTATACTAGAGGCCTGGTGCGCGAATTTGTGCATGGGGGGCGTCTGGCCGGCCTTGTGCCTAAGCCCTGTGCTCCAGCCTTGTGTCCCTACAGGGTTACCAGATCACCCTGCACTACAGTTAGAAGAACCTAAAGTAAGGGGATGCATATTGCTCATGGCCATCGTCAGAGGTGAGTACTTCTCTCTTCAGGAACCACAGGAAGAGAATGACCAGGCCCATTCCTGAATATCATTTTCATTTGACCAAATCTCATCCAAGGAGTATTGCTTTTGGCAGCTTTTATTTATTTTTTATTTTTTAAAATAAATCTTTATTGTTCAGTTTATTACAGATGTTCCTCTCCCCCACCATAGCTCCCCTCCACCTGATTCTCCACCCTCTACCCCATGCCCTTACCCCCCACCACTGTCTTCATCCATAGGTGTAAGATTTTTGTCCATTCTCTTACTGCATCCCTCACAACTCCTTCTCCCTGAGAATTGTCAGTCCATTCCCTTTCTATGCCCCTAATTCTATTATATTCACCAGTTTATTCTGTTCATCAGATTTTTTATTCACTTGATTTTTAGATTCACTTGTTGATAGGTATATATTTGTTATCACTTTGTTGGTCATAATTTTTATCTTTACCTTTTTCTTCTTCCTCCTCTTCTTAAAGAATACCCTTCAGCATTTCATATAATCCTGGTTTAGATTTGATGAACTCCTTTAGCTTTTTCTTGTCTGTAAAGCTGTTTATCTGACCTACAATTTTGAATGATAGCTTTGCTGAGTAGAGCACTCTTGGTTGTAGGTTCTTGCTATTCATCACTTTGAATATATCCTGCCACTGTCTTCTGGCCTGCATAGTTTCTGTTGAGAAATCAGCTGAAAGTTGTATGAGTAATCCCTTGTAGGTAACTAACTGTTTTTCTCTTGCCACTTTCAAGATTCTCTCTTTGTCTTTTGCCCTTGGCATTTTAATTATGATGTGTATTGGTATGATCCTCTTTGGATTCCTTTTGTTTGGGGTTCTCTGCACTTCCTGGACTTTCACCAGGTAGGGAGAGTTTTCAGTCACTATTTCTTCAAATAGGTTTTCAATATCTTGCTCTCTCTCTTCTTCTGGCACCCCCATAATTCTGATGTTGGTACACTTGAAGTTGTCTCAGAGACTCCTTATACTATCTTCACATTTTTGGACTCTTTTTTCTTTTTCTTTTTCTGGTTGGGTGTTTTTTGCTTCCTCATATTTCAGATCTTTGGTTTGATTCTTGGGGTTCTCTAGTCTGCTGTTGGATTTCTGTATATTATTCTTTATTTCAGAGAGTGTATGCTTAATTTATGGCTGGTCCTTTGCCTTTTTTTTGGTTTGTTTGTTTGTTTTTTGGCATTCTCATTAAGATCCTTGAAGGTCTCACTAAGTTTCTCAGAGGTCTCATTAAGTTTCTCGGCAGTTTGTAGAAGATTCTTGAGTAACCTTATAAATGTGGTTTTGAACTCTATGTCCAGTAGTTTGCTTTTCTCCATTTCTTTCATTTGTGACATGTTTCTTTGTCTCCACATTTTGGCTGCTTCCCTGTGTTGATGGAGTGGCTTTGTGTGCTAATTGTCTTTTATGACCCAGTAGCTCTGCCTCCTCAATCACCTGAGGTGGACACTTTTGGTGCACCCTTTGTGGGCTGGGTACACAGTCTTATTGTAGTTAAGCCTTGATTGCTATTGGTACACTGGGAAGAATTGACCTCCAGGCCAATTGACTGTGAGGATTAGCTGTGTCTAGTAATGGGAGAACTGCTGTGTTGGAGATGCCCCTATGGGGCGGGACTTACTTCAGTGGGGCTTTGGTGCTCAACGAGTCTGCCTCTTGAGTGTGTCACTTATGTATGTGAGGAGTTGAAATCTGTTGTTGTCTCACCTCTAGGTATACTGGTTCCTGGATCTCCAAGGAGGTGCAAGTCAGCTAGTGTTTGAGTCCACCCAGCAAGAGCGACGGGGAGATTTGCAGATTTCTCCTCTTTGCTTGGAGTTTGGAAGTTTTGGAGTTGTCCGACCCAGTTGCAATTTGTTAGATTAAACTGTTAGAGGGCAGGCCATTCATATGCAAAAGCCTCTGAGCACAGAGTGGGCGGGGCGGGGTCTCAGGGAATCACTAGGGCATGGCAAACAGTGCTGGCTGCAAGTCAGCCCTCTGTGTGTCCCATGTCTCACGTCCTGTATCCCAACACAGTAAACAATGATTCCTGTGTGCACCTCTGTGAGAGAGCCACACTCTTTCTAACCTGATGGCAGATAGTCCAGTTTCTCCCTGTATGAGTCTGGGTTCCCAGAATCTCGCTGGAAAACTGCAGTTCAGAGAGTCTGGAACTTGTAACTGCCTCCTAATTGGAAAAAAAAAAACACACAGGACACGTCACCCCGATTTGCTCGTGTCTCCGTACCTCTGCCTTTCTGAGCCTCTGCACATCCTACCAGGTCTCAATGTACTTTTTTCTTTCCTTCTAGTTGTAGAACTTCTACTCTGCCAGCTTTCCCAGGGTTCTGGGGGATAGTCGTTTTGTCTTTTAGTTGTAGTTCTGGTGTGGTTGAAGGGAGTCAGCACATATAGGTGTATACCTCATGTCGCCATCTTGGTTCTCCCAGTTTTTGGCAGCTTTTAGTACAAGTATCTATATTGAAGAGTAATTTTAAATTTTCAAGTGTTTAGGACTTTTTGTTAAAATAATTTTTTTTTGTTCAATTCTTCTTCATTTAGCTATTTGGATATAATACTAAACAAGTAAGGCATCCAAATTATCTGTAAACTGTAGTAGCAATGCTGCATTGCAAAGGTGTTGGGTAACAGGAAATGAGGGAGAAAGGTAATTAGAAAATGCTTTATGCTATTTAAAATTGGAGTGTGAGGTTTCAAATCCAGCAAGATTTTCATTGTGACATTAATATCCAGTTCTAAATGAACACTGTATAACTGAAATGGCAAAAAATTTCTTTTGCAGAAAACTAAAGCCAACAATTGACCAACATAGCATATAATTAAGAGGGCAGGGTGTTCAGGCAGGTTGCCTGCACTCAAATTCTGCATTCAGCATTTACTAGCTGACTTGCCTTGGAGAAGTTGCTTACTCTTGTGTTTCAGTTTATCTATAAAACTAGAGGCCATGTGCATGAAATTTGTGCATTGTCGGAGGTTGGGGGGGGAAGGGTGTCCCTCATCCTAGCCTGCACCCTCTCCAATCTGGGACCCCTTGGGGGATGTCCAACTGCCAGTTTCAGACATCTTTCTCACAATCTGAGACTGCTTACCTGCCTGACTGCTCCAACCACTGTGCCTTTCAGCCTGTTAGCCACCTAATGGCTCCTCTGCCTGCCTAATTGATACCTAACTGCTCCCCTGCTGGCATAATTGTCCCCAACTGCCCTCCTCTGCCAGTGCAATCACCTCCAACTGCCCTCCCCTTCAGGCCTGATCACCCCAACTGCCTTCCCCTGTGGGGCTGAGGGACTTGGGGACTCTGACTGGATGAGGTGGGGCTGAGGGTACTGGGTGCCACCATCTTGTGAAGGTGTGGCAGTCAATTAGCACATTCCTTCTTTATTGGCTGTGAGCACTGCCATCTTGTGAGGGTGTGATGGTCAATTAGCATATTTCTTCTTTATTAGATAGGTTGGGGATAATGATAATATTTCCTTCAAGGAGCTTTAAAAAGGATTGAATGAAGTGATATGTACTTAGAACATTGTCTAGCATTGAATAAATTTTAGCTATTACTTTTAAGTATTGATCATTACTGAGTTGTCCAGGTTAGAACAGTTATGCCTAATAGCTCCATTCTTCACAAAAGGTGTTAGATTGAGAACCATAGGCCTGCATTCACTCCCCAAATAGTAAATACTGAACTGAAGAACCTGTTAGACTTTGCATCCCCCCACTCTCATCCCCCTTTCTCAGGCAGCCCTTGGCAGCCAAACACCCTGGACCAACAGTGCCGACCAAGGTTCACCTGTGGCTGCTGCCTGATTTCATTGCTCTATTTCTCCTCTTTCCTTGTTCTCTTTCTTCTTCTTCAGAAGGAGGTGAATTCCATGTCAGACTCTTTCTCACACCTACACAGCCTTGAATGAATTTTCTACTGTTCTCTGGTTCCAATTTTTGTGGTGGGAAATTACTTTTCTTCCTTTTATTTCATTTATCACCCTTCCTGTCCTCCAATCCCCAAAATTCTAATCATGCCCATAAGGCCAAATAGTACCAGTGATAGACTTATTAAAAAAAAAAAAGCTTTCAATCTGAAAAGTAAACAGCATAAAGGTCAATAAAATGTAAGAGTTGTCATAAGACAGTTCAAGGTATAGTGCTGACAACTGATGCGGAATCTGGAGAGGGGGAGAGAAATTATTGAGGCTAGAGTGTTTTGGAAGACTTTGTGAAGAGAGAAGAGCTGGGGGCTGTGGCTTCCAAGTTTTGCTAATCTAGGTGAAGGGGTGGTCTGAGTAAAGCCATCTGTGATTAGAGGTATGGACCAGGTTAGTCTCTCGGCTGGAGGGTTTGAGTTGTGAGCAGTGGGCAAAGAGACTGAAATTATAATATGGTTTTGAGTGGTAAATAGGTTAGACATTGCTTTAAGGATGGGTCTGATATGATAAATACCAATTACAGAGGTTGAGGTTAGGGAAACAAATTATCTGTATACTGTAAATTAAAAAAAAACAACTTAATATCCCAATATATTAAAACAATATTTGCCTATGGGATCTTTTTTGAAAGAAGCTTTTCATAAGTACAATTGTGTTTCTGAGTGACTGAAAAATCACAGGCATATAATTTGAGCTCTTTGCTTATTTGATAAGGAAAAACTGAAATGATTACATATAAAGCTGAATGAAGAAAGTAATGCCTATAGGGATTCTCATATCCAATAGATAAAGAGTATTTTTGGTAACTGCAGCCCCTGCCTCCAACATTGCAAGTCTGCAAAACTGCAGCTCAAGGTGCCCTGTCCCAGCTCCACCTTCCTGCAGGCTGAGTAACCCACAACTGCCCCAGCTCTTTAGGCTTCTTTCCTCAACTGTAAAATGAAGAAAATCTCTCTTTACAGCATTGACATAAAAATTAAAAAGTCCTCTGCACGCTGAAAAGTGAGTACTGAAGTTAATGGCAACGTTTCCTACAATGTGCTGGCCTCCCCGCCTTTATTTTTATTTTTTATTTTTTTAAAATATATTTTATTGATTTTTTTTTACAGAGAGGAAGGGAGAGGGATAGAAAGTCAGAAACATCGATGAGAGAGAGAGAGACATAGATCAGCCGCCTCCTGCACGCCCCCCACTGGAGATGTGCCCGCAACCAAGGCACATGCCCCCGACCGGAATCGAACCCGGGACCTTTCAGTCCGCAGGCCGACGCTCTATCCACTGAGCCAAAACGGTCTCGGCCCACCTTTATTTTTTAAAATTTATTTTTATTGTTGACACTATTACAGATGTTCCCATCCCTTTCTAGCCCACCTCCACCAGCGCCCGCCCCCTTTCTCTCTGGCCATCGTCACACTGCTGTCTGTGTCTATAAGTTATGCATAATGTTCTTTGGCTAACCTCTTCACCTTCTTTCATACAGTCCCCGCCTCCTGACATCTATCACTCTGCTCCATGTATCCAAGCCGGGGTTTCTATTTTGCTCCTCAGTTTATTTTGTTCTTTAGAGTCCACATGTAAGTGCGACTTATGGTTTTTAGTTTCTCTGACTGGCTTATTTCCCGCCTTCCCTCGCCAGGTTCCTTACCCTGCCTGGCCTATATATTCGTTTGTTTATGACATTTTTTATTAATGTTCGCCCCGGTGACAGTCCCATTCTCCCAGCCCGCCGGCGCGGAACTCGCGCCCAGGTGGAACTACCCCGCCGCCGCGTGGCTCCTTCCCGGCCCCGCCGAACCCACCTGGAAGCCCCGCCCAGCGCCTCACGGCCCCGCCCGTGAGCCCCGGGTCCTGGCCTCGCCTCCAGTCCGGGGGCCGCGCGGTGATTGGCGCTCTCCTAGCAACCGTCGCGCCGTGGTCATCCTCCAGCCACGCGGCGGCTAGGTCACAAGGGACATCAGACGACTGGAGTCCTAGGCGGGGAGCATGGACCCTTCGCGCGCGGGAGGCTAAATGGAGGCGTCCCTTTCCCGCTCTCTTGGGTCTGAGGCCCGCCAAGGATGGGAGGGCATCTGTCGAACCGGAACCGCCTGCCTATCACCTGACCGAAGCCTAGTAAGTGTGGGATGCGGTCCCTGCAGGTCAGGCCCTCCGCGGGGCTCAGGGAAGCCTGGGAAATTCAGTTTCCGAGCGGGACTGTCCCTGCTTGCGGATGCCGAAAGCGGCCCGGGAAGGCTGGCGTTTCGCCTCCTCACTTACCTGTTTGCTACGTGAGTCCCGGCGCAAAGCTGGTGGCCGGCCCGGCCCACTCCAGAGCCCTTCCCTCCGCCTGGGCCGCAGCCGCAGGGACCGCCAGCCCCGAACTCCTCTCTACATCAGGGGCCAAGGAGGATGGCCAAAGCACTTTGGGCTTCGGAGGTAGGGCGAGAACCAGAAATTTATTATAATAGGAGTAGCCTAAAACCGGGGCCATCTGTTTGCATTGACGCTTTCTACAACTCTCCGCCCGGAATGGCCGCCGGCTCCCTCCGTGCTTGCGCACCTGCATGATTTTCACAGTCACACCACCAAGATGAGCCCCCTTTTGCTTTTGTTACATGGGCATACAACTTATACTTAGTTCCCGCTTGGTAGTTTTCCTTTAATCTTCTTGTTTTGTTTTTCCTCAGCAATAACCTTCCCCCTAAAGCACCCCAGTTATCCTCAGATTTTCTTTTCTTGGCCCCATTTTCTCAGCTGTGGGATAGCTCATGCCAGTCTCCCCGCTAGCCCTGCCCCTTAAGGGCAGAGAGTGGGGTTGGGGGTTGGGGGTTGAGGGTTGAGGGAGTGTTACAGGAGGGCACCCACGGGCCTCATCTCAGCTTTCTTTATATTTGGAACAATAAAAAATCAAAACTCACATAAATCACAAGATATATCCATTTAGTCCAGACTTCTTTTTCAGAAACTAACAAAGATATAGGAAGTTTTGGGTGTTGATAATAAAGCAAAAATATAGGAAATATATTTTTATTGATTTTAGAGAGGGAGAGAAACATCTCTGATGTGAATCATTGATTGGCTGCCTCCTGCACGACCCGTTGTTAGGCCACAACTTGGGCACATGCCCTTGATCAGAATCGAACTTGGGACCCTTCAGTCCGCAGTCCTATACTCTATCCACTGAGCCAAACCAGCTAGGGCAGGAAATATTAATAGAATTAATAGACTCTAAGTTGTGCATTGTGCCTCAACCTCTTACCATCCAGGATTTATTGTCAGAAGACTTGAGAACGTCCGCAGGTGCTCACCTCAGCAGCCTTGGCCACCTTTTGGCTGCCCAGCATGGCAGACCCCAGCAGCACGGGCTGTACAGGAAGCCCTGTTCTAGTTCCTTTGGTTGGAGCCTTTGGATTGTGCCAGATTAATCTTTCTGTTTTCCCCCAAATTCTGCGTTCCAGTGTCTGGTTTCACCAGATTTTGACTTCCTTTTTCTTCCTCCCCAGACCCCCGGCACTTCTTTCTGTTTAGGAAATCCCTTCCTGTTTCCCCAAGCTTTGGTCCTTGGTATAGCACTTAGGGCAGTGCTCATCTGGAATTTGTTATTTCTTACTCCTGGGTTCCTCTTTCCCCAATTTGTAATAACCTCAGATGAAGAAATCCTGAATAATAATAATAATAATAATAATAATAATAATAATAACAATAACATAGTAATATCCAGAAAATAATGTCTCTGTTTAAACAGATGTCTATTTCCTGATCTTAGCCTTGTTGGAAATGCAAATCTTTTTCTTGTTTGAAAAAAATCAGGATTCTCAGCAATTCTGAGTGATTAGTTTAGTTAAACTTTTAACACCCATGAGGTATTGTGCTGAGGACATTCATATAGTTTGTCCTGTAGTCATGGAACCTTCTTTCAGTCTACAGAGGACAAATCTGAAGTGTTCAGGGCCACATTGATGACCTCTCAAAGCAAAGGCTGGGGCTTTCCTAGGAAGAATCACAGGCACCCACCTGGAAGGTGGGAGAGCATGTGGGTGGGTACAGGAGAGTTGCTTGCAGGTCCTTTGGCAGCATTGCTGTGGCGGGCGTCCTTGCCCTGACACAGTAGCTCTTATCCCATTTGAGTAGGTGGATCCCTTCTGTTGGAGATGCCCTTTCTTTCCTTTCTGTATTTTCTGGATAAGTTCCATTTTCCAGTTGTTTTCACTTCCCACAAAGTGAGCATTCTCAGGCTAAAAAACCCCAAGGCAAGATCTGAATCAATGATTCCTACAGGTTCTCTGATCCAACAGTACTAACCAGATTTTTTTTTTTCTTTTCAGTTTTAGATTTCTTAAGTCATGCGAGTGCAGAAAGGACTGGGGCACACACCTTAAAGGATTCAGTTGCCTTTAGTTTGGTATCAAGAACATATCCCTTTGGCTCAGAAGCCTCTTTTAAATTTCCAAAATCCAGTTTAGGAGTCTTAGGATAGTTTATGTAGCTGTATTCCCTTTTTGCTCTAGACGTGTAGCTCCCTCTAGTAAGAATATAGGAGGTGGGAGAATATGTTTCAGAGAAGAGAAAGGTGAATTAATGATGAAATAAATATGATGAAATAAATAATAAAAAACCTTTATACCAAGCTTCCTTTTGTTCTTTAAGAACTATTAGCCAAATGTAAATAGCAGTCTTTGTTGGACAGATCCCCCCCAAAAAGTTGAAGCAGATAGTCTGCTTTTGTTGTTTTCATGTTCTGTGGTTCTAGAGTGGAAGGAGGAGGAAACAAAACTTCATAGTTCAATATGACTGGGGTGTGAGGTAAAAAGATGGTTGGAATGAAAGTGGACATATGAGACAAAGCACAGTTACCAAAGGACAATGATTTAAGTAATTTATTTGTACATCGCTCTTTCCAATATGTGAAGTGCTGATAAATGTAGAAGGTCTGTATTGCTACATTTGCCCCTTGTAGTAGCCTGGGAGTTAGGGACCATGGGGGGTGCTACCACTGTGGAGAAGGGAAGTCACCAAATGTGAGGGGATGGACCTACACAGAATTTTCATTCTCAGTTTTCCCACTTCTATATGATGCTGTCCAAATGTTTTTGTAATATTCTCATCAAATTGAGCCCTCGTGGGAAGAAGTCAATATCTTCACCAATAATTTGAGTTTGTGTAACTTTGGATTCCAACATATCCGGACAGTACAAATGCACATAAACCTTAAAATGGAAATCATTATCTTTAAGAATTTGAAAATGACAAATCAGGAAGCTTGTTGATCCTGAGCTCCTTCAGTGAGGACCCAGAGAGCCCTAAGAGAAAGCAGTCCTCCTGGAATGCACTCTGTTGGTAGGCTTGTGCCATAGCAGATGGTTAAGAAATAGCTTTGACTCTTGCTTCTGCCACTTACTGGCTGTGGGTCCTAAACAACTTCTTTAAATTCTTGAAGCTTCTGATTGCTCAAATGTAAATGGGGTGTTAACAGTATCTGACAAATATGGTTATGAAGAATTTATGATATTGCACATATAAAAAGCTTATCTCAGAGCCTGGCCAACAAGTGGAAGTTGCTGAAATAGTTTTTTTTATTATCCTATCTAATAAAAGAGTAATATGCAAATTGACCATACTTCTGCTATACCCACCAGCCATGGGCACCAGCCACGCCCACCAGCCAATCAGAGCGAGTATGCAAATTAACCCAACCAAGATGGCTACAGTCACAGGAGGGAGGCTTGGGTTGCCCCTGGCGATGGAGAAAGCCAATCTTTTGGCACACCTTGGTGGGCCCAGGCCTTCACTTAAGGCAACAAAGTTTCAATGGTTGTGCAAGCAGAAGACTTGGCCCTGCTCCAGGCTACAAAGTTTCAATTGTAGAATATAAATAAATCCCAGATACCAGGGCCTCCACTTGGGTCACTGGAGGGCATGGCCGGCCTGCAAACCACCACAGGCCCCTTTTCCAGGCCACCCTACACCTCAAGGGAATACCCACCCTGATCCAGGACACCCTTCAGGGCAAACCAGCTGGCTCCACCCATGCACCAGGCCTCTATCCTATCTAATAAAAGAGTAATATGCAGGAAAAACCAAGATGGCAGCATAGGTGAACACCTAAACTGCTGCCTTGCATAACAATTTCAAAACTACAACTAAATGACAGAATGGACATCATCCAGAACCACAGGAAAGTTGGTGAAGTGGAAATTCAACAACTAGAAGGAAAGAGAGGGGCTCATGCAGACTCAGAGGGGCTGCAAAAAGCTGAGGTATGGAGACCCATGAGTGGAGAGAGCAGTCGGCAGAGTGCTTGGTTGGCTTCCTCTGGCGGGAGGGAGACGGAGACTCCCAACTTCACTGAACCACTTATCCTACGGCAGTGAACCCTAGTTCCGGGCAAGACTCATATGGGGGTAGTTTGGACTGTGAAAAGGGAAGAGTGCATGGAAATTTAGGGAAGCCTCGAAAGGGCAGAGGTCTGGGGGCATGCACAGCACTGCACGCAGAAGATGGACTGCTGATTGTGCTGCTGGCTTTCACAAGTAGATTGGAGACAGAACCTCCCAACTGTGCCACTTCTAACTGCACTGAACCCTAGTTTTGAGCAAGACTCTGGGGACCCAGACTCATATGGGTCCCAGAGTGCAAGGGAACCTGAAAGACAGAGGTCTAGAGACACGCTTGTGTGTGTGCACAGAAAGGGCTGCAGTGATTACTGAGAGATACTTAAGACCCAGGAGCCACATAGGGCGGGGCTGACTGGAAGCCAAAGTAGTCTGCTAAGCTCTGAGATTCCACCCCATTCAAGCTCATCAGAGAGGCTTTTGCAGTTTTCAAGTTTTGTATCATAAGACTTATTCCAACATAGAAGTTTTCCTGGCATAGTGAAAATGCGAAGACAAAGGAATAGATCACAAACAAAAGAATAAAGAAAAACAACTGGATATAGAGTTCAAAACCATGGTTATAAGGTTTTTCAAGAATTTCCTAGAAAAGATGGATAAATTTAGCGAGACCCAAGAGGAGATGAAAAAGGACCAACTAGAAATTAAACATACACTGACTGAAATAAAAAATATTATACAGAGACCTAACAGCAGACTAGAGGAAGGCAAGAATCAAGTCAAAAATTTGAAATACAAAGACGCAGAAAACACTCAACTGGAAAAGCAAGAAGAAAAAAGAATCCAAAAATGTGAAGATAGTGTAAGGAGCCTCTGGGACAACTTCAAACATACCAACATCAGAATTATGGGGGTGCCAAAAGAAGAGAGAGAACAAGATATTGAAGATCTATTTGAAGAAATAATGACTGAAAACTTCCCACATCTGGTGAAAGAAATATACTTATAAGTCCAGGAAGCACACAGAACCCCAAACAAAAGGAATCCAAAGAGGACCACACCAAGACACATCATAATTAAAATACCAAGAGCAAAAGACAAAGAATATTCAAAGCAGCAAGAGAAAAACAGTTAGTTACTTACAAGGGATCACCCATATGATTGTCAGCTGATTTCTCAACAGAAACTATGCAGGTCAGATGGGAGTGACAAGAAATATTCAAAGTCATGAATAGCAAGAACCTACAACCAAGATTACCCAGCAAAGCTGTCTTTCAGAATTGAAGGGCAAATAAAGAGCTTCATGGATAAGAAAAAGCTAAAGGAGTTCATCAACACCAAATCAGTATTATATGAAATGCTGAGAGGTACTCTTTAAGAAGAGAAAGAAGAAGAAAAAGGTAAAGATAAAAATTATGAACAACAAATACATATCTACCAACAAGTGAATCTAAAAATTAAGTGAATTAAAAAAATGATGAACAGATTAAACTGGTGAATATAATAGAATCAGGAGCATAGAAAGAGAAAGGACTGACAATTCTCAGGATTAAAAGGGGTGAGAGGGGGTGCAGGAAGAGACTAGAAAAAAATCATACACCTATGGATGAGGACAATGTGGGGGAGATAACGGTAGAGGGAGGGGTGGGAGCCGGGTGGAAGGGAGCTATGTGGGGGAAAAAAGAGAAACAAATGTAATAATCTTAACAATAAAGATTTATAAAATTAAAAAAAAGTAATATGCAGATTGACCATCATTCCAACACACAAGATGACTGTCCCTGTGTGGTCAAAAAATTCCTGCCCCCATGTGGACACAATATGGCCACCACAAGATGGCCAGCAGGGGAAGCCAGTTGATAGGGACCAGGCTTGCAACGGAGGGCAGTTGTGGGACATCAGGCCACCAGGAGAGGACAGTTGGGAGGGACCAGGCCTTCAAGAGAGGGCAGTTGGGGGTTATCAAGCCTGCAGAGGAGGGCAGTTAGGGGTCATCAGGTTGACAGAGGAAGGAAGTTGGGGGTGACCTGGCCTGTAGGGAAGGGCAACTGAGGTGGACCCAGGCTTGCAGGCAAGGGCAGTAAGGGGGGACCAGGCCTACAGGGGAGGGCAGTAAGGGGCAAACAGGCTGGCAGGGGAGAAGTTAGGCATCAATTAGGCTGGCAGGGGAGTGGTTAGCGGGTGATCAGGCTGGCAGGCAGAAGTGGTTAGGGGCAATCAGGAAGTCAGGCAGTCTTGGATTGTCAGAGGGATGTCCAAATGCCCGTTTAGGCCCGATCCTACCTGCCTAAGGTAGTCAGACATCCCTCAAGGGTTCCCAGATTGGAGAGGGAGCAGGCTGGACTGATGGTCACTCCCCCCTCTCCTGTGTACAAATTTTGTGTACCAGGCCTCTAGTTATTATAAGAAAGGCCACAGAACATAGAGCCAAATGATGCATCTACCTGCTGTGAGATGATGAATACCTTAGTTAAGCTCTTTCAGTCTTGGTTTCTCATCTGTAAAATGGGAATAGTAGTAGGGCTACCTACCTCATTAGGTTATTACAAGGATAAAATATATACTATCCAGAATATACATAAAATTACTAATAATGACACATAACTTCTTTTCAAAAAAATCTTCCTAGCTTGGGTCCAACTGATTTCTGTCCTTGAAATTCAGGTAAGATTTTTAGGAAATACAGTTTTAAAGATGGGATAAAGTACTGTTTTCATTGTTGAAAAGTATTATAGTCCAGGGGACTCATTTATATGCATTGCACATTCTGACTGCAGAAGTAAGCAGAGCTTTCGACTCTTTCCCCAGTTGTTAGGCCTTTCCTGAAGTTGTGGTGAGTGGGTTAAAGATTGCATTACAGTTTGGCAACTCATTTCTTCCTGTGTGCATTGGCTATATTTAGGCAGGTCTAGATAAGTTTAATATGTTGCACATTGCCTTGAGTCCAGTTGATCCCAGAACATTCTGGCTGGGCTGAGCCTTGGTCTGGTTCCCACTCTTTCACTAGCTTGTAGTTGGCTGCTCCACGTGCAGAACAGTGTGTTTTCTCTCAGCATTTCATCTACTTTACCATCTTTGGATGGATGGATATATATATATATATATATATATATATATATATATGTGTGTGTGTGTGTGTATACATACATACATATACATACATATATGTGGCTAAGTGATCATTACATCTGAAACAACTGAATGAATGACTGAACAGGCTGTGTGGGGCGACCAGGCTGGCAGGGGGGTTAGTGAGGGGTAACCAAACGACTGAGCAGCAGGCTGCGTGGGGTGACTAGGCTCTCAAGGAGGCAGTTGGGGGCAACCAGACTAGCGGGCGGGGGTGGGGTGGGGGGAGCAGCGAGGGGCAACCAGGTCAGCAGAAGAGAGCAGTTGGGGATGACCTTGCTGGCAAGGGGTGCAGTAAGGGGCAACCAGAATGGTGGGGGGAGGGAGTTGGGGTTGACTATGCCTGCAGGGGAGGCAGTTGGGGGTGACCAGGCCAGCAGGGGGGGCAGTTAGGTGTGATCAGGCAGGCAGGCAGGTGAGCAGTTAGGAGCTACTGGTTCTTGATTGTGAGAGAGATGTCCAACTGCCGTTTTAGGCCTGATCCACAGGACATCCCCCAAGAGGTCCCAGATTGGAGAGGGTGCAGACTGGGCTGAGGGAACTCGCCCCCTCTTACCATGCACAAATTTTGTGCACCGGTCCTCTAGTATGATTATAATTGGAATACTGATGTGTAATAAAGTTTCAGGAGTGATTATTTATTTTCCAAAATGGAAGACATTTGTATTTTTCTAATTATAAAAATAAATCTTGTTTTAAAATCTTTTAGTAATGCAAAAATTCAAGCAACATAAAAAAGGCAAAAGTCCCACGCACTCTCACTACATAGAAAATTACTGTAAGCCTCTTAGTATATATTTTTCTAAATGTTTTTTTGTATATATATGAGTATCTACCTATGGATGTGGAATTTTATGGATATCTTTTAGCAATATATGTAGATACCTTCTTTGTCAACAAATATACATCTGTATAATAATTTGTTTAAAGGTTGGAGAAGCACTAATACAGCGTTTTTTTTGTTTTTGTTTTTTTAAGAATAGTTTATTGATTTTTAGAGAGAGAGGAAGGGAGAAGAGAGGAGCATCCACGTGAGAGCATAACATCAATTGGCTGCTTTTTGCATACCCCCTACTGGGGATCGAGCCTGAAACCTGGGCATGTGCCCTACTGAGGAATCAAACCAGCCACTTCTCAGTGCATGGGACAATGCCCCATCAACTGAGCCACAGCGTCCAGGGCTGTATTATACTAGTGATTTTAAAAAAATATATATTTTATTGATTTCTTACAGAGAGGAAAGGAGAGGGATAGAGAGTTAGAAACATCAATGTCATGAGAGAGAGACATCAATCAGCTGCCTCCTGCATGCCCCTCACTGGGGATGTGCCTGCAACCAAGGTACATGCCCTTGACCAGAATCGAACCCGGGACCCTTCAGTCCACAGGCCGATGCTCTATCCACTGAGCCAAACTGGTTTTGGCTATACTAGTGATTTTTAAGTGGTAGATAAAATTCCACTTCAGGGATATACTGTAATTTATTTCAAACCAATCCTCTGTTGATATTAGATTGTTTCCAAGTTTTCAGGAAGTCTTGAGTTTGACAATTGCCTTTACAGGAGGCCCCGGTGACTTAGATCCTAACACTGAGATGGAGATATCAAGCTCATCTTCTACCATCTCTGAGCAGCAGCTTTGGAGGCAAGAGGGACTGAGCAACACCAAAATAGACGTGGCCAAGCAGCGTCTCATCTCATCCAAGGAATGGCTCCAATTGCATGGGCTAAAGAGCAACAAATTGAACTTGAAACAGATTTTGTCACAAATTGGATTTCCACACTGTGAAGGTAGAGTACTCACAGAGCAATGCTGGCTGGAAAACCCAATTAGCATGCTGCCTGAAAAACCTCAGGTCTCTCAGCTTGTTTTGATCTCACTTCCTTGGGGGTAAAAAAAACAAAACACCTTGGCACCCCCAATATATGAATATTCTGTAGATGTACATTTGTTAATCTGCATATTAAATATTGGTAATGCTTAATTTCCTTCTTTTTTCTTTGAAAGGTGAAATGTAATAAAAAAAATACTTTATATATATCTTTTTGTATTTATCCCCTGGGATGTGCAATCCCCTTTCGGAGGAAGGTCAGTAGCAATGTGTAGTTTCAGGGAGAGTGTGCTGTTTTCCTGTGGTGGCCTTCCTTGTATTGTAGTACAATGTTTTTTTCTAAATGTAGTATTGGTTTGAATGTTGGTTATTAACTCCTGTGAGTACTGCTCTTCAGCAGTGAGTATGGCAATGTGTGAGGATAGTGGATTATACTAGCCTTATAAAATTATTTGGAAATATTTACTCCTCTATGTTCTGATGTTGTTTGTATATGTATGATTGGCATTACTTCTTTAACTGTTTGATAGAACTCAGCAATGAAACTTATCTGAGTCTAGAGTTTTATTTGTAGGAAAAGTTTGATAAGAAATTCAATTTCTGTAGTAGACATAGAGCAATTCAGACTTTTTTGTTTCATGCTAATTTGGGTAGGTGTGTTTTTTAAGGAGTTTGTTCATTGTATCAGTGTGTTTTAAAAAATGTATTGGCAAAACACTGTTCAGATTAGTCCCTTAACATTTTTTAATGCTTGTGGAATCTGTAGTAATGTCCCCTCTTTCACTACTGATATTGATAATTTGTGTTTCTCTCACTTTTTCAGGACAAGTTTTGATAATGGTATATCACAACTCTTTTCAAAGAACCAAATAATGGGCTCTGTTGATTTTTTTTCTACTTTTTGTTTTTAATTTCATTGATATCAGCTTTGATTTTTATTATTTATTTTCTTCTACTTACTTTGAGTTGAACTTAAGGTAGAAACTTAGATAATTAATTGTAAACCTTTTTTTCTCTTTTATTATAATCAGTGAGAGTTATATGTATTTCCTCAAGCATTGCTTTAGTGCAGGGGTTCTCAACCTGTGGGTTGGGACCACTTTGGGGGTCGAATGACTCTTTCACAGGGGTGGGTCACCTAAGACCATCGGAAAATGCAGATATTTACATCACGATGCATAACAATAACAAAATTTCATGGTTGGGTGTCACCACCACATGAGGAACTGTATGCAAAGGTTATATAGCCTTAGGAAGGTTGACAACCACTGCTTTAGTGGAATCGCACAAATCTTGATAGGTATTGCTTTCATTATGAGTTAAAAATATTTTTTTTTTAATACTGTTTAATTTCCAAAAGTTTTAGGACTTTTAAAGATACCTTATTTTTGTTGGATTTCTAATTTAATTCCGTTGAATTAGTGAACATAAGATTCTTTGGAAATTTACTGAGATTTATTTTATGGCCCATCATATGTCTTGATGAGTATTTCATACACACTTGGAAAGAATGTGTATTCTGCAGTTTCTACATAATATTTATAAGTGTTAATTAAGCCAAGATTGCTGATAGTATGATAGACGTATTCTATATCTTTAGTGATTTTTTTTTTTTTTGGTCTAGTATATGTGTCCATTTCTCCTTTTAGTTCTGTCAGTTTAGTTTGAAGCTCTAAATGCACATACATTGGGATTGTCGTATCTTTCTGATGACATTTACTTTATTTGATGTTAATGTAATTACCACAGCTTTGTCATGCTTAGTTTTCACATGGCATGCATGTTTATAGTCTTTTACTCTCCAACTATCTGTAATCACTATCTGTGCCTCTTTAACCCAGTCTCATGTTTAGTGTAATAATTTACATAGTTAAACTTAGGTTTCCCATTTTACTTTTCTGTTTGTCCCATCTTTTTTACTCATTGTTTCTCCTTTCCTGCCTTCTTTTGGGTAAACTAAATATATTTTAGTATTTCATTTAATTCCATTTAAATTCAATACCTTTTTGCACTATACTTTCAGTGGTTTGGGTGATTGATTGAAGTTCTTCAAAGGGCTACCTCTTTATACTCATACAGACCTCTATCTCCTAACATCCTAAACTCCTGGTGACCACCAGTCTAAAAAATCAATGGAGAAATATCCTCAAGTGCGAATTGAAAAAAAAATATATATATATATATATATATAAACACAAACACACACATACACACATACATATATATATTATTGATTTTTTACAGAGTGGAAGGGAGCTGATTGATGTTTCTCTCTCATCAATGTTTCTAAATCTCTATCCCTCTCCATTCCTCTCTGTAAAAAAAAAATCAATAAAATATATTTTAAAAAATATTTATATAAATGCTATGATATCATGTGTGAGCTTTTGAGATTGGCATTTTTTTCACTTAATATTTCTTTGAAGTCCATCCAATTTATTGCATGTATCAGTAGTGTTTCTTTTTTAAAATGTTTTTAATTATTTTATTTTTTGTATTTTATTTTTTTTCTATTTTTTTATTAAGTTATATGTGTACATATCTTCCCATTGCCCCTCCACCCCCTTCCAGACATGCCCTCACCCCCCAGTGTCTTGCATTCATTGGTTATGCTTATATGCATGCATTCAAGTCCTTTGTTGATCTCTTATCTCCCCTACCTCTTCCTTGTGGGAGCCCCTTTCCACGTCCCACGTGGTTCAGGGTTCCGGTTCAGGGTTCGGGTTCTGAAGGAGGCCGCATGCAAATGAAAAGAGAGACTAGAAAAATATTAATTTGGTGACATTGGGGGGCCAGGCAGGAGCCTTCCTCTAGTGGAAAGGGCTACGACTTGCTCTGGCCTTTTTCTCTCTTTTATTAAAGGCTTTGGGACACACCCATAGCCTGTAGGCAGGAACTTACAATAATAGAAATTAACATGAAACAAATAGATAGAGGCTGCTTCAGCTAACAATGTTTCAACTAAACAGTGAGTGATTAGCTCTGACCTTTCAGAGGAATTAAGGTTGACCAGCATTCTGGTTTCCTGTTCAGGAGACAATGTTTGGTTTCTGGCATCTCCCCGTTTTCTTTCCTCTAAAATATCTTGCATCTGCAGACTAGAAATAAACATATAAGAACAAAAAATAGGATAAGCAACAATGGCTATGCTAAGAGGTAAATGAATCAGTCTGTAGTAATTTTCTTTCTGGGCCAACAGTCCTTTGAGTCCCAGTTTCAATGTCCAACAGTTTTTTGAGTGTACATGTTAGCAATGATATTTCAGTTCTGGATGGTGGACAAATGGTGGCAATGCAGGTCCGACCCTCTCTGGTTTGGTCCTGGGCAACCTGCATCAATGCATAGCTGCTGACTGCTAGGATGGCAAGGTGTTGTCAGCATTTTCCATCTCTGGACCGTTTCTCCTCTTGTCTTCATAGCTGGAGCATTCTCTGTTGTAGGAATTCACATGGTCTTGGAGCGGTTTTTCTGAAAATATACAAACATATTCTCGACCAAAAGTTAGTAAAGGAATTTTTTCTATAAATTTGACTTTGGATCCTTTTTATTTTTGCCCAAATGATTTTCCTTTGGTTTATTTTAATACTATGTATGTTTTTCATGGGTGTCTTGCTGTTAAGTAAAAAAAAAATTTTTCTAGATGTAATTTGCTTACAGGATATTCTTCCTTACATAATATTACTGTATTATTCCCCCCCCCTTTATTTTTGATTTAATTATTAGGAAGCTTTTGGAAAATTTTTATAATGCAGTCTTGCTGACTTTAAAATTTATTTTTTTTGCACAAAAATATGACTGCTTTATGTTTATTGCATGTTAAGCAATTTTTCCATGCGATGAACTACCAGTAGAAATTTTAATTAATACTTAAGGAACAACTTTTTTCCAGTACTTAATTCACTTATTTCAATTAGCCAATTTAAATTAATATGAAAACTTAACTACTATTTTATTGTCAAATTTAATATTCTAACAACAGTCTTAGTTTTATCCTGTAAATATTAGTGGAAAGGATTATTTGCATTCTTGAGTAGGCCTTGAGCATTCCTGGTTTTAGGCTGGATTTAGAATATAGGGCAGCTGTCGGCCAAGTCTCTGATCTGAGCTGCACCAAATCTTTGTCTGTCACCTGTGTCCTGAACTGAGCTGGGCCAAATCTCTGTCTGTCACTTAGGTCCCGATCAGAGCTGGGTGTGGGAAGTGAAGCAGCCATGGGGCAGGAGACCTCCCTCAGAAGGGGCGAAGGTTCAAGCCCCTGCAATATTGGGGGGGGGGTGAGGGTATGTGCCTCACCTCTGTTAATCCCCAACTTTTCTCCTGATGGCCCCTCTGCAACTGTGCCTGTCCTCGGTTGTTCCTTCCATGAGGAATCTTACCCGTCTCTGGCTAACCAGCCATTCTCCGGGGCCAAGCAGGGGTGATGTGAGATTCAGTTCCATCTCCTTGGTAGCCGATGCCCTTGTGGCCTCCACGCCCAGTACCTGCCTTGGGATCCCCTCGCCTGCTGGCAGGGTCCCAGCACTGATTCACATATCTCGGGGA
The DNA here is from genome assembly GCA_011751065.1 of Lasiurus cinereus. Classification (NCBI taxonomy): domain Eukaryota; kingdom Metazoa; phylum Chordata; class Mammalia; order Chiroptera; family Vespertilionidae; genus Lasiurus; species Lasiurus cinereus. The sequence continues at coordinate 8,135,820 of JAAGEH010000041.1, read as the reverse complement.
ACCCAGGTTTCTTCTCCAGGGAAGGCCCAGCTCACATCACTGGGTGAGAGACAGATTCATGGTACCAGCCATCACGAGGCTTCAACCTCAGCGTGAACAGAAAGCTCAGGCAACAGCTGTGGGAGGGTCCCTCTTGGCAAAAAGAGCAAGAAAAGCCAATATAGAATGCTCAAGTGCTTTCTCACTGCCTTAATTCCTTTCATGTTATTTTTAAAATTGCTACCAAATATTCAAATTAGATTGTAAGTTTGTTTGGGATGTTTGTCAAAAATTATAATGATATAGTAGAATAATATTTTGTAAGGATATTCTTTGTTCTAGGCCATGGCAATTCAATTTCAAACTGGCTATCAATTTCTTTTTGTATAGACTGGGTCTTAGTTACTTTATAATACTTAATCAAATTGCTTATAAAGACATTGGCTTTTTTAGCTGAAAACCTTGATTTTTATTTAAAAGGCTAATTTATTAATTAAAGTAGGTATCTTAATTTAAAAAGCAAAGCAAATTTAGTAAATGTTTATGTCTGATTCACAAGCCACAAATGTTGCCCTGCCTCTAGCTTAAGAATACAAGCGGCTATGGGCTTTTTGTCATTTTAAATTCTAATGTTGGAATTTTAAGAAATATTTAGTTACTTAATTTTGCCCTTCTTAGAGACTACATTAGGCAGGGGAGTCAGCACACCTAAGGGTTCTTACCCATGAAGGGTCAGGAATATAAGTCCCAAATACTTCCCCATGTGCCCCAGGGTAATATTACCGTACAGCTGATAACTGTTAGGCTGGCAAGAAAGATGTTCTCAGGCGTCTGTACCGTCCTCTTTATTATGCTCCCGGTGGCCTTCAGGCTGTTTGTTGTTCGGCTTGTCCTCCTCCTGCTCATCTTCAGTGGATTGCTTGGAGTCGCTGCTCTCTGTGGCTGAGGTAGCTGATTGTCTGCAGCTGCATAGTGTGGCTCCAGGTGCAAAGTCCTCATTAGTCTGACTAGTTTCTCTCTTGGATCCCCGTTGCAGTTTAATATTTCTAGCAGGAATCCACACGGGTTTGGAAAAGTTTTCTGGAAATATACAAGCATACCCTCTGCCAAAGGTTAATAATGGATCGGGTCCCTTCCATAAACCAGATTCGGGATCTTTCCATTTAGCTAAACCATTTGCTTTTGTTTTATCCTGACACCAATGTAGGTGTCTGTCCATCAGCATCACAAGTGAAAAAATTTAAAGTAATTAAGGCTTGGTGCAGCCTACACACAGGTGATTTCTCCATCATCCCCTCTTTTTGTTTTTCAAGTTGGGATTTTAGTCACTGATGCTGTTGTTCAATAATGGCCTGTCCTTGAGAATTATATGGTATTCCTGTAATGTGCTGAATTTTCCACCTTTTACAAAATTCCTGGAATTGACAGCTTATGTAAGCAGGCCCATTATCAGTTTTAATAATTTTTGGAACTCCCATGACGGCAAAAACAGCTAGGCAATGATTAATAACCTGTTTTGCCGTTTCTCCTGTAGATGCTGTAGCCCATATTACTTTTGAAAAGGTGTCTACAGAGACATGTAATGCCCCAAGGCGTCCAAATGTGTTCTATCCATTTACCAGATATGGTCTCTTAGCAAACCTCTAGGGTTGACTCCTGTGTTAGGACCTTGAGGTAGATGTAACATACAAGTGGGACATTCCTTGATAATCTGTTTTGCCTGCTGTCGAGTGATTGAGAATTGTCTAGACAGCATTTTGGCAGGCTGATGTAAAAGCTGATGAGATTCTAAGGCTTCTTTTAATAAAGCGACCAATTGATCAGCATGTGCATATCCTTTTGTTAAAGGACCAGGTAAGACACTATGAGACCTGATGTGATTGATATAAAAAGGATATTGTCTTCGTTGTACAATTTGCTGAACTTGTTTAAATAGTAAAAATAAACTTTGGTCACTAAGCCATTTCAACCGGTCAGTTTCAATTCTATTCACTAAGTTCGCAGAATAAAAAGAATCAGAGATGATATTAAGAGGTTCTTAGAAATCCTGCAGTGCAGCCTTAATTGCTTCTAGTTCAATTCTTTGTACAGAAGTATGACTGGTCACTATAACTCAGTCTGAATTTACTGTATGATAGGCAGCTTTCCCATTAGATGATCCATCAGTAAAAACAGTTAAAGCTCCAGGAATAGGTTCCTGCCTAATATTTTTCCGTATAATAATGGGGGTATTATATAAAAATTGTAGTAATTTATGTTTTAATAGGTGACAGCTAAGTTCCCCTGAATACAATTTGCCAATTTATATCAGTCTGAAGTAACATTTCTAATTGCTTCCCAGTGAGGGGGAGGTAGATACATTGAGGCTCTACCCCTCTAAGCTGTTTACAACGTTTTCTAATTTGAAATATTAATTGGACCATTAGTTCTACCTATGTAACTGCAGTTTTAGAGGATTGATGCCCTAGGTGGACCCATTCAGTAATAGAAGGAGAGTTTTTGTTTTGAAAGATGACTCCAGTGGGACTACTTGCAGTGGGGTTAGTTTGTCCCAATAAAGGTAAGTCGGGCTGAGGAAATTGCCTGCTCAACTCTTAGCAATTCATTCCTAGCTTCATCTGTTAATGTTTGGGGAGAGGAAAGATTAGAGTCACCTCTAAGCATACTAAATAAATTTGTCATTTCTCCCATAGAGATTTTCAGATAAGGTCTTAACCAGTTAATGTCCCTTAATAATTTCAGATAGTCAGTTAAAGTTTTAAGACAGTCTTTTCTTATCTCTACCTTCTGAGGCCTAATGCATTGGTTTTCAATTATGGTTCCTAACTATTGGAAAGGTGTTTCTTTCTGTACCTTTTCTGGAGCAATTCTTAAGCCCCATTTAGGGAGCTCCTCTTCTAATTGGGAAAACATGGCCAAGGTCTCTTCTTCCCTTGGGCTTGCTAAGAGCAAGTCATCCATGTAATGGATAATGTAACATTGGGAGTATTTGTCTCTTAAAGGTTGAACAGCTTGAGCCACATATTTTTGACACAAAGTAGGGCTGTTGGCCATTTCTTGAGGTAAAACCTTCCATTGATATCTTTTCATGGGTTCTATATTATTGTTATTATTTTTAATATTTTATTGATTTTTTACAGAGAGGAAGGGAGAGAGATAGAAAGTCAGAAACATCGATGAGAGAGAGACACCGATCAGCTGCCTCCTGCACGCCCCACAGTGGAGATGTGCCCGCAAGCAAGGTACATGCCCCCAACTGGAATCGAACCTGGGACCCTTCAGTCCGCAAGCCAACGCTCTATCCACTGAGCCAAACCGGTCTCGGCTGGGTTCTATATTATTAATAGATAGCACTGAAAGTTCCAAGGGAATAGTGAAAAAACAATCTTTAAGATCGACTATTATAAGAAACCAATTTAAAGGGATTTGTGAAGGTGCTGGGAGTCCAGGTTGTAAAGTTCCCATGGTATGCATAGTAGCATTAATTGCTCTAAGATCATGTAATAATCGCCATTTTCCTGTCGCCTTTTTTTTTTTAAATTAATTTTTATTAATTTTTTATACATATCTCCCCATTGCCCCCCCTCCCTCCCAGGCGTACCCCGACCCCCCAGTGTCTGTGATCATTGGTTATGTTTATAAGCATGCATACAAGTCCTTTGATTGATCACTTATTTACCTCACCTAACTTTAATCTTTCTGCTATAATTTCACAGTCTGTTTGATGCTTTATGATTTTTGTCCTCCTGAGAATTATCAGTCTACTCCCTTTCTGTGCTCCTGATTCTATTATATTCACCAGTTTATTCTGTTGATCAGATTTTTAATTCACTTAATTTTTAGATTCACTTGTTGACAGATGTGTATTTGTTGTTCATAATTTTTTGTCTTTTACCTTTTTCTTCTTCCTCTTCTAAAAGGGTACCTTTCAGCATTTCATATAATACTGGTTTGGAGTTGATGAACTCCTTTAGCTTTTTCTTCTCTGTGAAGGTCTTTATCTGCCCTTCAATTCTGAATGATAGCTTTGCTGGATAGATTATTCTTGGTTGTAGGTTCTTGTTGTTCATCACGTTGAATATTTCTTGCCACTCCCGTCTGGCCTGCATCGTTTCTGTTGAGAAATCAGCTGACAGTCGTATGGGTGCTCCCTTGTAGGTAATAAACTGTTTTTCTCTTGCTGCTTTTAATATTCTCTCTTTGTCTTTTGCTCTTGGCATTTTAATTATGATGTGTCTTGGTGTAGTCCTCTTTGGGTTCCTTTTCTTTGGGGTTCTGTGTGCTTCCTCGACTTGTAAGTCTATTTCTTTTACCAGATGTGGGAAGTTTTCAGTCATTATTTCTTTAAACAGGTTTTCAGTATCTTGCTCTCTCTCTTCTTCTGGCACCCCCACAATTCTGATGTTGGTACGCTTGAAGCTGTCCCAGAGGCTCCTTACATTATCTTCACATTTTTGGATTCTTTTCTCTTCTTGCTTTTCCAGTTGAATGTTTTCTGCTTCTTTATATTTCAAATTTTTGACTTGATCCTTGCCTTTCTCTAGTCTGCTGTTAGTACTCTGCGTAATAGTATTCATTTCAGTCAGTGTATTTATTATCTTCTCTTGGGTCTCACTAAATTTATCCATCTTTTCTAGCATATTCTTGCAAAACCTTATAAGCGTGGTTTTGAACTCTATATCCAGTCGTTTTTTTTCCTCCATTTCTTTTGCTTGTAATCCCTTCCCTTGTCTCGGCATTTTCACTGTGCCGGGGAAACTTCTGTGCTGGATTCAGCCGCAGAAGCCTCTGCTGAGCTTGGGAGGGGTGGAGTCTCAGGGCTTAAGGGACTGCCTTGCCTTCCAGTCGGCCCCGCCCTCCACGGCCCCTGAGTCTCACGTGACTGGGTAATGGCTGGAGGGTCCTTGTGCGCTCGCGCACCCGCAGCGCCTCCAACCGCTGCCTTTCCGGCTCCCCTGCGAACCAGGACCACACGACTCTAGGTCCCCAGGGTTTCGCCCAAAACAGGGGCCCAGTGGACTCAGAAGTGGCGCAGTTGGGAGGGTCTGTCTCCCGCCCACTCGCGAAAGCCAGCGGCACAATCAGCAATCCGTCCTCCGCGTGGTGCCGTGCGCGACCAGACCTCCGATCCTTTGCAACTCCCCTAAATTTCCGTGCGCTTCTCCCTTTTCACAGTCCAAACTCCCCCCGTATGAGTTTCGGCTGGATCTGGGGTTTAGTGTCGTAGGATAAGGAGTTCAATGCTGTTGGGAGTCTCCGTTTCCTGCCCGCCAGAGAAAGCCAGCCAGGTACTCCGGCACCCGCTCTCTCAGCGCGCTCGTCTCCGTACCTCAGCTTTTTGCAGCTCCTCTGGGTCTCCGTGAGCCCCTCTCTTTCCCTCTAGTTGTAGAACTTCCACTCAGCCAGCTTTCCTGTGGTTCTGGATGATGTCCGTTCTGTCTGTTAGTTGTAGTTTTAAAATTGTTGTGCGAGGCAGCAGTATAGGTGTTTACCTATGCCGCCATCTTGGATTCTCTCTCCTGTCGCCTTTTTAGGGATTGTAAATATAGGCGTATTTCAAGGACTAGTGGAAGGCTCTATGTGGTCAGCTTCTATTTGTTCTTGTATTATTTCATGAATATGACCTAATTTCTCCTTGGTTAATGGCCACTGATCCACCCATACAGGTCTATCATCTTTCCATTGTATTGGATCAGCATGAGGGTGAGGAGACTGAGCAGTGACTGCTCCTAAAAAGGTTAATATGCCATCTGAGTCATTAACTGCTGTCCTTTGCCAGAACAATACATGCCTGTAAACCTTCTAAACCAGTGGTTCTCAACCTGTGGGTCGAGATCCCTTTGGGGGTCGAACGACCCTTCTTTCACAGGGGTCGCCTAAGACCATCGGAAAATGCAGATATTTACATCACGATGCATAACAGTAGCAAAATTTCATGGTTGGGGGTCACCACCACATGAGGAACTGTATGCAAGGGTCGCAGCCTTAGGAAGGTTGAGAACCACTGGTCTAAACCATCCCGGCCCCATAAATTGACTGCAATTTTAGGGATGATGTAGGGCTGAAACCATCCTGTCTGTCCTTCCTCATCTTGCCATCTAACACTGCAGCACTACGTTGTATATTATCAGGAATTCCTACCCCTTTAACTGAGCCCATAGCTTCTACTGTGGACCAATTTGGAGGCCAGAATTCTTTGCTGATAACACTAACATCTGCTCCAGTGTCCACTAGACCCCTAAATTGTTTTCCCTCTATTTTTAAATTAATCATAGGACGGGTTTTGCTAATTTTGTGTATCCAATAGATGTCTGAGCTTCCAAATCCTTGCATTCCTCTTTTCCTATTTATAGCCTCACCTTGCTGAACATAAGGAAGAAGTAGTATCTGAGCAATTCTTTGTCCTGGAGTAATTTGCATAATATGATTACATTCTAGTATAACTTTAATTTCTCCTTCATAATCTGAATCAATAGATTCCAGGCAGAACAGTTAATCCTTTTAGAGTGTTTCCACTCTTCCCTAAGATTAATCCTAAAGTTCCCCGTGACATAGGACCCCAAATTCCTGTAGGAATAGCTTGCCAAGTAATATCGGGAGTCAAAGTGACCACTCTAGTGTTGTTAAGATCCAGGCCTGCGCTTTCTGGAGTTGCTCAGATGAGGGAATCCACTGTAGGCCTTGCAGGGCAGGTTTCCCCTATTAATAACGGGGCTGGGGGCACCCCTCTGGCCGTTTTCTGGCGGTTGAGCATGCCCTGTATCTTGATCTAGAGGCTGCCCATTTCTATGAAATTTTGATTTACACTGTCTGGCCCAATGGTTACCTCTGTGACATATAGGACACCGAGAGATTGGATCTTTCAGAGGCTGAGTGTTTACGCCTCTCCTTAGAGTGCTACCCTGTGTCCTTCTTAGAGGCCAAAACCTTCACAACATTTAAAATATAGTTATTAATTCTTATTTAAGTTTTCCATGCAATTTCAAGTATATTAGATTGGTTAAATTTAAAAAGATTTCCTTTAAGAAGAGAGAACAAATTTCTTGTATTACTCCGGGCCCATGGAGCTTTCCAAGAATCATCTCTGTTAAAGCCTTGAAATTTTAACATTGAAAAAAACCATCAAATACATATATTCATATATGATTTAAAAATTATAATTTTTTTATAATTATCTTAAGATATCAATTATATCTTTAAACTTTTTATATTAAAATTTTCAGTTGGGCATCACAGAATTCTTTTTTAATTAGACCAATAAACAACATATTTTGAATTCCTAATTATTAGAGAAATTTTATTTTATTTTCTCCCAATTTAATTTATATTTAGCTGAAAACCTTGATTAATAAGACAAAATCTTCTCCTTTTGGTTCCTTTAAACCATTTTTCTTAAAAAATAAAGACCAGTTCTGGGTTTTTCTTTTTCTGCAGCTTTTGCGGAGAGATTTCAGCTTAAAACCCTGTCTAATATGTCCAAAAAGGTGGACAATTGCGTGCATTTCTTTTTAAGCTGGGCTTCTCTCCTCATGAGTACAGAAATTCCAGACACATCTCTAAATTTGTAAAACTTTTTCATGGCGAGAAAGGAGACTTTAGATTAGTATACTGGGAGACTGGACTTTCATACTGGATTGCCACAGTGTCTCTCCCTTCCCCCACATCTTGCTTACTTCAGGGGAAAGCATCAGTAACATCTGGCCGAATTTCTTTTCATGCTTAAAAGATAAAGACAGATCTTAAATTTTTTCTTTCTTTTTCGCTTTCCGAAGTAATAACTAGCACCTAATTTGGCCAAGATTTGCATTTCCCTGCGAGTTCTTCTATAATTTTTAAATGAAACCTTAACTAATCTCATTGCAGGAGAGCAGAGAGCCTTGCCCTCTCCTGCCACCCTTGAATTTCTCCACACCAGAGGCGGTTTCAGCAGTGGAGTTTCACTTATTACAGATTTCAGATTCCAAATGCAAACTAAGATTTTAATTTGAACAAGAAACCACATTATTTAAGCATGCAAACCAAAAGTCTATAATAAAGTTTACTTTATATTTATAACCTAATTCTTCCCCATTAGCCTGGCTGCAGAAGACGTTCCCACCCTACTTACAGATCGAGACTCTGCAGTTAATCCGTAGGCTTTGCATATGTTGAATTCCCCTCACCTTTTCCTAGGTGAATTTTCCTTCCTTCGCTCTTAGGCGAAAAATACCTTCTCCTCCAGACGTCCCGCGGTCAGGTGCCAAATGTGGGAGCCCCTTTCCACGCCCCGCATGGTTCAGGGTTCCCAGTTCAGGGTTCGAGTTCTGAAGGAGGCTGAACGCAAATGAAAAGAGAGACTAGAAAAATATTAATTTGGTGACATTGGGAGGCCAGGCAGGAGCCTTCCTCTAGTGGAAAGGGCTAGGACTTGCTCTGGCCTTTTTCTCCCTTTTATTAAAGGCTTTGAGACAAGGCAGGAAATTACAGTAACAGAAATTAACATGAAACAAACAGGTAGAGGCTGCTTCAGCTAACAATGTTTCAACTAAATAGTGAGTGATTAGCTCTGACCTTTCAGAGCAATTAAGGTTGACCAGCCTTCAGGTCTCCTGTTCATAGTGAGACAATGTTTGGTTTCCAGGACTTCCTAACCTTCCGGCTGTAATTTGACATTCTGTTTAATGCTTTACTGCCTCAATATCTATCTTTTTGTTCATCAGTTTATAATGTTCTTTGTTATCCCTAAATAAGTGAGATCATGTGGTATTTTTCTTTCATTGACTGGCTTATTTCACTTAGCATAATGATTTCCGATTCCATCCGGGTTGCTGCAGATGGTAAGAATTCTTTTTTATGGCAGCATAGTATTCCATTGTGTATATGTACCATAGTTTTCTGAACCACTCATCTGCTGACGGGCACCTAGGCTGTTTCCAAATCTTAGCTATTGTGAATTGTGTTGCTGTGAACATAGGGGTGCACCTATCCTTTCTGATTGGTGTTTCTAGTATCTTAGGATATATTCCTGGGAGTGGGATTACTGAGTCAAATGAAAGTTCCATTTTTAATTTTTGAGGAAACTCCATACTGTTCTCCACAGGTGTGATATGATACCTCATTGTCGTTTTGATTTGCATCTCTCAGATAATTAGTGACTTTGAGCATGTTTTCATATGTCTCTTAGCCTTCCTTTTGTCTTCTTTCAAAAAGATTCTATTTAGGTCCATTACCCATTTTTGTATTGGATCATTTATCTTTCTTAAGTTGTATAAATTGTCTATAGATGTTGGAGATTAAACCTTTATCAGTGATAACATTTGCAAATATGTTCTCCCATACAGTGGGCTTTCTTGTTGTTTTGTTGACCGTTTCTTTTGCTCTGCAAAAGCTTTTTATTTAGATGTAGTCCCATTTTTTGTTTTTAATTTTCCCCTTACTTCTATTGCCCTAGGAGCAGTATCAGTGAAAAAATTCCTTCAGCATATATCTGAGATTTTGCTGCCTGTGGATTCCTCTAGTATTTTTATGGTTTCCTGTCTTATGTTTAAATCTTGTATCCATTTTGAGTTTATTTTTCTGTATGGTGTAAATTGGTGGTCTACTTTCATTTTTTTGCATGTATCTGTCCAATTTTCCCAACACCATTTATTGCAGAGACTATCTTGACTGCATTACATGTTCATGCCTCCTTTGTCAAATATTGAGCATAGTTGTTTTGGGTTGATATCTAGATTCTCTATTCTATTCCATTGGTCTATATGTCTGTTCTTGTGCCAGTATCAGGCTGTTTTGAGAACAGTAGCTTTGTAATATAACTTGAAATCTGGTATTAAGATCCCACCTACTTTATTCTTCTTTCTCAAGATTGCTGAGGTTATTCAGGGTCTTTTTTTGTTCCAGATGAATCTTTGGTGAGTTCTTCTTTCTACATTTGTGAAATATGTCATTGGTATTTTAATGGGTATTACATTGAATCTATAGGTTGCTTTGGGTAGTATGGACATTTTAATGATGTTGATTCTCCGAATCCATGAGCATGGTATGCTCTTCCATCTGTTTATATCTTCCTCTATTTCTTTTTTCAGTGTCCTGTAGTTTTCTGCATATTGATCTTTTATTTCTTTAATTAGGTTTATTCCTAGGTATCTTAATTTTTTGGTGTGATGGTAAATGGGATTGCTTTTTTAGTCTCTCTTTCTGTAAGTTCACTATTGGTGTATAGAAATGCCATAGATTTCTTGATGTTAATTTTGTATCCTGCTGCAATGCCAAATTTATTTATTAAGTCTATTAGTTTTTTGATGGAGTTTTTTTTTTTATGTACAATATCATGTCATCTGCAAATAAGGACAGCTTTACTTCTTCTTTTCCAATTTGGATGCCTTTTATTTCTTCTGGTCTAATTGCAGTGGTTAACACTTGCAGTACTATGTCAAACAGGAGTGGGGAGAGTGGGCATCCCTGTCTTGTTTCTGTTCTTAGGGGAAATGGTTTTAGTTTTTGCCCATTGAGTATGATGTTAGCTGTGGGTTTACCATATATGGCTTTTATTATGTTGAGGTATGGTACTTCTTTTCCCACCTTGTTGAGAGTTTTTATCAAGAAAGGGTGTTGAATTTTATCAAATGCTTTTCTGCATCAATTGATAATGACAATGTGATTTTTATCTCTCAATTTGTTTATGTGATGTATTACATTTATTGATTTACATATATTGTACCATCCTTGCATTCCTGGGATAAATCCTACTTGATCATGGTGTATGATCTTTCTGATGTACTGCTGGATCTGATTTGCTAGAGTTTTGTTGAGGATTTTGGCATCTATGTTCATGAGGGATATTGGCCTGTAATTCTCTTTCATTGTATTGTCTTTATCTGGTTTTGGTATTAAGGTGATGCTGGCTTCATAGGAGTTTGGAAGTGTTCCTTCTTCTTGAATTTTTTGGAATACTTTGAGGAGGATAGGTTTTAATTCTTCCTTGAATGTTTGGTAAAACTCCCCTGTGAAGCTCTATGGCCCTGATCTTTTGTTTGCTGGAAGGTTTTTGATGACTGCTCCAATTTCTTCCATAGTTACTGGCCTATTGAGATGTTTAGATTCTTTCTGATTGAGTTTTGGAAGGTTATATTTTTCTAGGAATATGTCCATTTCCTGCAGGTTGTCCAGTTTGTTGGAATAGAGCTGTTCATATTATTTTTTAACAATCCTTTGTATTTCGGTGGGATCTGTTGTTATTTCACCTCTTTTATTTCTGATTTTGTTTATTTGAATCCTCTGTTTGCTTCTTGGTGAGCCTAGTTAGAGGATCATCAATCTTGTTTATCCTTTCAAAGAACCAGCTCTTGGTTTTGTTGATCTTTTGTATTGTTTCTTTGGTTTCTATGTTGTTTATCTCCGCTATGATCTTTATTATTTCCTTCCTTCTGCTTACACTGAGCTTTTCTTGTTGCTCTCTTTCTAACTCTTTGAGTTGTAGGGTTAGGTAATTTATTACCATTGTTTCTTGTTATTTGCAGTAGGCTTGTAGAGCTATGAACTTCCCTCTCAAGACTGCTTTCACTGTGTCCCATAGGTTTTGGATTGTTGTGTTTTCATTGTCATTTGTTGCCATGATGTTTTTTATTTCTTCCTTGATCTCTCTGATAACCCAGTCATCGTTTAATAGCATGCTATTTAGTCTCCATGTGTTTGATAGTTTTGGATTATTTTTTATTGTAGTTGGTTTATAGTTTTATGCCACTGTGATCTGAGAAGATGCTTGATATGATGTCTATCTTCTTGAATTTAAAGAGACTTAGCCTATGACCCAACATATAGTCTATCTTTGAAAATGACTCATGTGCACTTGAGAAGAATGTATATTCTGTGGCTTTTGGGTGAAACATTCTGAAGATGTCAATAAATTCCATCTGTTTTAGTTAGTCATTTAGGACTGTGTTTCTTTGCTGATTTTTTGTTTAGAGGATTTGTCCAATGGTGATAGTGGTGTATTAAAGTCTCCTACTATGATTGTTTTGCTGTCAATTTCTCGCTTGATATCCTCCAGGAGTTTTATTTATGTATTTAGGTGTGTATATGTTTACCAGAATTATTTCTTCTTGTTGGATTGCTCCATTTAGTATCATGAAGTGGCCTTCTTTAACTCTTGTTATGTTCTTCACTTTGAGATCTAATTTGTCAGATATAAGTATTGCTACCCAGCTTTTTTTTCATTTCCATTTGCCTGAAAAACCGTTTTCCATCCTTTCACCCCCAGTCTATGTGCATTATTTATTCTGAGTTGGTTTTTTTGTAGACAGCAGATTTATGTGTCATGTTTTCTTTTCTTTCTTTCTTTTTTATAAATGAAATATATATTTTATTGATTTTTTTACAGAGAGGAAAGGAGAGGGATAGAAAGTTAGAAACATCGATTAGATGCCTCCTGCACACCCCCTACTGGAGATGTTCCCGCAACCAAGGTACATGCCCTTGAATGGAATCGAACCTAGGGACTTTTCAGTCCATAGGCTGATGCTCTATCCACTGAGCCTAACTGATTAGGGCAAGGGTCGTGTTTTCTTATCCAATCTGTTACCCTATGCCTTTTGATTGGGGCATTTAATCCATTTACATTTAAAGTTATTATTGATAGGTACTCATTTGTCACCATTTTTATTCTTTACCCCTGTGTCCCTTCTTCGCTCTCTATGTCTTTTTTTTTTTTTTACAGCAGACCCTTTAACATTTCTTGCATTGCTGGTTTGGTGGTAATACATTTCCTTAGTCCTTTTTTGTCTGTGAAGCTCCCGATTTCACCTTCAATTTTGATTTGTAGTCTTGCTGGGTACAGTATTCTTGGATTCAGACCCTTCCTTTACATGACTTTGTATATTTCATTCCATTCCCTTCTGGTCTGATGAGTTTCTGTTGAGAAATCAGTTGCTAGTCTGATGGGTTTCCTTTGTAGGTAACTTTCTGTCTCTCTCTGGCTGCTTTTAAGATTCTTACTTTGACAATTTAATTATAATGTGCCTTGGCATTGGTCTTTTGGGGTTCATTTTGCTTGGGACTCTGTGAGTTTCTTTGATTTGTGTGGGTTTTTTCTTCCTTATATCAGGGAACTTTTCTGTCATTATTTCTTCAAACAGGTTTTCTAGTCTTTGCTCAGTTTCCTCTCTTTCTGGGATCCCTATTCTGTGGATGTTGTTTTGTTTCATGTTGTTTCAAAGTTCCCTTAGGCCCTCCTCCTGCTTTTTAATATTTTTTCCTAGAAGGTGCTCTACTTGGGTATTTTTTTCCTATCTTGTCTTCTAGCTCACAGATGAGGTCCTGTTTCTTCTAGTCTACTCTTGATGTTTTCTATTGAGTTCTTTACAGCAATGATGTCATTTTTCATTGCTTCTTGATTCTCCTTCATTTCCTCTTGTTTCTTACTCATGTTGTCGAATTTGTCTTCCATTCTTTTCAGCCACCTTATGACGATTTCTCAGAATTCTTTCTCTTGCAGGTTGCTTGTCTCCATTTTGTTTACTTCCTTTTCTAGTGATGCCTGCTTTTCTTTCCTATGCGGGCTGTTTCATTTTCTGCCCATGATCTTTCTTCTCCAAGTGTCTGGTTATGTAGTTCTCTCTCTGCATATCCCAGGCGAAATCTGACCTTTCCGTGGTGGAGTGTAGAGCTCCTCTGAATCCATATGTTTAAGCCAATTGGGGACTGGTGTTCTGGGGTTCACAGCTGTTTGGTGGATGCCGCAGATGTAGATTTTCAGGCTTCTGATAACATCCACTTTCGCCTTCAAGATAGTGTGGTTTCCTGATGCTGTACTCTTTTTTTAAAAAAAAATATATTTTATTGATTTTTTACAGAGAAGAAGGGAGAGGGATCACAGTCAGAAACATTGATGAGAGAGAGACATCAATCAGCCACCTCCTGCACACCCCACAGTAGAGATGTGCCTGCAAGCAAGGTACATGCCCCCAACCGGAATCGAACCTGGGACCTTTCAGTCCGCAAGCCGACACTCTATCCACTGAGCCAAACCGGTCTCGGCTGATGCTGTACTCTTAAACCTGCTCTTTAGCTATCAGGATCACAGAAAGATATTTTACTTAAGGAGAGAAGTCAGTCTGTAAACTGGAATCTCTGCTCTCTCCTCCTGTCTCTTCCCAACAGCCAAGATTAATGCTGGTTGATTCCAAAGGCCAACTTGGGTCCCTATTCTACTTCCTGTGTTGTTGCTGCCTTTTGGTCTCCCTGACTGGTAGGGTGAATCCCAGCCTGGACTGGAATGAGGCAGCTTTGGGTGCAGCCCCACTCGCGGGTCAGGGTGGTGGGCGCAGAGGTGCACAGAGTTCTCCTACTCACCCTTCTCTCTCCTGGGACTGGAAAGGGTTGATGTGGACAAAGGGGCTGGGGAGAGGGAGAGAGCCCTATTTTTAATGATTTTAGAGAGAGAGGAAGAAAAAGGGAAAGGTAGAGAGAAACATAGTTGTCAGAGAAAAACACTGATTGGCTGCCTCATAAGGCATCCCTACCAGGGACTGAACCTGCAATCTAGGCATGTGCCCTGATCTTGAATCAAACCAGTGACCTTTTGATGCTCAGCCAAGTGAGCCACACAGGCCAGAATGATATTTTGTTTCTTTTTATTGCAGAATAATGTTTCATGGTATAGATATACCATCTTTTAATCATTCATCCATTAAAAGACATTTGAGTAGTTTCCCATTTGGAGCTATTACAAATAAAGCTATGAACAATTGTTTACAGGCTTTTGTATAGAACATGAGCTTTCAATTCACTGGGATAAATGTCCAGGAATGCAATTACTAGGTGGTATGTTAAGTATATGGGTTTTTTTTGGTGTTTTTTTAAAATATATTTTATTGACTTTTTACAGAGAGGAAGAGAGAGGGAAAGTCAGAAACATCGATGAGAGAGAGACATTGATCAGCCTCCTCCTGCACGCCCCCTACTGGGGATATGTCCACAAGCAAGGTTCATGCCCCCAACCGGAATCGAACCTGGGACCTTTCAGTCCGCAAGCCGATGCTCTATCCAATGAGCCAAACCGGTCTCAGCTATATGTTGTTTTAATGTTTTGTTAAGAAACTGCCAAACTATTTTCCAAAATGGCTATATTACTCACATTAGTAATTATGAAAGATACCTTTTCCTCATAACAGCATTTAGTGTCAGTATCTAATAATTTTAGCTATTCCAATAGTTGTATAGTAATATTTTGTTGTAGTTTTAATCTGTAATGCCCTAATGCCTAGGTTAGTTGAACATCTTTTCATGTGCTTATTTACTCTATATCATCTTTGGTAAAGTAAATGTTTATGTCTTTTCATCATTTTTTAATTAGATTGTTTTTTAAATGTTTTGAGAGTATATTATATATTATAGAAATGAATCCTTTGTCACATATGTGGTCTGTAGATATATTCTCTTAGTCTTTAGCTTGTCTTTTTATCCAGAACTTCTATTTCTCAGAACAAAAGTGTTAAATTTTGATGAAGTCCCATTTGTTGACTGTTTTCTTATATGGATCTAGTTAAGTCTCAAAGAATTTCTCCTACTTTCCCCCTAAAAGTTTTATAGTGCATATCTTACATTTAGCTCATGATCAGTTTGAGTTCATTTCTGTTTAAGATTCATTTTTTTTGACATGGATATCCAGTTGCTCCAGGACCATTTTTAATGTAGTCCCATTTGTTTATTTTTTCTTTAGCTTCCATTGCCTTTGGAGCAGTATCAGTGAAGAAGTTCTTTCGGCATATATCTTAAGATTGTGCTGCCTGTGGATTCCTCTAGTATTTTTATGGTTTCCCTTCTAATGTTTAAGTCCTGTATCCATTTTGAGTTTATTTTTGTATTTGGTGTAAGTTGGTGGTCCAGTTTCAATTTTTTGCATGTATCTGTCCAATTTTCCCAACACCATTTATTGAAGAGGCTATCTTGGCTCCATTGAATATTCATGCCTCCTTTGTCAAATATTAATTGAGCATAGTGGTTTGGGTGGATATCTGGGTTCTCTATTCTATTCCATTGATCTATATGTCTGTTCTTGTGCCAATACCAGGTTGTTTTGAGAACAGTTGCTTTGTAGTATAGCTTGAAGTCTGGTATTGAGATCCCACCTACTTTATTCTTTTTTCTCAGAATTGCTGTAGCTATCCATGGTCTTTTTTTGTTCCAGATGAATCTATGAAGAATTCTTTGTAGGCAGGACCATTTTTAAAAAGCATTCTTTCGAATTGCTTTTGCATATTTATTAATAATTTGTTGGTTGTACTTGTATGGGGCTATTTCTGGATTTTCCATTTTGTTCTACATATCTGTGTATCTATCTCTCCATTAATACCAAACAGTCTTAATTACTATAACTACGTTATTACTATACTAGAGGCCCAGTGCATGAAATTCATGCATGGGGGGGTGTATTTTCCTCAGCCCAGCCTGCACCCTTTCTAATCTGAGACCCCTCAAAGTATGTCCTATTGCCTATCCCAGGAATGGGGTCTAAATGGGTAGTCGGACGTCTCTCTAACAATCGAGGACTGCTGGCTCCAAACCTCTTGCCTGCCTGCCTATCTGATTGCCCCTAACGGCTTCTGCCTGCCAGCCTGATCGCCCCTAGCCACTCCCCTGCCAGCCTAATCAATGCCTAACTGCTCCCCTGCTGGCCTGATTGCCCTTAACTGCCTCCTCTGCCTGCCTGGTCAGCCCTGACTGTCCTCCCCTGCTGGCCTGGTTTCCCACAATTGCCCTCCCCTGCCAGCCTGGTTGCCCCTAACCTCCCTTTCAGGCCTAGTCACCCTTAACTTCCCTCCCTTGCCAGCCTGGTCACCCCCAACTGTCCTCTCCTGCTGTCCTGATTGTCCCTAACTGCCCTCCCCTGTCAGCCTAGTCACCCCTAACTACCCTCCTCTGCCAGCTTGGGCGCCCCTAACTGCCCTCTTCTGCAAGCCTGGTCCCTCCCAACTGTCCTCCCCTGCTGGCCTGATTACCCACAACTGCCCTCCCTTGCTGGCCATCTTGTGTTCACATAGGAGTAGCCATCTTATGTATTGGAATGATGGTCAATTTACATATTATATCTTTATTATATGGGATATAATGTCTTGAAATTGGGTAGATGGATTCCTTCTACTTTATTTCTTTTCAAATTGTTCCTTTATCTTTTCATATAAATTTTAGATAACCATGTCTGTGTCCACAAAAAGATTGCTGGGGTTTTGATAGGAATTGGATTAAATCTGTATTTTAATTTAAGGAGAATTGATATTTTACGCCTGAATATCTTTCCATTTATGTGTATGTCTTTTGATTTCTTTCATTCAGGTGTTTTGTATTTTTGGTATATGTCCTATACATGTTTTGTTAGATTTATACTAAATATTTCATTTTCTGAGCAATTATAAGTGATACTATATTTAAAAATTTTATTTCCATATGCTCATTGCTGATATATTCAGAAATATTCTTGATATTTTTGTATGTTGCTCTTCTATCCCATGAGCTTACCTAACTTATTAAATCTAAGACTTTTTTTTTCTGCTGTAGTTGACTCAGATTTCTAGGTAGACCATGATGTCATATCCAAATAGGAAAAGTTTCATTCTTCATTTCTAATCTCTGTATCTTGCATTTTCTTCTCTTGCCTTATGCTGGCTAGAGCTTCTAGAACTGTGTTGAATAGCAGTAGTGAAGGTGGACATCCTTAGCTCACTTCAGATCTTAGGGTAAAGCTTTCAGTCTTTCATCATTAGCTATTTGTTAGCAGTAAGTTAAAAAAAAATAAAGTTGAGGAAGGTTCCCTACATTCCTAATTTTCTGAGAGTTTTTATCATGAATGCTTGCTGAATTTTGTCAATTGAAAGATCTTTTGATTTTTCTCCCCTGGGCTGTTAATATGGTTGGTTATATTGACTGGTTTTTGAATATTGAATCAGCCTTGTATCTTGGAATAAACACCACTTGATCATGTTGTATAACTGTTTAATTAATTAATTAATTAATTAATTTTTTATAAATCTTTATTATTCAGATTATTACAATTGTCCCCCCCCAATAGCTCCCTTTCACCTGGCTCATACCCCACCCTCTGCCTTTACCTCCACCGTATTGTCCTTATCCATAGGTGTATGATTTTTGTCGAGTCTCTCCCTGCACCCAACCCCTCAGCTCTTTCCTTCTGAGAATTGTCAGTCCACTTCCTTTCTATGCCCCTGATTCTATTATATTCACTAGTTTATTCTGCTCATCAGATTTTCAGTTCACTTGATTTTTAGATTTACTTGTTGATAGATATGTATTTGTTTTTCATAATTTTTACCTTTACCATTGTATAATGGTTTATATTGCTGAATTCTATTTGCTGGTATTGTGTTAAAGGTTTTTGCCTCTGTATTCATGGCAGATATTGGTCTTGAGTTTTCTTATACTGCCTTTGGATGGTTTTGGTATTAGGGTACTGGCTTCATAGAATGGGTTGGGAAGTGTTTTCTTGTCTTTTATTTTCTGGAAAATATTGTGTAGAATGTTAATTCTTCTTTATATGCTCAGTAGAATTCTTGAGAGAACCTACTTGAGCCTGGGGATTTCTTCTGGAGAAGTTTTGAATTATAAGTTCATTTCCTTAATGGATATGGGGCTATTCATATGATTTATTTCATATCGAGTGAGTTATAGTAGTTTTTGTTTTGAGACATTGATTCATTTAATCTAAGTTGTTTATGTGTGTCAAGTTGTTTGTGGTATTGCATTATTCTTTTCATGTTTGCAGGGTCATTAGTGATATTCCTTGTTTCATACTTGATTATCAGTAATTCATGTTCTCTCCCTCTCTCCTTCCCTTTCCCCTCCCTTTTCCTCCCCTCCCCTCTCCTTCCTTCCTCTTCCTCTCCTTCTTTTCCCTCCCCTCCCCTCTCCTCTGTCTTTTCTCTCTTATTAATCCTTGTCTGACGATATTTCCCCACTGATTTTTAGAGTGGAAGGGAGGGGGAGAGACACAGAGAAAGACACATAGATCGGTTGCCTCCCACATGCTCTCTGACCAGGGCCATGGGAGATTGTGCCTGCAAATGAAATATGTGCCCTTGACCAGAATCAAACCCAGGAATCTTTAGTCCTCTGGCTGATATTCTGTCCACTGAGTCAAACCATTCAAGGTTATGTAAGCATTTAGTGCTATAAATTTTCCTTTTGGCATGCTTGAGTGTACCCCTCCAAATTTATATGTTGTATTATCATTTTTACTCAGTTTAAAGTATTTTTACTTTTGCTGAGACTTCATTTCTGACCCATGGATTTTTTTTTAAGCATGTTATTTAGTTTCCAAAAGCTTGGAGAGTTTCCTGTTATCTTCTTAATTTCTTCTAGTTTATTTCTATTGCAGACAGAGCACATAAGTGTTTGGTTTTAGTTATTTTAAATTTTTTGAATTTTTTTATAGCTATGGGTATGACTTATCGTATATATTTTGTAGGTACTTGAAAATAATATATATTCTTCTGCTGTTGTATAGTTTTTTACAAATGTCGATAAAATCCTGCTTATTGATGGTGTTGAATATCCTTCTCGATTTTCTGTTTATTTTTATCAATGGAAATATCCAACTATTACGGATTTGTCTATTTCTCCTGAGTTTCATCAGTTTTTGCTTTACATATTTTACAGTTTGTTGTTTGGAGCATATATACTTAGATTGTTATGTCTTCCTGGTGGGTTGACACTTTGATCATTATATAATGTCTTGCTCTGTCCCTAGTAATATTTTTTGCTCTGTAGTTTACTTTTCTGATATTAATATAGCCACTGCTTTCTTTCTATTAATACTTATATGATTTATAGTTTTACTTTGTATATATATCAATTTGAAGCAAGTTTCTTAAAGATAGCCTATTGTTGGGTCATTTTAAAAATCCTCTTTGCCAGTCTCTTTTAATTGTTGTATTTAGACAATTTACATTGAATGTAATTTTTGCTATGTTAGGCCTTGTGTACTATTTTTTTTTAAATGATTTCCATTTAGTTTCTTTTTTCTATCTTTGGCTTAATTAAACATATATATATATATATATATTTTTTTTTTTTTTAGAATTTCCTGTGTTTATTTATTTAGAGTACTTTTAAAGTATATCTCTTCCTACAGCATTTTTAGTGGTTGTGCTTGGTATTACCTTATAAATACATAAATTATCAAAATCTGTGTCAACATTTTACCAGTTTGATTGAAGAGTAGAAACTATATTTCCCTTTATGTATCGTTACTCTCTCCATTTATAATATAATTTATTATTTTCTTTTCATACTTTGGGAATAACATTAAACTCTGCTATAATTTTTGATTCAACAATCAAACAATTTAGGAAACTTGAGAAGGGCTATTATATTTATTTATATTTATGCTTACTATGTACATCCTGATGTTTCAAGTTCCTTTTTTTATTATTTCCTTTCTGTTTATAGAATTTCCTTTGTTCTCTTTTTAAAAGTAGTTCTGTTAGTAATTCTTTTTAGTTTCTTGGCTGATAATGTCTTTACTTCTCCATCATTCCTGAAGAATAATCTCTCCATATGTAAGGTTTAGGGTTGACAGTTTTATTATTTTAGCACTTAAAAAACATTATGCCACTTCCTTCTGGCCTTTGTGATTTCCACGAGAAAGCCATTTTCATTAGAATAGGTTACCTACTGCTAGTATGTAAATATTTTTACTGACATTTCTTTATTCAATTCATTACATTTCCTTTATATACTTTTATATTATACCCTTCTTTTTAATGTAAGAATTTTGTATATTTTATATCTATTGGTAATTACCATATTGGAAATTAAGACTAAAAGCTTTTAAAAATATTTATTAATTCATTTAAAAGTAACAAACCCAACATAATATTTTTAAGAAAAATAAGTATATTTTTAAGAAAAATAAGTGTATTTTCTAAAACAAAAATTTTAGTAAGGGTGATATTGTTTTACATTAAAAAAAATCTTTTTAATGTCTGTCCCAGTAAAAAATACTTAAATTCTCATTTCTACTTTTTAAAATAACAGCTTTATCGAAATGTAATTCACACACTATACCATTCACCCATTTAAAATGTACGATTCAGCATTAAAATTTGTTTTTAATTTTAATTTTCTTTATTGATTAAGGTATTACATATGTGTCCTTATCCCCCCATTCTCTCCCATCATACCTCTGCTCATGCCATCATCCTTCTGGTTTCTGTTCATATGCATGCATACACGTCCTTTGATTGATCTCTCCCCCTTACCTCCACCCTTTCCTGCTTTCCCTCTGAGGTTTGATGATCTGATCCATGCTTCTCTATTTCTGGATCTGTTTTTGTCATCAGTTTATATTGTTCATTATATTCCACAAATGAGTGAGATCATGTGATATTTATCTTGCTCCACCTGAGTTATTTTGCTTAGCATAATACTCTCCAGGGCCATCCATACTGTTGCAAATGGCAGGACTTCCTTTTTACATCAGTGTAGTATTCCATTGTGTAGATGTACCACAGTTTTTTTATTTTTTTATTTTTATTTTAAAAATATATTTTATTGATTTTTTACAGATAGGAAGGGAGAGGAATAGAGAGTTAGAAACGTCTATGAGAGAGAAACATTGATCAGCTGTCTCCTGCACACACCCTACTGGGGATGTGCCCGCAACCAAGGTACATGCCCTTGACTGGAATAAAACCTGGGACTCTTCAGTCCACAGGCTGATGATCTCTATCCACTGAGCCAAACTGGTTTCGGCTGTATCACAGTTTTTTTAATCCACTCATCTACAGATGGGCACTTAGGCTGTTTCCAAATCTTAGCTATGGTGAATTGTGCTGCTATGAACATAGGGATGTCTATATCCTTTCTGACTGGTGTTTCTAGTTTCTTTCTTGAGATATATTCCTAGAAGTGGGGTCACTGGGTCAAATGGGAGTTCCATTTTTAGTTTTTGAGGAAACTCCATACTGTTCTCCACAGTGGCTGCACCAGGCTGCATTCCCACCAGCAGTGCATGGGAGTTCCTTTTTCTTCATATCATCACCAGCACTTGTCATTTGTTGATTTGTTGATGATAGCCATTCTGACAGGTGTGAGATGGTACCTCATTGTCATTTTGATTTGCATCTCTCAGGTGATTAGTGACTTTGATCATGTTTTCATATGTGTCTTGGCCTTCTGTATGTCCTCTTTCGAAAAGTATCTATTTAGATCTGTTGCCCATTTTTTGATTGGGTTGTTTATATTCCTTTATCAAGTTGTATGAGTTCCCTGAAAATGTTGGAAATTAAACCCTTATCGGCTATAACATTGGCAAATATGTTCTCCCTGCTTTCTTGTTGTTTTGATGATGGTTTCTTTTGCTGTGCAGAAGCTTTTTATTTATTTTCTCTTTAGTTTCCTTTGCCCTAGGAGCTGTATCAGTGAAGATATTGCTTTGGCATATTCAGCATTTTTAACATATTCATAGTTATGGGCCACTATAACAACTATAACAACAGAACATTTTCATCATCTTAGAAAGAAAACCAGTACTCCTTACCTTCCCAACCTATCCCTCAACTGCCAACCCAAAGCAATCTACTTTATGTCTATTGATTTGCTTGTTCTGGATGATTCATATAAATGGAATCATATAATGTAGTCTTTTGTGATTGGCTTCTTTCATTTAACATAATGTTTTTAAGACTTATCAATGTGGTAGCATGAGTTGGTACTTTCTTCCTTTTTATGGCCAAATAATATAAGGAGATGAATGGTATGGATATATCACAGTTGATCCATTCATCAGTTGATTTGTGGAAAGCTGATTCTTATTTTAGCAGGTGGTTAACTTGGTTGAACTCAAACTAAGTTAAAACAAAGCTCACTGATTGTATTTTTTCAAGGATCAATGCCAATCTAGTTTCTGCCTGTTCTTGATTGCTCTCTAGTACCTTCAAATAGCTATTTTTACATTTTTTTCTCTGTGAAGATTTGCCTATAAAATTAATTATTGCTAGATACAGAATTCACAGTGCCTCACATCTTAATAGGCAATTGCAGTTTATATAGTCTCCTATAGGCTCATCTCCTTCAGTCCCCCCAAAACAGTACTCTTTCCTCATCCCAGGTAAATATCTTAAGAGAGAATATTGCTGGTGATTTGAAGTTGCTCTATCTGTGTCAGTTAAGAAATTGAACTCTTGGAAACAGAGATTTTAGAGTTTGAGAGGATTGAGTGTTTACAATGTAAGAAATGTCAAACCTGTAGAGAATATTTATGAGTTCATTAGTCAAATTGATGACAGTTTCTTGGAAGCAAAATCTCAACGGATTGAGAAAATGCTACAGATAATAGACACTTTACAGCGTATTTTATTTATTACTAGAAGCCCAGTGCATGAATTCATGCACAAGTGGGGTCCCTCCCAGTCTATCAGGGCCTGCCAGATAAGGGGAGGGAATGTGGGAGGTTGGCCAGCTGTGGGAGGCTGCAGGAGGTTGGCTGTGAGAGCACACTGACCACCTGGTGGTCACTGTGCATTATAGCTACTGGCTGATCATCCAGTTGTAATGATAGCTGAAGCTTTTATATATAGAGATTATTATTATTATTATTTTACAAATTTCTTTAATAAATATGTTCTTTCTTTTTTATTTTAAAAATCCTAACCAAAGGTATTTTCCCATAGATTTTTAGAGAGAGTGGAAGAGAGAGGGACAGAGAGAAACATTGATGTTAGAGAAACAGTGATTGGTTGCCTCCTGCACGCGCTCCAACCAGGGTCTGGGCCAGGGAGGAGCCGCAACTGAGGTACATGCCCTTGACTAGAATTGAACCTGGGACCCTTTGGTCCATAGGCTGACACACTATCCACTTAACTAAACCGGCTAGAGCTACAGCTTACTTTATATATTACAATCAAATAAGGAGATGTAAATACATTGTTGGTACATTAAGGAGGCAGGAGAAAGCAATGTGGGAAATATCTGAGATAGATAAAAAGTAAAATGGAGAGATGCATACTTTTTTTGCATGGTGGGTGTAGGATAGTTAGCATTAATAGCACATGGAGATGATATTTAGGCAGCAAGGTAACAATGAGAAATTCCGTGGTCCCTTCTCTAGTTGGAGATTGTACCCTGAGGGGTCTGGAAAAAAGGAGATTACTCTGACATTCTAAAGGTGTGCTATTATAGATATAAAAAGACAGTAGACAGTATCAGTTAAGGTAAAGATCGACATTTGTCAAGGAAAATACTAACTTAGGACATGACTATTCACCACAACTCGCTTTTAGTTAGAAACTTTTAATTTCAGAGTATCCTATGTAGTTACTTTCAGTATCTGAGTTTGTAGGCCCTCTGATGTAGGCCTTCCCTGAGCTTGTCAGGTTTAATATGTGGCCCCTTTTGCTGATAGAATTGAATAGTTAATTCTTTACTCTTCACTCTTATGAACATTGAGCTGCAAGTCATGTAAATTTTATCACCCCTGATGAT
This sequence comes from Lasiurus cinereus, assembly GCA_011751065.1. Classification (NCBI taxonomy): domain Eukaryota; kingdom Metazoa; phylum Chordata; class Mammalia; order Chiroptera; family Vespertilionidae; genus Lasiurus; species Lasiurus cinereus. The sequence continues at coordinate 8,111,367 of JAAGEH010000041.1, read as the reverse complement.
TTGGGACCAAGCCTGGCCAGGGAAGCTCTAAAATTCAGCCTTGCCCTTTCTGCCTTTCCAAAGTAGACTGATATCCTCCCTCCCTAGAAAGGCAGAGAATAGGACATACTAGGGCTAAGAGTACCACTATTATGCTTCTATCATTGGAACTTAACAACGACAATAAAATAATCATCACAGTAAGAACATTTCTGGAAAGCCTTGCTTCATCTTCTGTCCTGCCAACTCAGTCCTTGAATCCTTTCTGTAGCCTTCTGTTCCATGAAGGATAAAATGTTTTAGGCAACATTGTATTCCCATTCTGTGAGCGTGGGTGCTCAATATGTGTTTGTGCAACAGATAGTGAACAGTTGAGCACATAATCTGAGAAAATCTTGTGGTTTTGAATTCTGTGTATTCTGAATCCATTACCTTGCTTCATTCACTCATCTATTCATGAACCACCACTTGAGAGAACAATAGACAATAACTGAGTTTAACTTAAAATTCTGAAAACAAGTCCAACTCCTGAATAAAAGTTTTGAAAAATTAAACATAATTTCTGTTTTCTTGTTGAGCTCTAACTTAATCATACTGGACAAATGAACCAGGAAACCAAGACGCAAATCCTGTTTTCCTCCTCATTCGTTCATGCATTACATTTTAGCACCTAGAAGTACTTCAGAATGCAAAGCATCAGAGAATGTTGCTGTCATTGGGGATCTGAATGGTGTTAGAGAAAAGCATTTTGGAATAAAAATAAGGGTTGTTAATGCACCATTTTGATGGTTGTTGTTTTTTTATAAAAATGCAGATTATGTGACTTCTCTGGGGAGATTTGTGGCTTCCCGATATGCCGACGGACTATTTCCACAGGTCTACAGAGCAGAAGATGGTACAGTATACAATGTAAGTGGGAATTCCCTCATAGGACAGGCCCTGTGATCCCTGCTGAGGTCTGGAGTGGTCCGTGCAGAGAGGCTTACTACTTCCAGTGATGCTGGAACTAGAAGAATAAGTTTGAGGGACAAGGGGATGGGGAAGGACAGGAGTTGAAGACAGATGAGACTGTGTGAGCCAAGGTGTGAAAATGTGGAATTACATGGTATGTTCAAAAGACAATATAGGTATTTGGGAGTGTTCTGAGAGTTGTTAAAGTTTTTAAATGGTATCAGATCTTTATAATTTTGATTCTTTACATAATAAGTATAATTTTTCCTTTTTCCTTTCCCATGTCTCCTACCACCTTGCACCCTAAAAGGCCTTGCACGACTGCCTGGTCTGTGTGGATGATGGTTTATTTGTGTGTGCAAGAAATGGCCCGCAAGCCTCTGTCACCTTTCAGTGACAGCCCATCAGGTGTAGTGGAAGCTGTAGGTGACCAAGTGACTGAGAGAGAATACAGGATAGAGAGGTCTGAGCAGGAGGGTAATCACTGGCACAGCATCCTTGGAGGAAGCTGGCAGGTGTGCTCACATGGTTAAAAGCATTTTCAGAAGTATTTTTGGCATGTTGTGGTTAGGAAAACTTTTTAGTGAGGTTTATAAAAATAAGCTTATCTCTTTTGTTTCTCTTTAATTTCTTAAAAGTTTCCCTGGAAATTTTCTGATAATGATTACTCTGTAAAGATAAAACATGATCTAGAAATAGATATTTTAAAAGAATGATAACACATGATCATCTTTTCTCCTCTGGGGAAACAGCCAGAGATTTTTAGCTACCAGACTAGAACACTTCCTTTTGGTTTATGTGGGGTTTGGAGGTCATCTACAAATTGTTATTAATGTAGTTCTTGATGGCAGGGGCCTTGACTCAGTGGGCCCCATTGTTCCTGGCTGCACTGTGGTTCAGGTGACTTATTTTGGTATCCTATTTATTTATTTAATAATTTATTATTTTATTAATTATTTATTTTATTTCATTAAGCTAACAGCTAAATCAGAACTGATTTATCAGTTTGTGGAACATTTAAAACAAGCGGTGGAGAGCTATGAGCAGCGTATAAACTGGCTCACCACCAAAAGCCGGCAGATTTTTGGTGTCATCTTGGAACAGTGCATCACCATAGTGCTGGATTTTGGTGGCATGCGGGAGGAGGAGCTCAGCCTGTGCCAAGATGCTCTAATAATGGTCCTCGAGGAGCAGGTGGCTCATATAGCCAAGTTCAATATCATATGGTGAGTTTCCCATGGGATTCTTCAGTGAAACTTCAGAGGCAATTTTCATTTATTTGGAGTTAAGTAGCATAATTAACATAGTTAGCTCTATTAGAAGGGTGGAGGAGGATGTAATTTTGTAATTTCCTAGAATATAGAATTCTAGCAGAAAACCCACAGTGAATATCTCAGAAAATTTTTATCTGCTTTGCACTTTGTATTTTAGTTTTCATTTAGGAGAGATTTAGAAACACACTTTTCTTCAATGCATGGCAAGATGAAAAAATATAAGAATATAGATTATATTGAGTAAAAATCCCTTCACTCATTTTAGATTTTAGCTGGGATAGTGAATTTAATCTTGTTACAAATTTCACTGGTTTTCAGACTGAGCTTGCAACTCAAGTTGACCTCTCTATAAGTCCCCTCCCCAAGCCCCGAATCAGAACAACAGGTGGTTGGCTTTATAGAATCTCCCATATTTCAGGGATTTTGCATTCATGGACTCTTGGATTTGAGAGGACTTGGACAATGGGCCAACTTCCCATGCGGAAAAGTGGCTGCACCTCCCTGACAAGAAGCACATATAAGGGGCCATCTACCTGACTTTTGCTTTTCTTTTTTAATTGAATTTATTGGGATAACATTGGTTAATAAACTGAGTTTTTCTTTTTTAAAAATAAAATATTTTTAGCTAAATAGATGACATCTTTGGGGATGCTGCCAAATTGTGTCCTATCCAATGTTCCTGTTCCTGTCTCATATATGTTGAAGGAAATAAGTGCTTAAGTTTACTACACTTTAGCTTTCTTGGAAATGCTCTAGCGTATGTGCCATGTGGCCAGATTCTCTACCGGGAAGGCTGCACAGGTGGGCTCCGAGAAACAACTCAGGATGATTCATTTGAGGCCATGTTTCACATCATTCTTATAATCATCCTATCTAATAAAAGAGTAATATTGACTGTACCTCTGCTATACCCACAAAGCCATGCCCACCAGCCAATCAAGAGTGAGTATGCAAATTAACCCAACCAAGATGGCTGTGGCCGTGGAGATAGTAGGAGGCTTGGGTTTCCCCGGCAATGGAGAAAGCCAAGCTTTCTGTCTGCCCTGGCCTGCCTTGGCCTCTGCTTCAGGCTACAAAATTTCAATTATAGAAGATAAATAAATCCCAGATCCCAAGGCCTCCACTTGGGCTGCGGAGGGTGTGTGGCCAGCCTGAAAACCACCACAGGCTCCTCGTCCAGACTGCTCCATGCCCCAAGGGAATCCCCACCCTCATCCAAGACACCCTTCAGGGCAAACCAGTCAGCCCTCACCCAGGCACCAGACCTCTATCCTAGCTAATAAAAGAATAATATGCAAATCGACCATCACTCCAACACACAATATGGCTGCCCCCATGTATTCAAAGATGACTGCCCCCATGTGGACACAAGATGGCCACCACCAGATTGCCAGCAGGCGATGGCAGTTGGGAGGGACCAGGTCTGCAAGGGAGGGCAGTTGTGGGCAATCGCAGTTGTGGGCAATCAGGCCAGCAGGGGAGGGTAGTTGGGAGGGACCAGGCCAGCAGAATAGGAAAGTTGGGGATGACCAGGCCTGCAGGAAAGGGCAGTTGGGGGGGATCCAGGCCTTCAGGGGATGGTAGTTAGGGGCAAACAAGCTGGCAGGAGAGCAGTTATGCATCAATCAGGCTGGCAGGGGCGTGGTTAGGGGGTGATCAGGCTGGCAGGCAGAAGAGGTTAAGGACAATCAGGAAGGTAGGCAGGTGAGCAGTTGGGAGCCAGCAGTACTGAATTGTGAGAGGGATGTCCCATTGCCCGTTTAGGCCTGAGTAGGATCAGGCCTAAACAGGCAGTCAGACATCCCTTGAGGAGTCCCATATTGAAGAGGGTGCAGGCTGGGATGAGGGACACTCCCTGTCCCGTGCATGAATTTTGTGCACCAGGCCTCTAGTAAACTCATATGATTCATATAGTTCACTGAACTATAAACATGGAGATAAATACATTCAAATGGCTGTTTTTGAAATAAAAATGATTTAATAAATTTAAAAGACTTATGCTCTGCTGAACTCAGAACAATACTATTTTTTTTATAAAGTATGTTTTTATTGTTTTGTTGTTTTTAGAGAGAGAAAGAGAGGGAGAGATAGAAATATCAATGAGAGAGAAACATTAATATTGATTGGCTTTCTCCTGTATGCCCCCTACTGGGGATTGAACCGGTGACTTCCTGATGCATAGTTCAATGCTCAACCACTGAGCAACACCAGTCAGGCAGAAACAAAACTATTTTTAATCCAAAAATACCACTGATGGGATTCTTTCAGAACAATGAAAACAATGTAATAAAAAAACCAGAATTTTATAGTAATACAATTGTTGTTGATTTGCTGTTCATAATGCTGTGAATCCTTATAAATATACTAGTAATAGAAGACAGTTCATATAAATCTGCCTGTTCATGAACATAACTTTCTCAATAGTTTCTTAAAATATATTTTTATTGATTTCAGAGAGGAAGAGAGAGGGAGATAGAAACATCAATGATAAGAATCATTGATTGGCTGCCTCCTGCACACCCCCTTTGGGGATAGAGCCTGCAACTTGGGCATGTGCCCTTGACCAGAATCGAACCCGGGACCCTTCAGGCCATAGGCCACTCTATCCACTGAGCCAAACCGGGTAGGGCACTTCCTCAATAATTCAAATGTACTTTATAATTGAAATTCTCTGTTCTCCGTAAACATTGTTTTTCAAAGTCACTGCAGCTGATGGAAGGTAATGGTGCTTTGGAAATCAGTCTCAGAACAACCGGTTTTGTTGGTATCTTTCAGAAGGCTGGGAGCTGCTTTTCTTTCTCTCAGTGCTAATGTGAAGTGGCTTACTGCTCAGGACTGTGAGAGTGAAGGCTGACAGCTGTGGTTGTTGGCCACTGCTGGAGACAGCCCCATGTGATTCCTTTCAGGACATCTCGAGAGCCTGTGAAATGGCAGGAGAATGCTGCTCCTGTGACGGAACAGTCCATAGCTGCTGCCATCAGTTGGCTTGAGAAACTGACCTTTCAGCAGGCTCCGAGCCAGGCTAGCCGCCTGGAAGCTCTGCAGGAAGCTGGGGAAGACAGAACTGTAAGTGTGTATCTGGGGCTGACCCCAAGTCATGAAGGTGGCTTCAAGCTTATGACTCACACTCAGTATCCTCCTACTTCCGTTTAGCTGATCTGGGTCTCTTCCCAGAGGCATCTCACAAGGGATGCCTCATTGGCATTGAAGAGCCCCATAAGCCTTAATCCTATTCTCTTCTGAACTTGGAACCAAGTGAGACAGAGTGATAAGCCCCAGGCAGGGATCAAAATCGCAGCTTTGGAGATGGCAGAGCTGGACCAACCAAAATGAGACTCCCTAACACCTGTCCTTTGGGCTCCCCTGGAGGGGTGATTGGGACCAACCCTCATTTAGTCCTTACTAGGAGAGAGACATGCTGCGCAGAGCCACTGAGCATCAGAGAAGGACAGGGTGTTAGGCCCTGGTTCTGCATCTCTGATACTTTATTTTCACTCTTGTTCTCCTGAAAATTAGATAAAGCAAGCAATTCTTATGGGAAGAGAGGTTGGAAGAGTCCTCATAGCACCCTTTGATGAGGAAGTAGGACTTCCCCTACATCCATGTGCTGAAGCTTTCCACTTTCCCTTCTTACAAATAGGTCTGTCATGTGCTTTCCAAGGTGATGTACATCCATGCCAATAATTCACTTATTTTCAAATGTGAATATAGTCATACATATTTTGATAGTGACCTTTGGAAATAAAGATTTATCTGGAAGAAGTGATTAATGGTGGTGTTTTATGTGTCTTTTAGCCACAAGGATTGTGTGTTTTGAGTGACTCTAATGGACTGTCAAGAGTTGTGGCAAGTCAGAGAGGAAGTCCTCTGGGCAGGTGGGTCCTTTGACCTGCCTTAACTTTCTGTGTGGGGGTAGTTCCCCATCCCTTTGAGATACAGCTACTTAATTAATACCTATTAATTAGTGAATATTAATATTTAATTGCTTTCCCAATCCTGGAAGCTGGGGAGTTCTATAGATTTTTATTTATTTATTTATTTATTTATTTATTTTTTAAATATATTTTATTGATTTTTCACAGAGAGGAAGAGAGAGGGATAGAAAGTCAGAAACATCGATGAGAGAGAGACATCGATCAGCCTCCTCCTGCACACCCCACACTGGAGATGTGCCCGCAGGCAAGGTACATGCCCCTGACCGGAATCGAACCTGGGACCTTTCAGTCTGCAGGCCGATGCTCTATCCACTGAGCCAAACTGGTCTCGGCGAGTTCTATAGATTTTAAGCTTTATTCTGCTGCATTAAGAAGTCCTTTCTTGTGCAAGAAGGCCATGTGCTGGCACCTTAAAAGGGTAGTCCTCAATGGTCACCAGGCTGTTTATTGATACTGAGAAGGATGGTTTGACATTGGAAACACATTGTTTATCCTTACAAAGCCAGAAGAGCAAATGTTTTCATTAAAGAAGAACAAAATATAACCTACTTTGTTCTTTGGCCTTTCTGTGGGGTATTTTCTTTCTTTGTTCACTTGGCTACCTTTATCACAGCTGACTGACAACTTGACTGCAAGATTTCCCAGTGACACTTGATTTTCTATTTTACTTACCTCTGGCTTGTGCCTCTCCTTTCTCTGAGCTTCATCCCAGCACAGAAAATATGGAAATTTTAGTACGTTCCAGGGAAGTCCAGAAGAGGAAGAACCCAGAAAGAAGCTTACATGCATGATTGTCAAATGCCACCGGAAAACTCTTGAGGAGAGACTGTGGAGTATGGCAAATGCAAAGTGCATTTAGACAGGTGGTCCCTCCACCTAGAGCTTTGCTTGGTTGTGGTCCTAAGGGAAATTTTATAAATGCAACTGCCTCATTGATAAAACTGTCATTCTTTATGAGGAATAAAGCAAAGCTTGCACGTGTGTGGAAGGTGTGATGGGGAAGGAATGGGTCCTCGGCTCTGTGAAACTCAGTAACCCCAGTGAGTTTCAAACTCATCCATGTTGCTGCCATTTGCTATGACTGAAAAGATTTGGGCTTAAGAAACTTGAACAATAAAGTTAAACACCCAGACTTTTCCTATTGATGATAACCTGCTTTGGGTTAGTATCTCCCATAAGTGAGTCCTGAGAGGAACCAAGAAAGTGAGTATTGTCTTGTGTCCAGAGACTTACTCAGAAGTTGGGTTTTTGTATCAGGTCCACATGAGAAGGGAAGACTGTCCCATGTGCTTGGTTACGGGGAAGGAGAATGTTGAGAGGCCACTGGCCTCCTCCAGACTGGACTCTGTTGCCACAGACAGGCCAGGAAGATTGAACAGAGGGATGAGCATGAGCCTTCAAGTCCAGAGGAGCTGGGAGTCTGCTTACATCTCTAATGATGGCATGTGAAGAGCACTGTACATGGGTGAAGTACTGAAGTATCCTGGTTCATGTGGAGGGCAGCCTGGGGTACTAGAGGTATTCCGCAGTTTAGAGGGGATGGCATCACCCTCGGGGCCCAGGTGTGCTGTCCAGCTCAGGGCTCTGCCCTGCAGTACACTGCAGTGCATGTACACGTCTTTATGAGGAGAAGGTGCAGGGATCCCAGAAGGCCTATTGGCCCAGGACATGAAGGGTTTTGTTAGGAAGGAAAGATTGGTGATCTGAGCTGCCTGAGAAGCTAACCAGGGGCTCTGCCTCTGCTTTCACTGCAGCCACCTCCCCAGAGGGCTCCTGTTTCTCTCTGTATTCTCTCAGCCTCTCTTCCACCTACTAATAGGCACACATTTGTTTTCCCTTTTACTGGAAGACAAAGTGGGTGAATTGGAGACAGACTCACGTGATTCCATAGGAGCTCCCCCATTGGACAGTAGAGAAGGAGGGGCCACATCAGTCATACACCTGACATTCCATTTACTTCCTTCAATGATGCAGATAGGCATCCCATCTCACCTGTGTCCCTAGCAATGGCAGTGCCTAGGAAGGGCTCGCTAAATTTCTAATGAACATTGAAGGAACAGGAAAGAAATAATGTTGATATTCTTTTTTAAATTTTTTTAAAATTGACTTTTAGAGAAGAAGGGAGAGGGAGAGGAAAACATTGATGTGAGAGAAACATGGGTTGATCGCCTCCCACAGGCACCCCTTCTGGGACCAAGCCCACACCTGGGCATGTGCCCTGAGCGGGAATCAAACTGGCCACCTTTCAGTGCATAGGTTGGCACTCCACCAACTGAGTCACATCGCCAGGGCAGTGCTGACATTCCTGGGCTTGGGGCCTAGAATTGAGTCTAAGAGAGTCCCCTCCCCAACCTAGAGTGCGTATTTGAGTTTTCTGAAGAGAAGGGAGGTAGTCTGTGTGGGACCAGGCCGATTAAATTGCTGACCCTGTGTGGCTTTGGTAGGGTTGGCGGATGGACACAGGGACCCTGAAGCCTGGGAGTCAGTCCCGAAAGTTGGTGGTGGTCAAGGGTGTTAGGGCAGATCTGCAATATGAGCTGATTAATACCACAGGGGTGGTTTCTGCCAGTAGGAGACTCAGAAAACTAAAACTGCTGTGCCAAGAAAGGGCTGCCACTGGCCAGGGAGGATCTGGAAGTTCCATTCAAGGTCGAGGTTGGTCAGAACTATTGCAGTGGCCAAAGTTGTGTGACGAACGAGGAAGTGTTGTCAGACCTCGCCATGCTGATCAGGTGGACTTTCACTGTAGCTTCCTTGCGGAGCGGAGATTTTTCAGACCTAGAGGCCTCAGGCTCTGACCTGGGAGAGCTGTGGGCGGTCAGGAAGCAGCCTTTCGGTGCTGTGCTTCCTCCCAAGCCTGTGGCTGGGAGGCTGCTGAGGACTCCTTGGCTGGGCAGATGTAGTTACTGTGGGAAGCTGCTGGACATGGCCCAGGCAGAAGACATTTTAAGTGAAACAGAAAAGCTCCACCCTATTTTATGCAGTA
>JAAGEH010000041.1:7940412-8102232 GCA_011751065.1 Lasiurus cinereus | reverse complement strand
AGACATTTTAAGTGAAACAGAAAAGCTCCACCCTATTTTATGCAGTATCAAGTGGCAAGCGTTTGTGACACAGGAAATAACTGAATGTAATCCACAGATTTTCCATGTCTTGTGTTATCAGGATCAATGAAATTGGCACGGAGGGAAGTTCAGGTTAGTGAAGAAGCTGCCCCTGCCCCAACTGGGCCTGCCCCGGGGAGGTGCTGGGGGTAAGAGAAGGGGAGGGTTCCTGGGGAGATAAATCCCTGAACCAGACTACCTCCTAAACTCAACTTTGGTCAGTGACGTTGATAGCTGGTGGTTGGAGCCTCCGATGGTGTGGGAGCTAAGGAAGTGAAAATGGTGCCTGGCCTCTGGCTGCTTGGTGCCCAGGATCTTGCTTTCACAATGCTGGGGGTTCATGCTCATCCCCAATAGGTGACCAGTCTTGCCATGAAGAGGTGAGAGAGTGAAGTGGTTGAAAGCAAGGACAGCAGCTTATGTGGTCAGGTAGCCTAGGTTTACTAGCTGCAAGATTAGGTCAGTTAACTTGTCCAGGCCTCAGTTTCTTCATCTGTAAACTGGGCATGAAGATAATTCATATTCCACAGGACTACTGTGTAAAATAATTCCTGTTAGCCTATTATCCCAAATAGCAGATGACCCCAGAGCCATTTTACTTTCAAAGGCATTTTTGCCAGTTAGGGGAGGGGCTGGTGGTAGGCAGCATATCATCTTCCTCTGTTTTTCTCAGTGTCATTATGAGAGCGGACCAGCGAGGCAGGAAGGCAGAAATGGTGCAGGAGGAGGGTGGGACAGGAGGCCGCGTGGGAAGCATGTAGCTCGGATAACTGAGAGCTGGCCAGAAAGAGGCAGTTAAGGAGCTGAGGACTGAACTTAATGAGTAACCCTATCGACTTCGAGAGAGAAGGAAATCCCGACTCACTGCTGCTACAGCAGTTTTTAGTTTGATGAAATTTCGAGGGGAAGCATTCTGGAAGGGATTTCAGACTCCTGGGTTACTGCAGAGCAAAGCAACTGAGTCTGCCAGCCTGCCCACCTGCCCGCAGTAGCGCTGCGGGTGTCAGCTAGCAGACCACCTAGAGATGTTTACCCTCACTGACCGCCCTACTGAGCTAGCAAACCCAGAAGATGCCTTCGTCTGTTCTTTGTCATATGCAAATTTAGATCCTCTGAGAGGTGCACCATCCATGCAACACTTGGCACCAACACAGCTGAATCACTCATTACTAGGAGTAGCTCAGTGGCATCCACACTGCATCTTACACAAGGGAACGAGTGACAGCAGGAGAAAGTGCACTTAGAAGAACAATTTTAGGAAACAACAAAGACTCGGGACAACACTGCTCCTCCTGCCACTTGGGTGACTGGCTGAGAGCAGGTGCCACTTCCCTCAGTCTTTACGCCCATTGGACCCTTTTTAAAGTCGGAGCTGGAGTTAAAAGGTCTGAGAGGAAGTGGGGGTGGGAGGTAGGGAGGCATAGGGGGCTTTTTTTTGTGTTGGAGGAGGGTTGGGGCTGCAATAGGCTGGTCTCTGCTCCCACTGTGGTCTCCTAGTTCCTGGCCTGTGTCCTCTGTCGCCCTGCCCGCTCCTGGCTCCGGGGCGTAGAGCCTGTCCTGGCCACTGCCCACAAGATATCCTAACCAGTTGGGAAGCTGATCATAAGCCTGTCTCTGTGCCAGGTAGGTGTAAGTCCCAGGCTGGAAGTCTAGGGGAGATAATTGATTAGAGCAGCGAGAGGCTCATAAGTCCTAAAGGGATAGGGCATCTCCTTATCCCTTAAAGATGGGTTTCCCCTCAGGCATGTGGAGACATTCCATCCAGGTGTTGGAAGGCAGGTGTAGATGCTATGCAATGTGGGCTGTCGCTGGGCTCTTTTATGAACATAAGTGTAGGTCACCTTGTTTAAACCCGCTCACGAGGTAAATTGCACTCTCACTCTTATCTTCATTAGAATTACTTGCCCCAAGTTATAGAGCTCATGGGAGTCAGGGGAGGTGGATGGATGTGCCATGGAAGGCAAATCCTGGAAAGGAGCTAGGGCATGTGGTTGCTGTAGGACCGAGCCCTCAGTGGGATTGACATCATTCTAAACTAAGCAGGCAGCTTTTGGGGATTATCTCCTAGCTGGTGAGGTATGCATCTCCCAGGTCCCTGATTGAAGGTGTGTGTGTGTATCCTAACACAAGGGCTGTTCATTCTCTCATTGTTGTCATGGCGACAAGAGGCAAGGCCCTGTGGGTGGACCTGGTTCATCGCCTCCTGTGTAAAGTCCAGACAGCCAGCCTCACCTCTGCTCCAGGCATGCACTTCCCTGTGAGATGAGAACAGAGGATGAACCAGCTGGGAATGTGTCTTCCTGTCAGAGTCTGCCTCAGACCAAGGATGGAGGAGTTGGATTGTAGGGTTCTGGCTCTGCCATGGAAATGACTGATAAGCTTCCTGCCCGCAGTAGCTGTGTCTTCATGTTGAAACAGCTGCTTCTGCTCCTGCTCCTACCCTGTATGCTGCACTCATGGGCTCAGAGGAAGCTTCTCTCCAGCCTGCCAACCATTTTCTCCCATGTGGTACCCCAGGCTGTGGCCACTCCCCACAGACCTTCTCAGCACCAGGCCTTTGGTCCCCAAATGTCCTCACAAAGCATTGAACAGTGCTGCTACCTTTGTGCGCTCCCTTCTTCTTCCCCAACCCATACCCCTTTAAAAAAAAATGCCATTTTGTAGAAAGTGCATTGCCTGTGAGTCCTGACAAGGCTGGGGTGTGCAGGAGGCACATTGCTGGGACCAGGAGATGAGCTGCTGGTACTGCTTTCTTGCAGATTGAATCCGTGTACTACTTTGTGGTGGGGGACATTCCTGAGGAATCCAAGCAGCTGCTCCTCCAGAGGGTGTTGGAGATGCCATGCCCTGTCTGCACCGTGTCCTTCAACGCCAGGGGAGAAGGCACCGTGGCTTTCTTAAAGGACCTGAGTGCCAAGGCCCACAGCAGGTAAGCAGAAATGGGTCCTAGAGAGACTGTAGGGACGTGGGCCTAACCAGTCTGCGCTGTGTTCTTCCTGTCTCTCCAGCCATATGAGTCTCCGAGCACCTTTTCTTCTCTACCCTGTACTAGTCTTGCTTTTTTTTTTTTTTAAATCCTCATATGAGGATAGTTTTCCATTGATTTTTATAGAGAGGGAAAGAGAGAGGGAGAGAGAGAGAAACATCGATGTTAGAGAAACACATTGGTTGCCTCCTACATGAGCCCTGACCAGGGCCTGGGCCAGGAGCCTACAACCGAGGTATGTGCCTTTGACTGGAATCTCAGGCTGATGCCCTAGCCACTGAGCAAAACTGGCTAGGGCAGTCTTGTCTTTTTTTTTTTTTCTGTACTTTGTATGCTTGGACATTGTGTGACCTTGCTGACCAAAGACTGCCTCTCCCAGGGCTGGTTGGTCCTGGAGCTAGTGAGTGACCCTTGTACAAGCCACCCAGTGCAGACCCCTATTCCCTACTCACCTCAGAGCCAGATACCAGAGAACTCCTCTGCCTAAGAACTCCCTGAGATTATGCAAATATAGCCAATCCCAAGCCTACTTACTCGGCCTTGCCCATTCCTTCCTGCAGAATCTCAATACAGACTCTTGCCCATGTTTCTTCTGCCTCTTCTGCCTCCTGACTGGCCCTGGTGCTTTCCAGTGTGGTCGTGTGTGTGTGTGTGTGTGTCCCTCCTCTTGGGTACTCTGTTAGTTCTGCCTGCCATAGCAAAGTAGCACAGGCTGGGGCTTAAACAATAGACATTTATGTCTCACTGTGCTGGATGCTGAAGTCTAAGATCAAGGTGCCTGATGATTCAGTTTCTGGAGAGATCTCTCTTTCTGGGTTGCAGACAGCTGCCTTCTTGCTGTCCTTTATGGTAGGGAGAGAGAGGGACAGAGAGAGAGAAGGGGGTGGGGAATCCATAGCATGTGAGCTCCCTGGTGTGTCTTTTCAAAAGGATGCTGATCCTATCAGATCAGTACTCTACCCTGAGGACCCCCTTTACCTTCATCATAAGTTAAACTTTATAGGCTTCAATGTATGAATGGAAGGGTGGACACATTGCACTTCATAGTGGCAACTGTGAATAATGGACTATCTTTCAGTGACAGTTGAAGTGATCTGTTGGGGTCATCATATCTGGGACCTGTCTGTGTGTGAGTTGAAGGCCCTGGGAAAAAAGGCCAGTGGCTTGAATGGGTACCAGGAGAGGGCCTGGGCCTTTCAAAAGTTAGCCTGTCTGAGATGAGTGCAGTGCCGTTCAGAGGGTATCTTTTCCAATTGAGTTGCTTATCGTGTTGGTGTGGGGAGCGCATTTGTCATCGGAGGCCTGGGCTTTACCTTGCAGGCCAATGCCACACAGAGCAGGGGAGCCTGGTAACATGCAGTTAGTCCTGCCTTTTGCTTAAGAACTATTGAGGGAGCTTGATTAAATGCAGATGTCATGGCTGCAATCCCAGAGATGCTATTGGGAGGGACTCCTGGGGTTCTGAGGGACACTGCTCTGGCTGCTCTTAAAGCACTTGGGAGAAATTGCTTCCATTCTGGGTGTCTGATGCCCCTCCCTAAATAAATACATCAAGGGCTCATTGCCCCATTTTGCTATTGGAGATAGAAAAAGGCAACTGGCACGGCCACCTTGCTTGTCCTCTTTTTAGCTCAGGTGGGCATCTCTTCTGGGCAGATGAGTGGTCAGGGAGTAATTTAACAGGGAGTTCACTCTGACCTCTAGTAGTTTAACAATCTACTCATGCATTTCAGCTCCTGACTTGTAGGCCATACACTGGGGAGTGTGAGTGTTGAAGAAGTGAGGAAAAAGGCAGATGTAGACAGACCTCTTATCCCTGCTCTGGCCCTCGAAAGTGAGCCCAACCCATAGACAGCAGCACTCCTGCTACTCTCAGCATCAGGCCCTGGGTCCCACTTGTCTCCCTGCACTTTTGACTCTTGAGTCCCATCTAAAGTGCAGTAATTATCCAACTGTAAATGCAGTCTTGAGCGTCTCAGTTTGCGGGGACCTAGACTCTGGATGCCCCTGTGCCCTAGGGCAAAGCCCCCAGACCTCAGGTGTGTGCTGTACTCTGTGGGCTCTTAATGGTGATTTGCTTATAAAAAATAAGGTGAGGCTTATTAGCCAGAGGGAATGTCTGCCTTGCTTTCTTTTCTCATCTGGGGACCACATCAGATAGTAGAAAATCTTAGGTACCAAAGACCTTGGCATTTAGGGGGTGGGCCTGCCAGGAATAGCTTGGCATCTCTGCTCTGCCAGGATGCTGGCTATTTCTGCTAGCAGAGAGGTCCCAGCGGGAGGCAGGCAGAGCCAGGTTGAGTCCATTGGCCTCATGAGGAGCCACTGGGCAAGGCTGGCTGTTCACTGCCATCAAGCCATCATGCTAGCGTCACTTGAAACCCTTTAGAAATACACAGGACTGCCCAGCTGGTGTGGCTCAGTGGTTGATCATCAATCTGTGAACTCAGAGGCCATCACGGTTTGATTCCTGGTCAGGGCACATGCCTGGGTTGTGGGCTCAATCCCCAGTCAAGGACATGCAAAATCAATGATTCTCTCTCATCATTCCTTTCTGAAATAAATACAAATAAAAAATAAATAGGAGGGACAGAGGCTTTCTGTGGCCTAGGCGAGGCCACATCCACTCACCCATGATCACATATGCTCAGGGTTCTCTCTGGAATGGGTGAGCAGCCACAGGGTCGTCCCCCCCGCTACTCCCCGCGAGAGGCTGGAGTAACATTCCTCAGAGATCTCTTCCGCCAACTTGGAAGAATTTCCCTTGACTACTGACTTTAGATTCCAGATAAGTGGCTTTAGCCGTAGCTTAGCCCATGACCCGCACACCACACCAGGCTCCTTGAACTTTAAGGAGCACGAGTCCCTGGGGCGGAAGCTTGTTGAAGTGCCGCTTTCACTCAGCATCGGGGTGACTGCGGGAACATGCGTCCTCAGCAGCTTCCAGGCACTGCTCTCCTGGGCCACACTTGGAGGAATCAGTCTTTAAACCATCCACACAGGAAATCTTCCCAATCGGACTCCACATGGGTCCTGGGGAAGTGTATTTGCTGAGCTCAAGCTGACTGCCGCCTGGCGGCCATTGGCAGGTACCATCAGCAGGTAAGCCAGTGCCCCTTGTTGCCTGAGCTCTGACTACAGGTGTGTGGGCACTGTGGGGCCATGATAGACTTGACTTGTCAAGACTGTGCTGCCATGACTGAACCTGGGAACAAAGAATCAACATGAGGTGTCATTTCTCCAGGCTCAAGAAATACCATTTGGCTGAGCAATGACTCTGTAATGAAGAGAAGAATGATCAGTTAAAATCCCAACATATCCACAATTCCGTTTTCTCCCACCTCCCTGGGTGCCACCTGGGGGAACAGGCAAGGGGCAGGGAAGTGCTGATGATGCCTGGCAGCGTGGGAGAACAAGTTCACAGTCTTGGGAGACGTAATGGACATGCGTGAGCACCACTTTCCCACCTAATGTTGCAAATCTCTTCAATTTCAGGTTCCATGCATTTGCAGAGAGAACAGAGTATGTGGAATTTCCTGCATCCTCCCTAAAGAAAAGTGACAGTGTAGTGACTAGGAATTCAAGGAAACTGAAAGGAAAACCACCTCCAGGTACCTGAAATAGAAAAGAAAGAGTGTGTGTTGTGCCTTAATGATTTCAGGTGGTGGTCGTGTGTCCTTAGGAAATAAAGCCCTAGGTGGGGACTGACTGACTGGGTCTTGGGTTATTTATGTGGTACAAGGCAGAGCTCATGATGCTAATGGTGAATTTGTCAGTGTAGCAACTGGTCTGAAGTTTATCTCCTGAGGAAGTGGCATACGTGCTCTAAGTGTTCACAAACTTGGGAACCTTCTGGAAACGTGGCCCCAGAGCATGTCAGTGCAGAACTTAGTTCTTGGCAGGCAGAGCCCTTCCACCCAGGTTAGCTGGGTGCCATGGCCAGGATGCCTATGGTTCTCATTTCTGGGGCCCTTCATGCAGGAATAGTGGAGCTTGTAGATGCTTGTAGGAGCCTTGGCATTGTCTGAATGAACCTCCCCTCTCATCCAAGGAATGTGATCAGAGAGTTTAGCAGGCATAGAAAATGAGGTCACGGAATCAGTGAGAAGCAGAATGGTGGTTCAGATGGTACTAGACCGTTACTCAGAAAGCCAGGAGTTGGTGTTTCCTTGGGAGTGTAAGGTGCCGGACACCCGGCACACACAGCTGGAGGAGGTCCTGTCCTTTGTGAGGTGACATGGCGCAGGATAGTCAAATGGCTGAGCAAGCCCAGCCACCTCCACCCTCCTGCCGGCAGGAGGTGTCTAACTTCAGTATGAGGCAAGCAGGCCTCTGGGGACGGGGAGACGCTGCAGTTACAGTTGCTACACTCCTGTTTCTGTAATGTGTTGCAACGGACCCCAGGGGAAGGGCACTGGGACTTTGCTGGAGGCAGTGAGTCAGTTGAGGAATGTGGGGGCAGCTAAGGATCAGGTGGAGACTTAAGGCAGGGGTGGGGCCACAAAGTGTATGTCAGAGACAGGCTTCATGAATTCACATTCTTAGTGCCCAAGCAGAGCAGAAATGGTTCCTGTGATACTCAGTATGGGCACCACTTGAGGTCATAGCCTATATACCTTTGTTCTGATGGTGAAGTAGACAACTCCAAGAAATTGAAAAAATACCCATTGATAAGCAAGGTTGATGTTAATCTAAGAAAACATTAATTCGGAATGTATGTCATGCCTATCCTATCTAATAAAAGAGAAACATGCAAATTGACCACACCTCCGCTACACCCACCAGCCAAGCAGGAGTGCATATGCAAATTAACCCAACCAAGATGGAGGTTAATTTGCATATCCAGGTGCAGAGGGAAGATTGGAAATAGCATAGTAGGAAGCCAAGCACTGGAAAAGGAGAGAAGCTGCAGAAAAGCAAGCAAGTGGGGTGACAGAGAAGGGAGGGAAGCAGGCGGGGTGGCAGAGACCACTGCAGGAAGCCCTATTCTTGCAGGAATCTTCTTGCAATGGGCCTCTAGTTGAAGATAACTGACAAGGTGAGGCCTCTCGGGCAGTGAATCAGTCAGGATGAAGACTGTGGATGTCACCCATTCCCCAAGGCAGGCCAGTTGCTGTCGATGGGTTTAATTTTGGCCTATGTATTCCTTGGAAGTCCATGTAAAAGGGAAGCATATCTGGCTACATAGCTTATATTTTCTGCAAGTGTCATCTTCTCAACATTGTGACACATACAAATTAAATTATATGAAAACATTTCTCTTAGAATAAAATGCTTAGAGCATGGCCTACCACTCGAATGCCATTTCAGTGACCACATGTTCTGAATTTGGGGAGAGAGTCCCAGATCCTACATCCATCACAATGTCCCAGAAAAGCCAACATTCTAAGTCCATCTCTCCCATTCATAAACGGCCCCCAAATCCTTGACACTTGTTCAGAAATTTTGTGGTTTCCATCCTCAGTGAACTGCCTCAGAGACAGTTCTTCAGTCTTCTTCTGATCCGTTCCCTCTCCTCGTGCCCCCACCAGCTGTTGCAAGCATTCATCGATGCCAATTTCCTCAGATTCCCCTCCAGTGTGGGGAGAGAGGTGGTAATTTACCAACTATTGCATAGAAAAGCGAGACTATCAAGTGAGGGGCTGGGGAATGATTGCTCAGAGAAATCACCTGGCCATTTAAAAAAGTTTAATGCTAAAATTGACTTTCAGAGGATAACTACCGTCACCCCATGCTGTACATCAGTGCAAAAAGAAACTGTAGATAAGATATTTTTAGAAGTTGTAGTAAAAGATGCATAACATAAAATCGACCATCTTAATAATTTTTAAGTGTACATTTCATTAGTGTTAAATACATTAACACATTGTGGACGGATCACAAGAATTCCCGTTTCTAAGGCTGTGACCAATCATGAGAATTCTTTAAAGAGATATTAGCTTGTAAGAACATGTAATAAATAACTTCAAAATGCAATGCATATTTAATTTTAATGTATGCCTTAACATTTATGTAAAACGTTTTTATACTCGTCTAATAGAAACTTACCTGGCCACTGGGTAAAGCAAGCAATAAAACTACTGGTCTGCAATTTAACATTTGTTGTACAACCAATATTCAGAACTTTTTTCATCTTATGAAACTGAAACTCTATACCTATTAACAACAAATTCCCATTCTTCTCTGTCCCAACCCCTGGCACCATTCCCCTTCCTGTTTCTGAGCCATTGCTTTATTATTATTATATTAAAACTAGAGGCCCAATGTACAAAGATTCATGCAAGAATGGGCTTTCCTTCCCCTGGCTGCCGGTACTGCCTCTGCTCTGGCCAAAGATGCCTTTCCGCCTTTTCATGCTGCCCAGAGACCCAGGGCAGCTGGGGCTGTGTGGAACGCCTGTGTCATTGCCATGACAATGATGCAAGCAAACTGCCCCAACCCTGGTTACTCAGCATCTGTGTATGCAGATTAACCCAAGATGATGGGTTAATCTGCATACTCACTCCTGATTGGCTGGTGGATGTCATGGTCAATTTGCAACTTACTCTTTTATTAGTGTAGATGTAACAAACACGTAGACATTGCTGGGTATATTCTAGGCATGGCTCCAGCCTCTTGTCAAATTTAACTCACTTAATCTTCATTACACCCCTATGGAATAGGGGCTATTAGTACCCTCATTTCAGTGAGGGGGACACCAAGTGGTTAAGAAACTTGTTAGAATTCACTGAGCTCTTGACAGCCCTTCTCTGGATATTATTTTTGTCTCCTAGTTTAGCAGAAGAAGTCATTTCTGTTTTCCTTGTCATTCTTATTTCCCCCATAATTTCCAGGAAAAAGAGAAACAGACATTGACTTACATAGTTGCATATATGTAACTGGAAGTAAAGGCTACATGTTTAAGAATGTATTAAAGTGAGTTCTAAGATCAAATGTAAAACCTGGTATCTACATCTACTATGTGGGATAGGCCCAATCTTTCACTTTTTCTTATACATTTACTAGAGGCCTGATGCATGAATTCATGCACCAGTGGGGTCCCTCAGCTTGGCCTGTGGGATTGGGCCAAAATTGGCTCTCTGACATCTCCTGAGGGGTCCTGGATTGCAAGAGGATGCAGGCCAGGCACAATCGGAGCTGGGGAGAGATGCTGGAGGTTGGCTAGCTAGGGAGGGACCATGGGACTAGGGCATGTCCAGCCTATCTCACTCATTCCCAATCAGCCGAACCCTCGTAGCAACTGTCTTCCCCCTGGTGGTCAATGCACATCATAGTGAGCAATTGAGCAGCCTTATCATATCATTAGCATATTATACTTTGATTGGCCAAAGAGTCAACCAGTCTACTGGACACTTAGCATATTAGGCTTTTATTATATAGGATGTGTTGTGCATAATGTTGCCACTCACTGTGTTTATCTAAAAAATGTGTCATTTGAACACAACCCATCTATGACAATTTCTCAAATTCCAAAATAATATTTGATAGGTTGGTATAAAATTCTGGTGTTTTAAGAGAGAATATAATTTGTGAACCTTAAAAAATAACAATCTTCTGTTTTTTCTCTATTATATCAGTTATTTCCTAGAAACCATGGTATCACTTCTGATTATTGAATGAGAGTGATCAAGTGTACTAGCCCTCTAAATATTTAACTTTGTCACTTCACAGGATTTTTTCTAAGATTCTTAAAGCTGCGTGTGTGTTACTAGGTGCATCACATACATTAATTTGTTTAATCTTCACAACAACCATGTGAGGTGAATCATTTTATTATTTCAATTTTTCAGAAGAGAAATAGCCTTGAGTTTTTTTTCCTGAGATTACACAGCTGGTAAGAGGCAGAGCCTGAGGTTTGAGCCCAGGCTCATGAAACTAGGCTGCCTTATACTCTGCAGACATAGTATAGACAATATGGGAAATAGAGGGAAGGAAGGAAAAGAAATATTGTTGTCACCAAAGATTTTCCTTCCAATCTTCTCATTGCTTATACTCTTTTAAACAAAGCATAAATGTCATATCATGTATCCACTTGAATATTGCATTTTCTACTTAATATTATAGTGAGTATTTTTACATGTTCCTGGAAAACTTTTGTAAGTGACATTTAAAAATACACAGTACTTCTGAATGCTGAGGTATAGTATAATTTTATTAATCAATTCTTGTCGGACAGTTGAGTACTTTCTAGTTGTTTTGCTATTAGAGTTGATAACAGCACTTACCTTTTTCTGTGTAGTGTATTTCCTCCTGAATTTTAGATCTTGGGTGATTGATTTCTAGTAGTGAAAATACTGGATCAATATATTAGTATATTTTGGGGTAATCTCTCAGATTGAATTGCTTTTCAAAAAAATGTTTCAAGATAAGTTAACTCACATCAAAAGTGTGTGGGAAAAACCCATTTCACTGACCCTGAATTAGTGTAAAAATAGTATCTCAGTGTTTTCATCTGAATTTCTTTAATGAAGAAATTAATATCAATTTGTAGTGAAAAAGAGTAAACATTTTTATATTTAACTTATTTTGTGAATTGTCTCTGTCTTTTGCTCATCTATCTGCTGGGGTCTTGTGTTTCTTACATTGTGTGAACTCTGTATATTAATGACATTAATTCTTTGGTGCTATTACTTATGGATAATTTATCCTAGTGATTATTTTCTTTTTGATTTTGGCTATATTTTATATGCAACCTTAAAATCTACACTGTAAGTTAATTTTCAAATCCTATAACTTAAAGTGATTCTGTCTCTTTTCCATTGATTCTTTATGGTCCGAGATTAGAACAAAAACAAAAACTTTTTTTGGTCCACTTAGACTTCTTTTGAGGTATGCATAATGTACAGATATAAATGGATGTTTTCTTTAGTAGCTCATAGCTGTATTTACCATTCACTTCTTAACCTCTGTCTCTCTGGCTGCATTTGTAACATTTTATATTCCTTTCCCTTCTAGTCTTTCCTTTTTAGGGAAGATGCATCAAGTACAATCATTTATTTATTCTGTACCATTTTGGATTCTTATATGGACATTAATTCCTCAGAAGAATGTCCCTCAGGTGAAATCTTTCCTATTTGTTTTTCCAGGTTGTTCTTTCCATGTATCTCGACAAAGGCAATGGGTGCTCTTTAGTTTGGTACATTAAATAGTGCAATCCATTTTAAGTTTTTCTTGCATTATCTTCCAAGAGTTCATGATCCATCTCCTATGTCAACAATACTTAGAGAGATGATAGGAAGGGGATTAAGGTTCAAGGCACCTATTGTGACAGCTCCACGAGCACTCAAGCACTCATCTAGATGGTGGTGCCTGTCCACTACAGGGATCAAGAAAAAAGTGCCTCACCCAGCCGGTATGGCTCAGTGGTTGAGCGTTGACCTATAAACCAAGGAGGTCATGGTTCAATTCCCAGTCAGGACATATGCCTGGGTTGTGGGCTCAATCCCTGATCAGGCAGGAGGCATCCAATCAATGATTCTCTCTCATCATTATTGTTTCTCTCTCTCCCTCTCCTTTCCTCTCTGAAATCAATAAAAATATATTTTTAAAAAAGAGAGAGAAAACTGCCTCTGACCCATGATTCTGTGGTCAAGTGCTATTTGAACATCTTCCCTAGATTTCTTAAGGAAAAAAAAATGTATGTATGTAAATGAATTCAGAGAGGGAAAAGAAGAAAGAGAGAGAGAAACATCAACGATGAGAGAGAATGAGTGATTGGCTGCCTCCTGCATGCCCTCCACTGGGGATCGAGCTCACAACCTGGGCATGACCCCTGACCAGGAATTGAACTGTGACCTCCTGGTTCATAGATCAATGCTCAACCACTGGACAACACTAGCCGGGTTCTCCAGGATTTCTGAGAACCCATGGCAAACCCTTTTGTTGCCCTTGACCTCTGGTGTCCTTGTTTGCCTGCATTGTGTCTGATTTCCCCATGTTAGCCTGGATGAAAATTCATGTCCTCTGTTCCCTCCCACCACTCTCTTCTCACACTCTTCATTAGATCTTATTTCAGTAGATGATACTGACTCTCTGAATGTTGAGGTAAGACTAATACACATTCTCCCTGGCCTTCCCTTCTGTTTCTCCTTTTGTCTTTGAAGCCTCTCACTATTTCTTTCTAAGAGCAAACCATGCCATTGACCCTCCCCTCCACTCCTAATGACAATATAGTCCTTGGGGTTTGTTAAGCTTCTTGGACCTGTTGGTTTATAGTTTTCATCAAATTTTGAAAAATGTCAACCATTCTTTCTTGATCACAAGTCTACAGATCAACTGCAGTTTGATTACTCTAGGGTGGGCTCATTTTTCTTTAGCTGGTGTTATTCCAGGTATATTTTTATTGTAGCAAATGCTACGAGCACACAAGCCAAGCCAAACCCTGCAACCATGTATAAGGTCTCTGTTCATGTAACATCCACTAATACTCCATTGGCCAAAGCAAATCACATGACCCAGTTCAACAGTAGTGGGACGGGAGATCTCCACTCACACTGAGATTGAAAGGGAAGTAAATATTTGCTGAATAATAATGTGAGCTTGTCACAATCTTGTGTTTTTGTGTGATTCTATTTTTTTTTTTTAAGCTCTGAGAAAGTGTTTGCTGGATTGAATCAACTTTGGAGTTAGACCTGGATTCATACCTTAGTTTGGCCACTAATTACTGTGTGACTTAGGCAAGTTACTTAACCTTTCTGACCTATGTTCTCTCGGTAGTAAAAATGGGAATAGCACTTACCTCATGTGGTTGTGGGGGGAATAGAAGCATATGGCACACACAGAAATGTTTAGTACAAGATTGACATTCAATTAATGTTAGTTTCCTTTTGGGATTCCAAGTGGCCTTCCATTGGTTCTAGAAAGTAAGATAATCCAATAAGATATGGCAGCCTCTGTCATATAGAGCATTTGCAGAATAGTCCTGATGCTGACCAGCTTATCTGCAGGCATATGGGCACTGGAATTTGGAGCTAGGAAGTGGATACTGAATTGTTAAATTGTGTCCAGATTGGAGGAAGATCCATGTTTCATGTTGATACTGGGAGTGGGCTGCTGAGACCTCTCTAGAGCTGGGACCGGGAGTACCTGCTCTTCCAGGTGAAGGACTTTACCCCTCTTCCCTATTGTCAGAGTGGGCTCAGGGAAAGGCTTGAAGTGCTAGAATATTTGTAAGTTGGGCATTCTTCAGAAACTGTCAAGTTAGGTAGATTATTCTGGTCAGGGCTGGGTCAAGTTGGGTAGATTATTCTGGTCGGGGCTGGGTCATTACTGTCTTGGGAAGGCCCTTTAGCTGCTGGTGCTTCCCAGGGATTGTGTCTGTAAGAGATACAGTCCCCATCCTTTAGGGAGCTTCTCCTGAGGTTGTGAAAGCTCTGTGGGCCTGGAGTGAGGGGTCTGTT
Organism: Lasiurus cinereus; assembly: GCA_011751065.1. Lineage (NCBI taxonomy): Eukaryota > Metazoa > Chordata > Mammalia > Chiroptera > Vespertilionidae > Lasiurus > Lasiurus cinereus. The sequence continues at coordinate 8,087,787 of JAAGEH010000041.1, read as the reverse complement.
GAGTGGTTTGGGGACTTTCTCCTGGGAAGGAGAGGCTTTTGATCTTTTGGGTTTAAGGCAAATTTCATCTTTTAGTTTGGTTCTTTCTTCCTGTTTTATGCTAGAAAATTTAATTAAACTGAAATAATAAAATTTTCAATGAGGGCCTTGCATCTGGCTATAAAAAGAGATAATTTCAGCATTGATATAGTCAGCCCAGGATCTGGACCACTGAGAAAGCTAACATGGACTTATTTTAGATGATATACAATGTCAGGCTCTTCACAGTTGAAATTCAGGGACTCGGTGGTAGGATGAGTTCCGCTGTCAAAGCTCTAAGCTCCCATTTCAGGCCAGAGTTTTATACTTTACTAGAGAGCTAGCTTATGAAATTTGTGCATGGGTAAGGTGCCTAGGCCTGGCCTGTGATCAGGGATGATCTTGCCTGGCTGCTGGCAGCTGGCCCCACCACCTGCCCCATGCCACCAATGCTGGTGGCCCACTGTGTGTGGGGTGATCAGTGGAGTGATCAGTTGCACCCACCTTGGCCTGGTGCTGCTTGTGTCCGCCACCACTCATCCCTGGTTCTCTGTTCCCCATCCAGTGATCAGAGCCTGCCAACTGGGGGTAGTGACCAAGAAGTTGGTCAGCAGGCCCTGATCAAATGATCGGGTTGAGGGCAGCTCCTGCATTGAGCATCTGACCCCAGTGGTCAGTGCGCATCATAGCGATCAGTTATTCTGCCATCTGGACGATTTGCATATTATGCTTTTATATACATAGATACTGAGGAGGAGGAACAGAAGGAGGAGACAAACTGCGGACAACTGGGGCACAGCTTTAACTTCAGCGTGTTTACATATTTTTTATAGGTTCAACCAATAAAACCAGTAGCTTAGAACCCTCTCCTAGTTCCAGGAGATTGGGTTGGGCAGCACAGCACTTTCATGTCTAGGCCCACACCACCCATTCAGCCATCACTAATCGATCCATCACCCCCTTCCCACAGAGCTCATCGCTGGCAGTGGCATTGCTGCTTCCTCCTCATCTCTAATTTAATTTAGAAGCACAGGAGGTACCTGTTTACAGCTTTCTGATGCAAGTCTCTCCTTCTCCCAGGGCTCAGTTTAACTCAGTGGGTGGAGCTGGAGCAGCTGCACTTCCAAAGCTGCTGCCACATCACAGTCCACATGGCCCAGGAGGTTACTGACCTCCAGGTCCTGCTCCTTCTAACTGTGGGTGCTCTGAATTTTTTCACTTTTACTTTTTTCTGCTATGAGACAATCATCTGGTTGGTTACAAGCATTTGTTAAACTCCATTTGTGTGCTTTACAGACTCTCAGGTTGAGGAGATTCAAAAGGAATAAAAGACATGGTTCCTGTTGAGAGAATTCCACACTCTTGGAATGCCCATTATGCTTCTACTTGATGATTGAAAAGTGGTGCCTTCTCTCCATAGCCCTGAGATCCCAGTTTAGAACTTAAGAACTGTTCCTTTGTACCTCTTCTCCCCTCAACGCTCACCTTCACCAGATGCATGTGGAGGTCTAGTTTTCCCAACAGGAGAGTGAGCCCCAATGAGGGCAGGGAACCTTATATTCCTCCTCCAACAGTGAGTGTGCATCGTGGCCTCCTGGCTGCAGGCCAGCCTTTCCCCAGGACGCTCACTGCTAACTGTACCTCTCCTGGCCTGGGCAATAGTAGACAGGCTCGTCCCAGTTCTTCCATCACCAATATAATCTCCTGGGCCCTAGCCAGTTTGGCTCAGTGGATAGAGCATCTGTCTGTAGACTGAAAGGTCCCAGGTTTGATTCTGGTCAAGGGTACATGCCCAGGTTGCAGGCTTGCTTCCCAGTGTGGGGTGTGCAGGAGGCATTCAATCAATGACTCTCATCATTGATGTTTCTCCCTCTTCTTTCCTCTCTGGTTAAAAAGTAATAATAATTAAAAAAAATTTTTTTAATCTCATGGAATCATGCTGAAGTGACTGAGTGATGCAGCCTGCATCATCTAACAAGACATGAGCATAGAGAAATCCCTTCAAATCTTTTAATAGTTAAATAGAGCTACTAGGAAAAAGAAATAGTGAGGCTTTCTGGTGACATTTGAAAAACTTGCTCTGATTTCAAGGTGAGAGATCCATTCCCATTTGTTATTTGAGAGCCAAACAGTGTGCTGAACTCTGGGGAGCAGTGATGAAAGGAGGCGGTGGTTGGTGACCGCTGTTCTGGAGCAGCCTCTGGAAGGAGCTGCCAGGATTAGTGCATGCCAGGGAAAGTGGTCAGCAAAACCGATAGACACAGTTCCGGGTCCAAGGAAGTCACAGTTTGACAAGGGAGAGAAGCTGCACGGGCAGGAGCCTGACACTTGTTAGCTCTCTGAGTTGCTCACCAGAAGGCCTAGCCTGTGGAGGCTGCATCCCAGGGTGAGCCGAGTCCAGCCATGCTGGCATGTGTGTGTAGTTACTCACCAGAACGTCACATCAAGTCCTGCCTTGGGGGGCAACCCCTGTCACCTGTGTTTCAGAATTAGCCTGGGTGGTTTCCATGCCAGGAGGTATAGGTCTATAAGCCCCTCAAAGAAAACTAAAAACAGCCATAGCTTGGGAGGTTTGCTGGGTGCCTATCACCTTTCACTCCTTAGACCATAGATGGTTGCAAAGCCATGGTGGCCCCATCTCTACCAGGGTTCATCACCTGCTTCTTTACAGGCACAGTTACAAATGTGGTGATCTGGTCAACTTTCCTAAACCAGTAATTTCCCTTCCTCGCCACATTCACCTGGCATTTATTAGGTGCCTTTGAATATCTTTATTCTTTATCATATTTGAGTATTATCAATAATTCACCTTAAAATAATTGGGCTGCTGCAAATATTTACTTTATAAAGATTTATTACAGCCCCAGATGGGCAGCTGTAGTTTTGAGAGGACAGCACTTCCGTAGGGATTCCAGTTCTGCTTCCCAGAGGTTATTGGAGAACATGGAAAATTAAAAAAAAAAAAACTTTAATTTTTCAGTTACATTTGATATACAATATTATTTTAGTTTCAGATGTACAGAACAGTGATTGGACATTTATATAATTTATGTAGTGATCATGCTGGTAAACCTAGTACCCATCTGATAACATACGTAATTGTTACAATATTATTGATTATATTCCCTATATTTACTTTACTAGTATATACCCATGATTATCCTGTAACTATCAGTTAGTACTTCTTCTTAAAAAATTTATTTGTATATTTTTCAATTACAGTTTATATTCAGTATTACTTTGTATTAGTTTCAGGTATATGGCATATTGGTTAGACACTCATATACTTTATAAAGTGTTCCCTCAGTACCCTCATACTACCATGCATAATTATTACAATATTATTGACTGTATTTTCCATGCTGTACTGTACATCCCCATGATTATTTTGTAAGTACCAACCTGTACTTCTCACTCCCTTCACCTTTTCACCCAGCCCCAACCGCTCTCCCCTCTGACAACCATCAGTCTGTTCTTTGTATCTATGATTCTGTTTATGTTCTGCTTGGCACAGGAATTTGATGCTCAAAATGTTCTAGAAAACTGGCCAGGGTGTGCCAGGCCTGCTTGGACTGCCAGCCACGGGCACCCACTCACACTGTGTTTCCCTCCCAGGAGCCGGGGTCCGAGAGGACGTGTTTCTCATTTGGAGGGAGATGGAGGAAGCCTACAACACACTGGCCCAGATCCAGAGGCTGGTGGCCGAGCCCTCCAAGTCTGATGTGACCACAACAGAGAGCGGTGGGTACTGCTCATGATCCCTCCTGTGAAAGAGTCAGAGCTGCTGTTTGGGCTGGGGCTGCTTCCAAGTTCTTTCCCAAGGAGCGTTCCTCAGCCCAACCTATGGGAAGCATTTGGAGCTGTGGGACATGTGTTCATGTGCATGTGTACACATGTGTGCATGCATGTTTGTGTGTGGATGTGCACATGTGTGTGCATGTGTGTTTGTGTTTTGTGCATATGAAGATTACTAAATAAAAATGAGAGCTGGACAGTAGTTAAAGCAATAAAAACAGATTCTATTGAGGAACTATTGCAATAGGGAACAAGGTGATACAAAATTGGGCTCAGTTATGAACATGGAAAAGTCGAGATTTATAGCCATGGAGCAGTGTTGGGGGTAGGTCAGTATACAGAAAACTACTAAGAGGAAAGATAAGGAATTGGCAGGGGAGGGGTGATTTCTGGCTAAACAGACCTGCTGGGGTTCCTGCTGTGGGCAGGCCACAGTGATCAGAGATCACCTGGAGGTAGTGAGGGGATCCTGAATTAGCAGGATTTTTGCTGAAATGGGGCAATGCAAAGACAAACAGGAAGTCCCAAGATCACAGTCTAGTTGAGAAGAGGATTCAGAGGAGCCTGAGTTTTGGAGTGAGAAAAAGTCCTTTGTACAAAGGAGCAGAGATAAGCATGACAGTAGATTTCTTGCTGGGAGTAAAAGGACAGTAAGGCCACATTTTTCATTCAGTCCTCTAAATTTTCAATCTCAAATTCTATGTCCCCTGAAAATGTACATTAAAAACAAAGAAAAAAATAAAGACTTTTTAAGACATACAAAAGCTGAAGAACTTATTATCCACACATCTGCACTGTAGGAATGTTGACAGCAATTTCAGGCAGGAGGAGAGAAAAATAAATGGAAATATGGAGCTACGCAAAGTAATAAACATCAGAGAGAGCTACATGGATAAAATGTGATATTTTTCTATTTAGTTATCTTTAGTTTCTAAATAGTGTGTCTATAACAGATGTGTAAGTAAAATGTATGACAACAATAGCATAAAAGCTAGGAGAAAAATAGGAGCATTATCCATAAGTTCCAAAGATAAACAACCTATATGTCCATTGATGGGCAACTGGATAAACAAAATACTCACAACAGAATATTAGTCTGCTTTATAAAGGAAGGAAATTCTGATACATACTACAACATGGATAAACCTTGAAGATATTATGCTAAGTGAAATAAGTAAAAAATATTATGTGATTCCTCTTATATGAGGTAAATTTATAATTAAATTTTTAGTTACTGAAATAGAATAGTGGTTACCAGGGACTGGGGGCATGCGGAATGAGGAGTTATTACTTAATGGCTGCAGAATAATTAAATTTGGGACATGGAAGAGTTCTGGAGTTTGGTAGTGGTGATAGTTGCACAACAATGTGAATGTACTTAATGCCACTGAATTGCACACCTAAAAATGGTTAAGTTTAGGTTGTATATATTTTACCACAATGAAAAACAACAACAAACCACTGAATTTCAAAAAAATGCCCAGGAGGGGAGAAATGGAAATATACTATTACAAGGCTCTTGTACCTTTCAGTAAGTGGTCTAATAGCAATTGAAATTAGACCATAAAACATTGAAGATATATACCATAAACCTAAAATAACCACTAACTGATGAAAGGAGGTAAAATGGAATTAAAAATACTCAATGCAAAAGCTGTCAAGAAAAAAAAAGAGAACAGGAACAGGTCAGAGTAATGTAAACAAGTAGCAAGATTATAGGCATAAACCTAACCGCATATATTTCAAAAATTGTCAATTTGTACATTTTGAATATGTGTGATTTATTGCATTTAGTATTCCTTCACACAGCTGTTAATAACATGAAGGAGGAGGGTGTGGTCCCTCTTGAGGTGCTGAGCTGTTTGGACACATTGGTGTTGGTACATCTGACTATGCTATGTGTGTGTATCTGTATGTATGCCAGATGTGGCTCTCAAATGAGAAGAGAACTTTTCTCAAAACATTCAAGAATTTGTCCAAAGTTAGGGAAACTTTATTCTTTGATGATGTTGCAGTTCAAAACATTTCAGGAGCTCCTACATTTGGGATAACCTTCACAGCCATTTTATGATCCACTAGAGATCATTAGTCCCATCATGTGTAGTCATGCCAAGACTCCATTCTGAGTACTTGGTTGTTCAAAATATCGAACTCAATGTCAGAAGACAAGGAAGGGGCTAGAGGCTCATTCAAGCTCCGCGGGCAGTTCTAACCAGGAGTACTAAAGGAGTTTGGGGCACTTTTTTAACTAATGGAGAGAGAGACAATTCTCATTTTATTGGCATTGAGTTAAAAAATCAGCCAGTTTCTCTATAGTGATGGGTAATGGTGAAGTACACAGGTTTTGGAGTTAGGAAGATATTAATCCTGCTCTGCCCATTCCTGGGTGACCTCCCCACCTCCCCCCCCATAAAAGGCATTTATTATATGTGCCTCAGTTTCCTTATTTGCAAAATTGGGATTATAATGATAATACCTACCCCACAAGGCTGAGAATCAAATGAAAAAATACAGGTAAAATACTGAAAACTGTACTGTTAGAATATAATGATAGCTTAATAAGATTAATTAGTTGCCAAAAACAGTTTGGCTCGGTGGATAGAGTGTTGGCCTGCGGACTGAAAGATCCAGTTAAGGCATGTACCTTGGTTGTGGGCACATCCCCAGTGGGGAGTGTACAGGGGGCAGCTGATCGATGTCTTTCTCTCATCGATGTTTCTAGCTCTCTATCCCTCTCCCTTCCTCTCTGTAAAAAATCAATAAAATATTAAAGATTAATCAGCTTATTTATTCTTTTATTTATTGAGTGGTTCCTATATGTAGCTCTGTGTTAGATGATGAGTAGAATGGTGAGTAAATTAGACATGGAATGGGCCTTCATAAAAAGGACCTTGTACCACTTCTTGCTACGTGAGGGTAGAAAAATCAGACTCACATGGAAGTATAATTAACAACTGGGGCAGAATGACCAAGGAAAAGTGTGAGCTTCTGAGCTGTTCTCAGGTCAAGGAAAGCTTTGCTGAGGCAATGACATTGGAGCTGGTATCTGAGTATTGAGGAGGCAAGTTAATGAGGTGAAGGGCTGGGAGTAATGGGAGAATATATGCCAGACAGCACAGTAGAGGTCCTGGGGCAGGAAGGAGCATGACACTTTAGAAGAATTTTGAGAAGATTAGTATGGCTGAAGGTCAGGGTTCAAGTTAGCAATTGGTCTGTGATGAATTTGGAAAAGTAGGCAAGAACCAGATCACTCTGGCTATAGAGGCCATGGTATGAGAGTCAGTCCTTAATTTCAGTCCAATGGGAAGCCATTGGAAGATTTTAAACAGGGGAATAATATTTATTTGCACTTAGAAAAAAATTACTTTGGCTACTTAGTGGGATATAGGTTGGAAGGGAAGGGCCATGCAAGGGTGAGGGAAGAGAATTAAGATATTAATATAGGTAAGAGATGATGACATCTGGGACTAGATTATCATATGAAGGTGCAAAGTTTTTTTATACTATTAAAGTTAATTTAACACTAATCCAGACTAGATTGTGATAAATTCAGATGTTAATGTAATCCTAAGGACAGCCACTAAGAAAACAACTAAAAAATATGTAGTTAAAGAAATGCCAATGAAATTAAAATGGTATGCTAGAGGATCTTTTTAATGTAGAAGAAGGTAGTAATAACAAAAAATATTTAAGACATATAGAACACCTATAGCAAAATGGCAGATGTAAATCCTATTTATATTACATAAATGGATCAAACACTTCAATTAAACAGCAGAGATAAATAGGATGTATTAAAAAATATGGTCCATATAGGTGAACACCTAAACTGCTGCCTCACACAACAATTTCAAAACTACAACCGAAAGTCAGAATGGACATAATCCAGAACTACAGAAAAGCACGAAAAGTGGAAATTCTACAACTAGAAGGAAAGAGAAGGGCTCACGGAGACTCAGAGAAGCTGCAAAAACCTGAGGTCCGAAGACATGTGTGTGGAGAGAATGGGCGGCAGAGGGCCTGGCTGGCTTCCTCTTGTGGGAGAGATACAGAAACTCCTGACTGCACTGAGCCCCAGTTCCGTCTGCACTGAACCCCAGTTCTGGGTGAGACTCATACGGAAAGAGTCTGGACTGTCGAAAAAAGTGAGGAGTACACGGAAATTCAGGGGAGCTGCAAAAGGCAGAGGTCTGGAAGCGCGCATGCCAGTGCGTGCAGAGAGGACTGATTGCTGATTGTGCCGCTGGCTTTCTCTAGCAGGAAGAAGAGGGAACTCCACTTCTAATTGCACTGAACCCTAGTTTCGGGTGAGACCCTGAGGACCCAGATTCATACTGGTCCCGGAGTGCATGGAAACTCAGGGGAGCTGCAAAAGGCAGAGGTCTAGAGGTGTGCAGAGAGGGATGCAGCAATTACTGAGGGACACTGAGACCCAGGGGCTTCATAGGGCAGGGCTTATGGGAAGCTAAGGCTGGTTTCTCAGCCCTGAGACCCCACCCCATCCAAGCTGAGCACAGAGGCTTTTGCAATTTTGCAAGTATTGTATCATAAGGCTGACTCCAGCACAGAAGTTCTCCCGACGTAGACACAGCTGATCCTCAAAAACAATTGGCTTGGAAGTCAATTCCCCCCAGTGATACTAAGAACAGACAAGACTTAACTACAACAAGACTGTACACACAGTCCACCTCAGATAACTGGAGAGGCGGAGCTACTGGGCCATATAGGACACCTAGCACACAAAGGTACTCTACCAACTCAGGGAAGTAGTGAAAATGGAGATAAAGGAACAGATCACAAACGAAAGAAATGGAGGAAAACAACTGACTGGATATAGAATTCAAAACCACGGTTTTAAGACTTTTCTAGAATTTCCTAGAAAAGATGGATAAATTTAGAGAGACCCAAGAGGGGATGAAAAAGGACCAACTAGAAATTAAACATACACTGAATGAAATAAAAAATATTATACAGAGACTGAACAGCAGACTAGAGGAATGCAAGAATCAAGTCAAAGATTTGAAATACAATGAAGCAGAAAACACTCAACTGGAAAAGGAAAAGAAAAAAGAATCCAAAAAATGTGAAGATAGTGTAAGGAGCCTCTGGGACAACTTCAAACATATCAACATCAGAATTATGGGGGTGCCAGAAGAAGAGAGAGAGCAAAATACTGAAAACCTATTGGAAGAAATAATGATTGAAAACTTTCCCCACCTGGTGAAAGAAATAGTCTTACAAGTCCAGGAAGCCCAAAGAACCCCAAACAAAAGGAATCCAAAGAGGACCACACCAAGACACATCATAATTAAAATACCAAGAGTAAAAGACAAAGAGAGACTATTCAAAGCAGGGGGGAGAATCCAAGATGGCGGCATAGGTAAACACCTATACTGCTGCCTCGCACAACAATTTCAAAACTACAACTAAAAGACAGAACAGACATCATCCAGAACCACAGGAAAGCTGGCCGAGTGTAAGTTCTACAGCTAGAAGAAAAGAGAGGGGCTCACAGAAACCCAGAGAAGCTGCAAAAAGCCGAGGTACGAGACGCGCGCGAGGAGAGAGCGGGTGCCGGAGTACCTGGCTGGCTTTCTCTGGCGGGAGGGAAACGGAGACTACCAACGGCACTGAACCCCTTATCTTACGACACTAAACCCCAGATCCAGCCGAAACTCATATGGGGGGAGTTTGGACTGTGAAAAGGGAGAGGTGCACGGAAATTTAGGGGAGTCGCAGAAGATAAGGTCCAGTCTCGCACGTGCACGGTGCTGCGCGGAGGACAGATTGCGGATTGTGCCGCTGGCTTTTGCGAGTGGGCGGGAGACAGACCCTTCGAACTGTGCCACTTCTGAGTCCACTGGGCCCCTGTTTCGGGCGAAACCCTGGGGACCTAGTTTCGTGTGGTCCTAGTGTGCAGGGGAGCTGGAAAGGCAGTGGTTGGAGGCACTGCGGGTGCGCGCGCGCACAAAGACCACTCCAGGGATTACCCAGTCACGTGAGACTCAGGGGCCGTGGAGGGCGGGGCCGACTGGAAGGCAAGGCGGTCCCTTAAGCCCTGAGACTCCACCCATCCCAAGCTCAATACAGGCTTCTGCGGCTTTGTGTCTGGTATCATAAAGCTGAATTCAACACAGAAGTTTCCCCGGCATAGTGAAAATGCTGAGACAAGGGAAGGGATCACAAACAGAAGAAATGGAGGGAAAAAAAACGACTGGATATAGAGTTCAAAACCACACTTATAAGGTTTTTCAAGAATATGCTAGAAAAGTTGGATAAATTTAGGAGATGGAAAAGGTCCAACTAAATATGATAAAGGACCAAATAGAAACTAAACATACACTGACTGAAATAAAAAATATTATACAGAGTCCTAACAGCAGACTAGAGAAAGGCAAGAATCAAGTAAAAAATTTGAAATATAAAGAAGCAGAAAACATTCAACTGGAAAAGCAAAAAGAGAAAAGAATCCAAAAATGTGAACATAATGTAAGGAGACTCTGGGACAGCTTTAAGCGTACCAACATCAGAATTGTGGGGGTGCCAGAAGAAGAGAGAGAGCAAGATACTGAAAACCTATTTCAAGAAATAATGACTGAAAACTTCCCACATCTGGTAAAAGAAATAGACTTACAAGTCCAGGAAGCACACAGAACCCCATATAAAAGGAATCCAAAGAGGACCACACCAAGACACATCATAATTAAAATACCAAGAGCAAAAGAGAGAGAATATTAAAAGCAGCAAGAGAAAAACAGTTTATTACCTACAAGGGAGCACCCATACTACTGTCAGCTGATTTCTCAACAGAAACGATGCAGGCCAGACAGGAGTGGCAAGAAATATTCAACATGATGAATAGCAAGAACCTACAACCAAGAATAATCTATCCAGCAAAGCTAACATTCAGAATTGAAGGGCAGATAAAGAGCTTCACAGATAAGAAAAAGCTAAAGGAGTTCATCAACTCCAAACCAGTATTATATGAAATGCTGAAAGGTACTCTTTTAGAAGAGGAAGAAGAAAAAGGTAAAAGCCAAAAAATTATGAACAACAAATACGTATCTATCAACAAGTGAATCTAAAAATTAAGTGAATTAAAAATTTGATCAGCAGAATAAATTTGTGAATATAATAGAATCAGGGGCACAGAAAGGGAGTGGACTGATAATTCTCAGGGGGGAAGGGGTGAGGGGTGTACAGGGAGAGACTGGACAAACATCATACACCTATGGATGAGATCAATGGGAGGGAGCTAAGGGCAGAGGGAGGGGAGGGAGCTGGGTGGAGGGGTGCTATGGAGGGGAAAAAAGAGAAACAAATGTAATAATCTGAATAATAAAGATTTAATTTAAAAAAAAGACACAAGTAGGGTGAAAGTAAAGGTGGAAACAAGTGACAATCAAAGGGCTGGGGTAGCTATTTTAATTTTAAACAAAATAGAGTTTAAGACATACATATTTACAAAGAGGGATATTTTTAATGATAAATGGATCAGCTTACCAAGAAGGTATAACAATTATAAACATAATTGCACCTAACAACATATCCTTCAAATATATGAAGCAAAAATTGATGAATTGGAAGGAGAAACAGTTCAGTAATAATAGTTGAAGGCCTTAATATCCCATTTTCAAAAATGAGTGGAAAAAATAGGCAGAAAATCAATCAGGAAATGGAAAATTTTAACAACACAATAAACAACCTACACCTACTAGATATCATAGAATACCCATTCAACAGCAGTAGAATACACATTCTTCTCAAATGCACACAGGTTAGTCTTCAAAAGAGATCATATGTTTGGCTATACAATAAATTTAAAAGGATTGAAATAATACAAAATATGTTCTCTGACCACAGATGAAATGAAAATAAAAAACTTGGAAATTTTGAAAACTGACAAATATTTGTTTATTAACAACATACTCTTGAATAACAAATGGGTTAAAGAAATCAAAGGGGGATTAGAAAATACTTCAAAGTGAATGAATGAAAAACTTGATTTATCAAAATTTGTGGATGCAGATAAAGCAGAACTTACAAGGTAACTTATAGCTTTAAACACATATATTAAAAAAGATTAAAAGAAGAAAAAATAGAAATTTTAAAAAAGATAAAAAAATCTCTAATAAACTCACCTTATAATTTAAGAAATTAGAATAAGAAAGGCAAACTAAACTGAAAATGTGGGAAAAAGGTAATAAATAATAGAGAAAAAGAAATGAGATAGAGAATAGAAAAATAACAGAGAAAAATAAAAAACAAACAAACATTGGTTCTTTTAAAATAACATCAAAATTCAAAAAGGCTTACCTACTGGCCTTGAATAAATAAAAATGATTATAAGGGAATACTATAAACAACTGTATGCCTACAAGCTAAATAAACTAGATAAAATGGACATATTCCTAGAAACATAAATAACCAAAACTGACGCAAGAAGAAATTGAAAATCTGAATTGACGTAAATAGAATTAGTAAACCACTTCCTTCTCTCTCCTAACAAAGAGAAATCTAGGACTGAATTGCTTCACTGGTGAAGTCTATCAAGTATTTAAAGGAGAGTTAACACCATTTCTTCACAAACTTTTCTAAAATACAGAGGAGGAAACCCAACTCATTCTAATTGGCTAGTATTGCACTGACACCAAAACTAGACAAAGATATAACAAGTAAAAACAAAGAAACAACAACAAAAAACACAGAAATATCTCATTTAAAATCCTCAACAAAATATTAACAAACTGAATCCAGCAACATAGAAAAGGAATTAAACAACTTGACCATGTGGAATTTACCTCAGAAGGCAGGGTGATTACAAAAATCAATGTAATATAGCATATGAATAGACAAAAATTATGTGATTAACTCAGTAGATATGGAAGAAGCATTTAATGAAATCCCAGCCCCTATCATGATGAAACCACTCAACAAAATAGGAATAGAAGGGAAGTTACTCAACCTGGTAAAGACCATCTATGAAAAACTCATGGCTAACTTCATGCTTGTTGTGAAGACTGAAAACTTCTTGCTAAAATCAGGACTAAGACAAGGATGTCTCCTCTTATCACTGCTATTCAATGTTGTAATGAAGATTTACCTAACACAGTTAAGAAAAAGAAATAAAGGTATCCAGATTGGGAAGGAAGAAGTAAAATTATCTTTACGAATAAGTATTAAATTTGGACTGATACATGTTACAATGTGGATTAACTTTGAAAACATTATGCTAAACGAAAGAAGCCACACATAAAAGGCCACAATTTGTATGCTTTTATTTACACGAATGTGAATGAAATAGGCAAATCCATACAGTGAGTTAGTAGGGGGAGAAGAGAAGGGAAATGGAGAGTGACTTTCAATGAGTACTAGGTTTCTTTTTGTGATGAAAATGTGCTGAAATTAAATAGTGGTGATTGTTGCACAACTTTATAACAAACTAAAACACACTGAATTATATACTTGAAAAGGATGAATTCTATAGTATATAAGTTATATCTCAACAAACTCTTAAAAATAATATCTATAATAATAAAAGCATAATATGCTAATTAATTGCACAACCTTCTGGATGAAGCTGGGGCTGCGAGGGAAGCCCGGGTCCTTGGGTGCCAGAAGGATGCCAGGGCTGGCAGCGGGGGGAAGGAATGCCTACTCTTGCAAGAATTTCATGCATTGGGTCTCTAGTATGAAATAAATATGTTGACTAAAAATGGGAAAAAAAAATGCCTTAGCAATGGTGATGCAAGATCAACAATTTTAATTTCCCAAGGCAAGTAGATTCAGATTTCTGTCTGGGTTTAATTCTGGTAGCCCCAGTCGGTTTCAGAGTTCAGTTCTCACTTCTACATGAATTTCAGGTTCTGAATCTCAAATTCACAAACTCCATTAATATTTTTCCCAATTCTCAATCTTGATTTTTCTTCTTTATACCAAACATCTTGAATTGGCTTGTGTGTATCTTGCAGGTCATGCTATTTTGTAAAGATAGAATTTGTTGTCTATAACGCTGATCCTCAACTATTTTTAATTTGTTTTTTTAAATGCTCTTTTAGAAATAGGCACATTAAAATGTGTCTTTCAAAGCTCTTCATTTGGAAATGTGCTCCACAGTGATTTCCTCTCAGCCTTGCAGCGTTTAAACATTCTTCCTGGCTACTGGGAATGTCTTTCTTTCTGCTGGACATCACCTCTCAGTTCTCTGAACCTTTAAAACTATTTGTTGAAATTGATATGATGTGTTTTTATGTAATTCTTTTATAGTAAGCAGGTTTTATCATTAATAAAGGGCTCTTGTTATTTTTAAAAAGAAGTCAAGTTTAAAATAAAATAGAGCAGAAGGATATGATATGAAAGTAACTGAATGAAAAGTTTATTTTCTGCTGCACTTATTGATTAGAAAGAAGGGAGGTGAATAATGAAGCAGGAATAACGAGACAAAGGCTTAGGATAGAATTAACAAGTATATTGTAAGTGGAGGGAAAACAGCCACCGGAAGGGTTTTCCAAGGAAGCTGATCCCACTAAAGTGAACAGCTCCGTTCTCTTTGTGCTGCATCCTTGTGATGCAAGTGAGCATGCCAGAAACCTGGGGTCAGAGGCCCCGAAGCCTTTGGCTGGAGCTGCCTGAGTGAGCCAGTGCAGCATCTGATGCCAGAATGCTTTAAAATGCAAAAGCCAAAAGCAGGGTTCTTTGCGATGTCCCAGCTCCAGTAGATTTCAGTTTTTTAAAAAGTCCCTATGAAAATCTGAGGACATGGCTCATATGTAGAATGGGTGGACAGATACTTTAGGTGTTGTTGAGAAACAACTGGCTCTAAAGTGTTTTATGTCCTCAAATCTTATTCTAATTACATAACCCCTTTAATAGAGGATGGACACAAATGGGTAATATTTTTGTGTCCCTAAGAGTAAGTGCTACTTTTAAGTTAAAAGTTTACTCTGACTTGGATCTGTGTCTGCTGAAGCATGGTGGATAGGATCTCTTTCCACCTTAGGCCAGGCGCGAAGCTAGGCTAATGGTATATAGTCACTGGGGAGCTTGGAAAATCCCCATGTTTAGACCAATTAGAACAGAATCTGATGCTTCTGTCTGGGTGGGTCCTGGGAGTATTTTTAGGACTCCTCAGAAGATTCCAGTGTTCAGGGCTAGAATCACTGATCTAAGTGGAAATGGACTCTGTAGGCCTGGAAACCCACCTCTGCCCACCGATTCCTGGTTTTCCCAGGGCTCTGATGGTCCCAGGGGGCTAAAATCTCTGTCCTTTCTGCCTGCTTTCCTGTGGCATGCAGGTGTATGTTTACCATCTGCACTTCAGAATAAAAAAAAGCTCGAATTGTACCTACTGCTGATCTCCAGGTTTTGTAAATTCTCCCCGCATGTCAGTTTCACCCCAGGATGTTCTCCCACTGAGCCCTACTGGAAGGAGAGGCGCAGAGTCAGCTCTCACAGGCCAGCGCCAGCCAGCTCCAGACCCCATGCCTCCTCAGCTCTGACTTGTTCTTCTCTCCTCTGTGCCCACTCCACAGTACTCGAGTCTCCCTTAGGCAGCAGTAGGGAGTTTTATGCCACCAGATAAATACTTTTCTGTTTGTATGAAAGCTGGCTATCATGGTTTTTCTGCTCAGGTAGCATTATCAGTGGAAGTGGGGTGTCCCTTTTCCCACTGATACCTTGAGAAAAATAATTTTCTGAGACTCGCAGGGGAGCATGAGTGATTTTTATTTCTGTGGAATAACATTCCTGGGTTTTGAAAGTCCCATTGCCCTTAATCCAATCCTGGAAGAAGTGCAGCTGGGGACTCAGAAGAACTAGAAACAAAGCCAGTTTCCCAAGCTTCCTTTCCAGGTGGAGCATCAGGCTGGTTGCAGTTCATCAGTCCATGGTGTGGGGTTCGCGTGGCTGTGGACCATGTGGGCGAATACAGGAGCTCAGGAGCATGATAGCAACCGAGAGAGCCAGGATCCAAGAACCCACCAAAAGCACAAGAGAGCAAACTCCTTTGGGGATTAAATATCTCAAATCTTCCTGTGCTTGCAGTGGCCACGCTTATTCTGCCAATGACCTTTTCCCAGGTGTGACTGACATTTAAGTACCTTCCCTGTTTCACCCAGACTTACGGGGCATGCATCTGTTTTGTCCAGTAGGGAATGGACTGGTGGCTCCCTGGGGAGTATTAAATTGTAGCTTCCTGGCAGAGCTGCACAAATGGCATGCCTATATTTAGCTTTCCCTTAGTCCTTTCTTATTATTAATAACCAGGTTAATTATAATGGTATTCATAACATAATACCTCCTCCCACTTAAAGAATATAGGAAACCTTTGGAAAACACCACGGTCATGTGCCTCATGCTGGGTATATTTAAGCAATTGATCTAGATTATGCTTTATCCTGTGAATCTGACTAAGGTGAATTGTCATAGAGCAGCTCCAGGTGCTTACACATAAGTTGCTGAACATGCAGAATTGAGGGACAGACCTTGAATCAGCATAAGCCCACTAAGTCCATGGGAGCTCCTGGAAGGCAGCCCACCTGTCTTCTGGGGTTGACTGACTTCTGCCTCAATGCAAGTTACATGCTCCTCTTCCCCTGCCTCATTACAAAGCACTTCCATACGACTTGTCTCCTTGAGTCACTTCAACACACCTAGGAAGGTGAGGTGGATGCTGTCTTCCACCTGCAGGGGAAGGGTTCTGCTGAAGCTCAGAGAGATTAAATGGGACAATTTTCCCAAGTATGGGAAATTGGCCAAACTAGAAAACGATGGAGGCAGGACTTGAACCCACAGCTTCTGACCCCAAGTTTAATGCTCTCCCAAACACACCCCCTTGGTCTGTTGGCCATCTCCACCTATGCATGGGGTCAATCAATTTAGGTAGAGAGGAAGTAAGATGAAGAGTAGCAGGCCCCTGCCTTCTAGTCTTGTGAATGGATTCTTTGCCATCCCTGCTTTGAAAGCATGCTTCCTGAAGTGAGTGGGGTCTCACAAAGATCCTGTTTGAGCGTGGTGAATGTTACAGTGCGGGTGAAATATCAATGGCTTTTGTAATCTGAATGGCTAATGAACTGTGATTCCAAAAATAGAATCAGGAACAGCCTCTGTTGGAAGTGAACCAAATCCAGAAGACATGTGGGACTCTAAGAAGTGGCTGCAGAAATATGGCTTAAACGCCCAAAAGCTGTCATTTTATGATGTCCTTGTTGATTGTTCCTTTCGCCATGCTGATGGAGTCGTTGATATAAAAGCCAAACCCAAGAACGAGTCCATACAGACCAATGCGGTAAGTGCGCTCCCCTGGGACTGTGCCTTCTCTTGGTGCCCTAAGTAGATAGGCCAGGCATCCCACAGGCCAGAGTCCAGGGCAGCACCAGGTTAAAGGCAACATGGAGGGAAGCTGCCTGGGGTGTCCATGCAGAAGGACCGTACACTGCTTCTCACCATATACTCCACCTGTAGGGGTGGAGACCAGCTCTGGGAATGTTTTCTAGAGATAAATGAACTGTATAATAATTATACATAAGCCAGGAGCTGGGCTTGTTGTAATTCAGGCATTATATGTCTCAGAAATATGCAATATTATTTCTAAGGAGATGCCCTTTGCTCCTCCATATTGAATGGAAGAAGGAAACTACTTGTGAATATGCCCAAGGCAGGCATCCCTCAATCCTTCTTAAAGATGCACCAATCATAGTGACTGTCAATCAGCGCTTAGTGCTTCCCCAGTGAACACAAATCAGTTCTGTAAGGGGCTAGTACTGGAAGGGTGTATGCATGTTGAGAACTTTTGAAAGCTGAATTCCATTGTGCCAATGGGACAGGAAGGAGCATAGCTTCTCTAAGTGCCCGACTCTGGCTCCCAGGGAAGACTAAGAATCTATAGTAACAGCTCCTAAATACTAACACATGTGAGTCAGAGGGTCTGGGGTTTGAGCCAAGCATTTGCATTTAGATCAAAGCCTCAGATGACGCAGAAGCTTCTGGTCCAGGGGCCACACTTTGAGAAACACTAGATGTAAATAGAACCCCAAATGTCAAAAGTTCAGAATTGTGGAAAGATTAAAAAGTCTCACAATATGAAACAGGACATTGGCTTAAAAGGAATATTCTAAATGTATCTAAACTGAAAAAAAGCTCTAAGAGGAGGTAGGAAAGGCCCAGGTATCCACTGCGAAGTGAAAGCTGAAATGCCAGCAACAACGAAGACTGAGAGAGGAAGTCGGGGTCCTTCTCAAAGGCAAGCTACTTTGTGTATCTCTAATCTCCGGTTCAAAGTCAAGATCGTCACTGAGATGGCTGTCAAGTAGGAAGTGAAACTCCAGGCTCTCCACCACTCAGGCTGACTGGCAATGGCTCCTTGAGGAAGGGTCTTTTTCTCCGCCTGCAGACCACTCGATGCATGTTTGCTCTTTACTGCTCTGTCCTGACAATGAACTGCAAGGAAGAGAATAGAAAAACGGGATTAGAAGAAAAATGCAGAATTGACGTAGACTTGTCTCCTGGCATATATACTGCTGCGGAGCAATTGCTGCATTGGGGGGACATCTCGCCTTTTACCTCCCCTGGACAGTTCCCTGATTTTGTAGACATCATTCAGTAATGTTATTAGTTCAGAAAATAAGTGTAACTAAATTTTCATTTTAAAAGGTACATTAGGGGGAGAGAAAAAATGGTGGCAGAATAGACAAACGTGTCCAGAGACTTGTCGTTGAGCAGAGAGAGAACAGCTGAGGGTCACACTGGGAGTGTTTGTTGGCGAGTTAAGGGACAGATATCCACCAGGAGAAGGTGGGGGACTGCTGGATGGGGCTCCCCTGACCAGGCAGCCCTACTGCTGCAAGGTTTTTCTCCCGGAGCCGCCAGAGGACAAGGAAACCATGCCATCTTGAAGGGGAAAGTGGATGTTATCAGAAGCCTGAAAAGCTACAGCTGCAGCACCCACCAAACAGCTATGAGACCCAGAACACAGCTCTCCACTTGGCACAAACACTTGGATTCAGAGGAGCTCTACACGCCACATGGAAAGGTCAGATTTCACCTAGGATATGATGAGGTCTCTGGTCCCACAGGACAGAGAAACGTGTGCCCTGTGGGAGCTGGACCAGGGGAAAGCTACACCTAGAGAAATCTGTAGCTCTTGTGGCTGGCGAGATACATGAATGTGAAAGGGGCTCTTCAGAGCTGCTAACAGAGGGAATCTCTATAAAACAACCCATTTTGATTTGAGGCAGAAGGACAGCCTAGGAGTTATTAAAATATGCCAGCTGCTTGCACAGGAGTGGGGAAGGGGGACTGAGAAGACATGCGCTCTTTCCTCTTCAGATCCTTGCTTCTGATTGCTAAGCCCAATATATAGGATCACCAATTGGGGACATCCTAAGAGACTCCAGGGGCAAGTTGTTTTTCTGGAACCTGGGGATCAGAGCATGGAATAATCATCAGAGGACTATCTCTGGGGCAACCCAGTCCCACAAAACCATATTGAGTGCCACAGGGAAAGCAGGATCTAAGCACAGGCTAGAGGGGACCTATAGTCTTGTAGGTCAAGACTATATCTCTAAACACTGCCACCCAGGGGCTGACTCACAAATTGGCTCTTTTGTAATCACAAAAGAATAAAGAAATTAAGACACACTGCCTGCTTAAAAACCATGACTTGCTTACAACACTGAGCAGCAGTGGAATGCAGAAAACTGCAATACTGTCCCTACTGGGAAACAGGTGTGCCAAACAAAACAATAGAGGAAGTGAATGACCTTTACTACTGCACATTCTATTCTTTTATTTTTTATTTTTTATTTTTTTATCTTCTAATTAAAAAAAACATTTTTTTCTTTTTTTCTCAATTGATTTTACCTTTTTAATTATTACATTTTTATTTTCGATCAGTATTATTACTACTGTTATTTTAACTTTTTGGGGAAAAAGTGTCATTTTATTTTCTCTTTATTTTACTTTGGGATTAGAGTTCTACATTCTATTTTCATCTTTCCTTTAGCATCATTTTACTCTATTTCAACTCTACCTTTATGCCATCACTCTCTTCCTAACTTTTCCCATTTTGTTGTCTTGTTTCTCTTACCCCTTTCCTACTTTAGATTTTTCCTATTCTTTCTTTTTATCTGGGTAAAATTTCACCCCACTTATATATCTAATTTCCAATCCCCTACTCCAAGTCCATACACACCTCTCTCTTCTCTGTCTTCACCATCCAAAAAATTGTTTTTCTCCATGTCCTTTTGTTGTTGTTTGCTTAAACGTTGATTATATCGATTTTTTATACTTTTTTGTGAGATTGTTTTTGCTTATTCTACTTGTTTTATTTTGCTTTTTGTTTGCTTTGTTTTTGTTTGTTTTTTACTTCTATTTTCCCTCACCTCCCTTGATATTAGTTGTTATTTGTAGTTTGTATTAATCTCTAGGTACTTGTTGCCAGCATTTGTTGGGATTAGTGGCTGTTCTATTGGAGTTTTCTCCTCGTATATATAATTTGTTCCCCTTTTCTTTCTTATGCTCTTTTATTTCTCTCTTGCTCTTTTATATTATTCTTTTTTCTTTTTTTTCTTTTTTCTTCTTCCAATTTCATTTTGGCTCTTCTTTCTTTTCTTTTTTCCTCATTACTCTCTTCTTCTTTCTCTACTTTCCGCTAATTTGTCTTTCTCTGGTGGTCACCTTATTTGTGGTTAATATTGTGAATACATTTCTGTTCAGTGCTTTGTGCATTGTACCTGGTTATGATGTATTTTGTACCTTTAAATTAATGCAGGAGAGAGAGAACTACATAACCAGACACCCAGAGAAGAGAGACCATGGGCAGACAAAGAAACAGTCTGCATATGAAAGAAAAGCAAGCATCACCAGAAAAGGAAGTAAACGAAATAAAGGCAAGCAACCTTCCAGAGAAAGAATTCAGAGAAATGGTCATAAGGTGGCTGAAAAGAATGGAAGACAAATTTGACAATATGAGTAAGAACCAGGAGGATATGAAGAAGAACCAAAAGGAAATGAAGAAGAATCAAGAAAAAATGAAAAATGACATCGTTGCTGTTAAGAAATCAATAGAAAGCATCAAAAGTAGACTAGAAGAAGCAGAGGACCACATCAGTGAGTTAGATGGCAAGGTAGGAAAAATACTCAAGTAGAGAAGATTCTAGGAAAAAAAAATTAAAAAGCAGGAAGAGTCTAACGGAACTTTGGGATAACACAAAACAAAACACATCGGCGTAATAGGGATTACAGAAGGAGAGGAAACTGAGCAAAGAATAGAAAACCTGTTTGAAGAAATAATGACAGAAAACTTCCCTGATAAAGAAAAGAAAAAAACCCACACAAATCTAAGAAGCTCACAGAGTCCCAGCAAAATGAACCCCAAAAGACCAACACCAAGGCACATTATAATTAAATTGGCAAACACCAAGGACAAAGTAAGAATCTTAAAAGTGGCCAGAGAGAGACAGAAAGTTACTACAGAGGAACCCCATCAGACTAGCGACTTATTTCTCAACAGACCTCATCAGGCCAGAAGGGAATGGAATGAAATATACAAAGTCATGCAAAGGAAGTGTCTGAATCCAAGAATACAGTACCAAGTAAGGCTGTCAATCAAAATTGAAGGTGAAATCAGGAGCTTGACAGACAAAAAAATAACTAAGGGAATTTATTACCACCAAACCAGCAATGCAAGAAATGCTAAAGAGTCTGCTGTAAAAAAAATAAGAAAGAAATAGGAAGCAAGGAAAGAACACAGGGGTAAAGAATGAAAATGGCAACAAATAAGTACCCATCAGTAATAACTTTAAATGTAAATGGATTAAATGCTCCAATCAAAATAAATAGGGTAATGGATTGGATAAGAAAACATGACCCTTATATCTGCTGTCTTCAAGAAACCCACCTCAGAAAAAAGACGCATACAGACTGAAGGTGAAGGAATAGAAGGCGGTTTTTCAGGCAAATGGAAATGAAAAAAATCTGGGTAGGAATATTTATATCTGACAAATTAGATCTCAAAGTGAAGGACATAACAAGAGATAAGGAAGGCCACTTCATAATATTAAAGGGAACAATCCAACAAGAAGAAATAACTCAGGTAAACAAATACGCACCCAATACAGGAGCACCCAAATACATAAAAAATCTCCTGGAGGATATCAAGGGAGAGAATGACAACAATACAGTCATAGTAGGGGACTCTAATACTCCCCTATCATCATTGGACAAATCCTCTAAACAAAAAATAGGAAAAGAAACACCAATCCTAAATGACTCACTAGACCAGATGGAATTAATTGACATATTTAGAACATTTCACCCCAAAGCCACAGGATTTAAACATAAGACAGGAAACTATAAAAATACTAGAGAAATCCACAGGCAGCACAATCTCAGACATATGCCGAAAGAACTTCTTCACTGATACTGCTCTAAGGGCAATGGAAGCTAAAGAGAAAATAAAATAAATGGGACTACATCAAAATAAAAAGCTGAGGAGAACCCAAGATGGCGGCATAGGTAAACACCTACACTGCTGCCTCGCACAACAATTTCAAAACTACAACTAAAAGACAGAATGGACATCATCCAGAACCACAGGAAAACTGGCAGAGTGGAAATTTTACAACTAGAAGGAAAGAGAGGGGCTCACAGAAACCCAGAGGAGCTGCAAAAAGCTGAGGTATGGAGACATGCGCGTGGAGAGAGCGAGAGACGTCGAACCTGGCTTTCTCTGGCAGGAGGGAGACAGAGACTCTCAAAGGCATTGAACTCCTTATCCTACGACACTAAACCCCTGATCCAGCCAAAACTCATATGGGGGGAGTTTGGACTGTGAAAAGGGAGAAGTGCAAGGAAATTTAGGGGAGTTGCAAACGATCAGAAGTCTGGTGGTGTGCATGGCACTGCGCCTCAGAGGACTGACTGCTGATTGTGCCGCTGGCTTTCACGAGTGAGCAGGAGACAGACCCTCCCAACTGTGCCACTTCTAACTTCACTAAACCCCACTTTCGGGCAAAACCCTGGGGACCCAGACTCATGTGGTCCCGGAGCACAGGGGATCTGGAGGGGCAGCAGTCTAGAGGCACTGCTAGACAGTGTGCCCACAGGGATTACCCAGTCACATGAGACTCAGGGGCTGTGGAGGGTGGGCCCAACTGGAAGGCAAGGCATTCCCTTAAGCCCTGAGACCCCATCCATCTTAAGCTCAACAGAGAGGCTTTTGTGGTATCATAAGGCTGAATCCAACACAGAAGATCTCCCAGCATAGTGAAAATGCCGAGACAAGGGAAGAGATCACAAACAAAAAAAATGGAGGAAAACAAAGGACTGGATATAGAGTTCAAAACCACGCTTATAAGGTTTTTCAAGAATATCCTAGAAAAGTTGGATAATATTAGCAAGTCCCAAGAGGAGATGCAAAAGGACCAACTAGAGATGCAAAAGATCCAACTAGAGATAAAGGACCAAATAGAAATTAAAACATACACTGACTGAAATAAAAAATAATATTCAGAGACCTAACAGCAGACTAGCAGAAGGCAAGAATCAAGTCAAAAATTTGAAATATAAAGAAGCAGAAAACACTCAACTGGAAAAGCAAGAAGAGAAAAGAATCCAAAAATGTGAAGATAATGTAAGGAGCCTCTGGGATAGCTTCAAGCATACCAACATCAGAATTGTGGGGGTGCCAGAAGAGAGAGAGCAAGATACTGAAAACCTATTTCGAGAAATAATGACAGAAAACTCCCCACACCTGGTAAAAGAAATAGACTTACAAGTCCAGGAAGCACACAGAACCCCATATAAAAGGAATCCAAAGAGGACTACACCAAGACACATCATCATTAAAATACTAAGGGCAAAAGACAAAGAGAGAATATTAAAAGCAGCAAGAGAAAAACAATTAATTACCTACAAGGGAGCACCCATATGACTGTCAGCTGATTTCCCAACAGAAACGATGCAGGTCAGACGGGAGTGGAAAAAAATATTCAACGTGATGAATAGCAAGAACCTACAACCAAGAATAACCTATCCAGCAAAGCTATCATTCAGAATTGAAGGGCAGATAAAGAGCTTCACAGATAAAAAAAAGCTAAAGGAGTTCATCAACTCCAAACCAGTATTATATGAAATGCTGAAAGGTACTCTTTTAGAAGAGGAAGAAGAAAAAGGTAAAAGATAAAAAATTATGAACAACAAATACGTATCTATCAACAAGTGAATCTAAAAATTAAGTGAATTAAAAATTTTATCAACAGAATAAACTGGTGAATATAATAGAATCAGGAGCACAGAAAGGGAATGGACTGATAATTCTCAGGGGGAAAGTGGGGAGGGGTGTACAGGGAGTGACTGGACAAAAATCATACACCTATGGACTCATCAATTGGGAGGGAAGGTAAAGGTAGAGGGAGGGGTGGGAACGGGGTAGAGGGGAGCTATGGAGGGGGAAAAAGAGAGACAAATGTAATAATCTGAATAATAAAGGTTTAATTTAAAAATAAAAAATAAAAAGCTTTTGCATAGCAAAAGAAACCACCACCAAAACAACAAAAAAGCCCACTGTATGGGAGAGCATATTTGCAAATGTTATCACTGATAAAGGTTTAATCTCCAACATCTCCAGCCAACTTATACAACTTAATAAAAGGAAGAGATGTGATCCAATAAAAAAAATGGGCAATGCACCTAAATAGAATCTTTTTGAAAGAAGACCGAAGGAAGGCTAAGAGACACATGAAAACATGCTTAAAGTCACTAATTATCCAAGAGATGCAAATCAAAATGACAATGCGATACCATTTCACATCCGTCAGAATAGCTATCATCAACAAATCAACAAATGACAAGTGTTGGCAAGGATGCAAGAAAAAGGAACCTTGGGAACCTTGCACTGCTGGTGGGAATGCAGACTGGTGCAACCATTGCGGGGAACAGTATGGAGGTTCTTCAAAAAACTAAAAATGGAACTCTCATTTGACCCAGCAATCCCACCTCCTAGGAATATATCCTAAGATACTAGAAACACCAATCAGAAAGGATATAAGCACCCCCATGTTCATAACAGCACAATTTATAATAGCTACGATTTGGAAACAGCCTCGGTGCTGGTCAGCAGCTGAGTGGATTAGAAAACTATGGTACATATACACAATGGAATACTATACTGCCGTAAAAAAGAAAATTCTTACCATTTGCAGCAACCTGGATGGAAATGGCGAGCATTATGCTAAGTAAAATAAGCCAGTCAATGAAAGAAAAATACCACATGATCTTACTCATTTATGGATAATAAAGAACATTATAAACTGATGAACAAAAAGAGACACAAAGGCAGTAAAGTATCAAACAGACTGTGAAATTACAGTGGGAAGGTTAGGGAGAGGTGGGGTAGAAAAGAGATCAACCGAAGGACTTGTATGCATGCATATAACCATAACCAATGGACACAAGTCGGGGGTTAGGGTATGAATGGGAATGGGGCGGGAGGAGGCAATGGGAAGGTATGTATAGATGTAATACATTAATAAAAAAATTTTAAAAAACGAAAGGTACATTAGGCCCTGGATATTTTAGAATATGAATCCTCAGAGAGAAGGTGGGGTTGGGGATGGTGGTGGTAAGAAATCAACCAAAGGACTTGTATGTATGCGTATTAGCATATCCAATGGACACGAATACTGGGGTGGTGGGGGGCTGGTCTTTGGGAAGAGCGTGGCGGGGGGTTGGGGTCAGTCAGGGAAAAAGAAGACATATGTAATACTTTAAACAACAATAATAATAAAAAAAAGAATATGAATCCTTGCCCATTTGGACCTAGCTTACTTCCCCTTCCTGGCCATGCGGAGGTGCACTCAGGCCTTTCCAACACAGAATTTCTCCTTCCCTCAACAGTTTTATATGAAATTTTATAGGAAAAGTTTGAATAATTTGGCTTATAGATATTTTGCCTTAATTTTCTTGTGCTAATAAATAATAATATAGTAAAAGTTGAAAAGTATACAGTACAGCTTTCCTCTTTCACAAATAATGAAAAAAAGGGACAGTTTTACTTTTAGTATTTGGGGCTACTTATCTGAAATCAGATTTATGCCCAAAATTGTGATGTGTATAAGTTAAGGAAAACTGAGGCTGAGAAAGATGTAGATTATTTAAAATTCTCCCAGACTACCATGGGCAGGGCCTCATAAACTCTTAACTATAAGAACCAGTTTGTAGGTACTGATCTAGGAAACTCGTTTGCACTGAGAAATAAATGACTAAAAAGGCCTCGCTGTGTAGCATTTCCAAGATAAAGAGCTGGTGGGAGGAGGAGATAGAATTTATTTCTAATTAGGACATTTCAGTCAAGGTCTAGTAACGTGAAATTTTAGGGCACCCCTGAAATCACATCACAGGCACGGTTGCCTATGCTGCTCACGTACAAAGCCAGGCCTGATGTTCCCAAACCTACTCTGGTCTCACCGTCTATTCCTCTAGAGCCCTTTATTGAGCCCTTGCTTTATAACCGACAGTCTGGTTTTGGGGAAAGTGCACCAGAATTGGAGTGAGGAGACGTGGGTATGAACTGTTTCTACCAGTTACTAATTATGAGATGTTGAGCAATAATTTAGCCTCGTGTAGTCTCACTCTCCACATCTGTAGTAGGTGGTGTAAAGTCCAAATGAAAAGAAATGCATGTCTGAGCACAGAGCCTCGAGCCCAGGAGATGTCCAGCAGACATTGCCCAAATGCACTCAACAGTGTGCACTTATAGAATGCTCATGTTCTTTACACAGAAGTTGCATATTTGTGCTTCTCACATCACACATGACAAAACAAAGTCATAGGGCCTCCGGAAGGTGTGGCAACTCACCTGACATGTCATGGCAGGTGGAGGCCGGGTTTGCACTCAGACCTGCTTGGCTCTCACATGGTGCCTTCTCCATTCTGAAACTCTGCTGCCTGACCCTGGATTCGCACACCATAAGGTTTGGTGTGTTTCTACTTGGGAGTGTGTAAGGCTCAATGGACAGAGGCTGCATGTTGGGATTGAGAAGACAAGACTCTTGTGAGTGCCATCCCAGGAACGTGGTGAGACTGAGAGAACATCCTTCGCCTGGGGCTGTGGGGAGATGTGCTTCTCCTCTGCCCGCTTTGGTGGCATCAGGGCTGATTTCATCAACGCCTTCAACCCTGTTCACATCAGTCACCACAGGGCCCCTGAATCTCACTGTGTGTGGCTCTGACTCCCTTTCCTGAGCCTCCTCCCTTTCTCCCTGACTCCCAGACCCCCCCACTGTGCCTTCTGGACCTAGAAGTCATCTGCAAACCCTGAAGCCGCAGATGATCTGAAAACCCTTCTGCTCCTCTGGGTTCTCTCTTGCAGACCCTAGTTTCACTATCCTTCCTCTTCACTGCTTCTTGATCATTCTCCTGCCCTCTTCCCATGTCATCAGAATATACCACCCACTACACCTTCTGTGGTTGTCACCTGTGCCCGAGGCCACCGCTGTCAGTCCTTGATGATTAAGCTTGCGGCTTGCTGTCACTGGCCCTGTTTTAATTCTTAGTGATATCAATACCATGTAGATGGCCTGGCCTTTCATTTCTCTGACTTACTCTTCTGCGACATTCTCCTCTACTCCCTATATACCACTCCTGTCATAGGTTATCATTGACATTGTCATTACAAATAGCTGTGTAATCATAACCCATATAATTCCAAAGATCCACTGTTTGATCACTTTTTTAGGTCATTTCCTCTGCTGTCTGAATTGCATCAACCTTTCAACCCCTCTGGGATATCTGATTTGTTGTTTCTGCCATCTTTTCTCTGTTCTCTCTATTCTTTAGTCCCCCTCACACCCTCAACTACTTTTTCTCTCTTACATTCTTGCACTCCCTGGAAAAACCCCACCCCTGGTTAAATCCACTTCTGCCATTTCTGCCGTATACCTGTGCAGATGACTCTAGTGGGTGAAGAAGGAGAAAAACACAGCCATGCGTCTGGCTTCACCTTCAAGCCCTGACCATAACATAAGGCAGGTTTTGTGTGCTGCACCACAATCCCATGTCCTCTCCCAGTCCACGCAGACTCTCTTCCTGCCAGATGTCTACCTACCTCTTTCTCTTCTAACTTCAGCATCTTCTCCATGCTCATTCTCAGCAGGTGACCTTGTTTCTGTTGCACCGAACTTTGAAGTGAACATTCATGAACACCTACTAACAGCTACAAATCTCCTAGCATCTGTGTCTGGATATTCTGTTTCTTCTAGGATGGTTGACTGCCCTTGCTTCTGTCTAAGACCAACCCCTCCATGTGCGCACTGATCCCAATTCCCTCATTCATCCATTCTCCTCCTCTCTAATTCATATTATCAGTATTGCCCTCATTTCTAAATCTTTTCCATCAGCATATAAACATGATGCTATTTGTTCCATCTTAAATAGAGTCTGTTCACTCTCTACTGCTCTCCAGCCCTGCCTCCTTAGCCTCATTTCTCAGCTCCTCTCCAGAATTCAATCCCCCAAGAATTTTATACATTCCCACTCCTCTCTAGAATTCAACCCCTCAAATGTTTTATTCATCCCACTCTCCAATTCTGTGCTTCCCCTACACTCTTGAATGCACTTCAGTCAGGCAAAGGCCCCCTCTCCACCAAAACCCACTTTGAAGGGACACCTAAGTTGCTGAATGCAGGGATCAATTCAGTTTCTTTCTGTTATCAATATTGGATGTAGTTTGGTTACTTCCTTGAATTCTCTTTGTTACAAAAAATGCACTGTCCTGTTTTTCCTTCTCACTTCCACTCTTTCTCAGCATTCTTTTTTAGTTCTTTCCTAGCTAGATGCTGAAGGCCTCAAGGCGCAGTACTCAGACCTCTTCCTGTCTGCACTGATCCCTCGTGTATCCCTGCTGGAAACATTAGCTTCTCTGGGGCACAGACAAGGTTGCACACATCCTTCTGCCTCCGGATAGAGCAGACCCCAGTGCACGCTTGGTTGAACCAACAGTGAGATGATTATACATAGGAGTGAGAGTTATGAACTGTATGACTAAGTCAGAGATGGAGGTGCCATCTGGAGACTTTTCATGGTGAATGGTTTCTGAGTGGCTTCTGTCCTTTGTCCTTTCCTTAGGAGACCAACAGGAAAACAGTCCACGCGAAATACTGTAGCAGATTTGTCCATGCTCCCTGGAAGGATGGGAGCTTGGTCCACGTCTGCATTACCAAGGAGAAGTGCATGTGGTACACTGAAAGAATCCATGAGGTCCTGGCCCAGATCCGGTGCAGGTTGGTGTGTTTGCAGGAGGGTACAATTCAAATCTGTTTGACCTCTTTCTAAAAGCATAACCAAGAGAAATAGCCAGTAAACATGTTAAGTCTAGTTTGTTGGTGGTTTGCTGATGGCCTTGTTGTTAATACCAAAGGGTGATGTTTGGATTCAGATTCTTAAAAACAGCAAAGGTGTAGTTAACAGGGCTGGTTGTGCATCACTGTTATCAGCTAAGGTACGCTTCTCTTCAGAGTTGTGGG
Organism: Lasiurus cinereus; assembly: GCA_011751065.1. Classification (NCBI taxonomy): domain Eukaryota; kingdom Metazoa; phylum Chordata; class Mammalia; order Chiroptera; family Vespertilionidae; genus Lasiurus; species Lasiurus cinereus. The sequence continues at coordinate 8,058,454 of JAAGEH010000041.1, read as the reverse complement.
CAAAGGTATTTTTAGACTGTATTCTATATGTCCTCTTGAATATTATATTTCAGGGTGACTGTTACAATGTGAAACATTTGTTTATAGTGGGAAAATTTATATGGATACTAGAGGTCTGGTGCCTGAATTTGTGTACCGGTGGAATCCCTCAGCCTGGCTGGCAATGAGGCTGATCAGGCTGTCTCACCCAGTCCCAATTGGGGTGGCCAGGGGGAGGAACTAGGGAAGGTTGGCCGATTGTGGGGGCACATTGTCAACCAAAGGGCAGTTCCTGCATTGAGCATCTGCCCCCTGGTGGTCAGTGCATGTCATAGCGACCAGTCAGTCAGTCATTTGGTTGACCAGTCCTAGGCTTTTATATACACTGAGTGGCCAGATTATTATGCCACTAAGTGTATACAGATATGCTAGAAATCAGCTAGAAATAACATCATGTGATTCCTCTCCACCCTGCTGTTAATATCTGCTGTGGCCACAACCTCAGATCCCTGGGGATGATCCACCTTATGATTTCACTTACCAAGGCAGGGACAGCTTAGACCCTGAGAACTGGATCCATTCAGGTACATGGGCTCTGGGTCAGAGAAAACTGGATTCTAACCCCCACTCTGCTCTTGCTATGTGACCCTGGGCAAATTTGTTGATGTTTTTGGGCATTGGTTTCCTCGTTTATAACATGGGAATAGTAATGCCATTTAGAAATATGTTTTATGGATTAGATTACATACTAAATGTAACGAGTATAGGTGAGTACCCGCCTGCAGTAGCCACTTGGAAATGAGAGTTCCCTACTTCCTTCTGTATTTTCTGTGTAAGGGTATAGGCTGCAGACACCTGTCTCCATATTAAGTCTTTGGAGCCCCAACTTCTTAAAACCGAGTTGGTGATGGGTTATTAGTGATGGGTTATCAGAAAAATGAATTATTGTGTCTGGAGTCTTCTCTGCTTATAGTTGCAAGGTTGACTTTTGGAAAGAGTTGTTTCGATTTTAGGTCTGGGCAAAAGGATGCTGCTTAGAAGACATTCCACCTGGCAGCTTTTGTCCCTCTTGTCACACCAGGTTTGTTGGAAAGTCTCTCTCCTTCTCTGTTTCCCATGGAGAATTGGTATCATTTCTCCCTTAAATGCTGTGGAAGTAACCCCTGAAGCCATCTGGGACTGGAGTTTTTCTTTGTGGAAAGGTGTTCTTTTTTTCTGCCAGTCTTTTTTTTTTTAAATAAATCTTTATTGTTCAGTTTATTACAGATGTTCCTCTTGTTTCCCCCACATAGCTCCTCTCCATCTGATTCAACACCCCTACCCCATTCCCTTACCCACTGTCACTGTCCTCATCCATAGGTGTAAGATTTTTGTCTAATCTCTTCTTGCACCTCTCATATCCCCTTTCCCCTGAGAATTGTCAGTCCATTCCCTTTTTTATGCCCCTGATTCCATTATATTCACCAGTTTATTCTGTTCATCAGATTTTTTATTCACTTGATTTTTAGATTCACTTATTGATAGGTATGTATTTATTATCACTTTGTTGGTCATAATTTTTATCTTTATCATTTTCTTCTTCCTCTTCTTAAAGAATACCCTTCAGCATTTCATATAATCCTGGTTTGGTGGTGATGAACTCCTTTAGCTTTTTCTTGTCTGTGAAGCTCTTTATCTGATCTTCAATTCTGAATGATAGTTTTGCTGGGTAGAGCACTCTTGGTTGTAGGTTCTTGCTATTCATCACTCTGAATATTTCCTGCCACTCCCTTCTGACCTGCATAGTTTCTGTTGAGAAATCAGCTAACAGTAGTATGGATACTCCCTTGTAGGTAACTAACTCTTTTTCTCTTGCTGCTTTCAAGATTCTCTCTTTATCTTTTGTCCTTGGCATTTTAGTTATGATTTTTCTTGGTGTGGTCCTCTTTGGATTCCTTTTGTTTGGGGTTCTCTGCACTTCCTGGACTTGTAAGTCCATTTCTTTCACCAGGTAGGGAAAGTTTTCAGTCATTATTTCTTCCAATATCTTGCTCTCTCTCTTCTTCTGGCACTCCATAATTCTGACGTTGGTACACTTGAAGTTGTCCCAGAGGCTCCTTATACTATCTTCACATTTTTGGACTCTTTTTTCTTTTTCTGGTTGGGTGTTTTTTGCTTCCTCATATTTCAAATCTTTGATTTGATTCTTGGGGTCCTCTAATCTGCTGTTGGATTTCTATATGTTATTCTTTATTTCAGACAGTGTATGCTTAATTTCTGGCTGGTCCTTTTCATTTTTTTTTTTTTGCATTTTCATTAAGGTCCTTGAAGGTCTCACTAAGTTTCTCAAAGGTCTCATTAAGTTTCTTGGCGGTTTGTAGAAGATTCTTGAGTAACCTTATAAATATAGTTTTGAACTCTATGTCCAGTAGTTTGCTTTCCTCCATTTCTTTCATTCATGACATGTTTCTTTCTCTCCGTATTTTGGCTGCTTCCCTGTGTTGATGGAGTGGCTTTGTGTGCTCATTGTCCTTTATGGCCCAGTAGCTCTGCCTCCCTAATCACCTGAGGTGTACATTCTTGGTGCACCCCTTTGTGAGCTGGGTACATAGTCTTGTTGTAGTTAAGCCTTGATTGCTATTGGTACACAGGGAGGAATTGACCTCCAGGCCAACTGACTGTGAGGATTAGCTGTGTCTATAATGGAAGAACTGCTATGCTGGAGACATTTCTATGGGGTAGAACTTGCTTCAGTGGGGCTTTGGTGCTCACTGAGTCTGCCTCTTGAGTGTGTCTGTTATGTATGTGAAGAGTTGAAATCTGGTGTCATCTCACACTGACCTCTAGGTATACTGGTTCCTGGATTTCCAAGGAGGTGCAAGTCAGCTAGTGTGTGAGATCACCCAGCAGGAGCTACAGGGAAATATGCAGATTTCTCCTCTTTGCTTGGAGTTTGGAAGTTTTGGAGTTGTCTGACACAATTGCAATTTGTTAGAGTAAGCTGCTAAAGAGCAGGCCATTCATATGCAAAAGCTGCTGCATATAGCTTGATGGGTTTGTAAACTGGGCAGGGTGGGGTCTCAGAGAGTCACTAGGTTAGGGCGTGACAGGTAGCAATGGCTAACAGTCAGCTCTTTCTGCATCTCTGCATTTCCGTGTTCTGTTCCGTGTCCCACGTTCCGCACCCCAGTGCAATAAACAATGATTCCTGTGTGCACCTCTGCAAGAAAGCCACCTTCTGACCCGATGGCAGACAGTCCAGTTTCTGCCTATATGAGTCTAGGTCCCCAGAATCTCTCTGGAAACTGGAGTTCAGAGCAGTTCAGGAACTTGTAACTCCATCACAATCGATGAAAACAGTGCATACCAGCCCAATTTGTGAGTGTCTCCATACCTCTGCCTTTCTGAGCCTCTGGACATCCTACCAGGTCTTAATGCACTTTTTTCTTTCCTTCTAGTTGTAGAACTGCCACCCCACCAGCTTTCCCATGGTTCCGGGGGATAGTCGTTTTGTCTTTTAGTTGTAGTTTTGATGTGGTTGTGAGAGGCAGCACATACAGGTGTATACCTTATGCCACCATCTTGGTTCTCCCTGTGGGGAGGTTTTTAATTAGGTATTCAGTTTTTGTAAATGCTCATCAAGCTGATATTGGTAACTTGTCATCTTTATTTTCTAAGCAGTCTTACTAGAAGTATCTATTTTATTCATCTTTTTGTTGTTGTTGTTGTTATTGTGTGTTTTTTTTCTGTGTAGTGTTTTCTCCTTTCTATACCATTAACTGTTACTCTGACTCTTTTTATTCATTTCTTTTCCCTTACTTTTGGTTTAAGTACATTAACTGTTACTCTGACTCTTTTTATTTATTTCTTTTCTCTTACTTTTGGTTTAAGTATCTTAGGATAGATATCACTGATTTGAGACTTTTCTTTCTAGTATAAACATTTATTTTTCTTTGTTTATTTTTGTTTGTTTTGCTTTTATCTTATTATTTTTATTTTTATTGATTTCAGAGAGGAAAACATCAATGATGAGAGAGAATCATTGATCTGTTGCCTCCTACATGCCCCCTACTAGGGATCGAGTCTGCAATGTGAGCATGTGCCCTTCACCATAATCAAATCCAGGACCCTTCAGTACACAGGCCAACACTCTATCCATTGAGCCAAACCAGCTAAGGCAGTGGTCGGCAAATGCATTAGTCAACAGAGACAAATATCAATAGTAAAATTATTGAAATTTCTTTTGAGAGCCAAATTTTTTGAACTTAAACTTTTAATGTCACTTTTTCAAAATAGACTCGCCCAGGCCGTGGTATTTTATGGAAGAGCCACACTCGTGGGGCCAAAGAGCCGCATGTGGCTTGTGAGCCACAGTTTGCTGACCACGGGGCTAAAGCATAAACATTTATTTTACAAACTTTCCTCTGAGTAGCTCTTTAGCTATCTCTCACAAATTCTATTATGTTGTATTTCATTTCATTCAATACTCTCCAGAGACTGTCCTGTTAGTTTTAGCTGCCTAGGCCTTCCTGAACTCTGAACTCAGTTTCAGGTATTTTTCCATTTGCTGCTCCCTCACCCAGGCTTTGCCTGCAGCCATGAATGTAAGTTTGCATCCTGTGATGGGAGTCCAGCCCATCCTGAAGCAGCCCTGCACACACAGTAGCCTGGCGCTTGGTCACTTCACTTGTTGAAATCAATGAAGATAATTTGCAAGGGGCTCAGTCCTGGGTTAGAGACATGAAGGTGAGAAGGAGGCTTGGCTGGGCGAAGTGGCTGCGCTGGATCACTGCTGAGTTTATCCTGGGGAAATCCCAAAGGAAATACTTTGAGCTCCAAGAATGGCAGTGGCTTTACACACATGCTCATCTGGTTTCCTCAGGTCACATGAACCCAGTCTCGGTGGTCCGTGTCTTCTGAGGGTTTGGCCCTCCCAGCAGCTCAGAGCCCAGCCTCAGCCTATTCCTCCACAGGAGTCAGGGGTGCCTGGCATTGTGCATGAGGTCCATTGAGGCTTCAGAAATGTGCTGGCATTTCCAGCGGACCGTGGTCAGCAGGGTTAGAAGGAAAATGATCTGAAGCCATAGCTGAGGGCTTCAAACTCTCAGATGACTGCAAATAATTTACTTTTGACTTTGGAACCCAGTATTGGATTTATTTTCTGTCCCGTTAATTTTCCTGGTTCTGTTTCAGAAAGGAGGAGTCAATGGGGGAACCAGCCCAATGTAGTATTGGCCACAGAAAGCCTTCAACTTGAGTAATCTGTCTGCAGGAGACTGAATGTAACAACGCAGCCTAGCTCCGCCCCCATCTCATGAAGTTCTTAGGAAGGTGCTTTTGCTCTACAGGCCCTAACCATTCACGTTCAAACTACTTTCTGCTTAGGATTGAATGGCTACAGACTGGGAGTCGAATCCTCTTTGGGAAGGTGTATAAGGACTGCATCTACATCCTCATTGATACGTCTCACTCAATGAAGGGCAAACTGGACTTGGTGAAGGACAAGATCATCCGGTTTATGCAGGTTAGATGAGCTACCAGCCCATGCACTGGGGACTGTGTATCAGGAAAATATCTCCACTGGGCATCACTGCTGTGGGAATGGAGGTGCACTGGCGAGGTCTGTGCTAAATAAGTCCACAGGAAAGCCAGGCATTTCAGGAAAAGGCTCCTTTTCCCGGGAGAGTCCCAACTCTCATTGACAAGAGGACCTTCCTTTGGTGGGTTCTTTCTGTAACACATGGGCTACCAAGGGAGCTTCTGTGTCCACTGCTCCAGGTTTCTTTGTCTTGAGTTCTGTGGCATGCACATACCTCCATGGTTTTGTCTGTAGGTCGCACTGGAATTTTAATTCTCAGGGGGTAAGAGGGCTGTGTGCATGCAGATGCAGCCTGGTGGTCAGGAGCTTCCCATGCTCACTCTGCCTGGCTGCCTCTGGCTTGTTGACCTGAAGCAGACATCATGTGTCCTAACCCCAAGTTCCCACACCTGAAAATGGGCACCACAGCATTGTCACGGTCCAGAGGTAGTGAGGTATTAAGCACAGGGAATAACTGGGGGGCGTGGATAACTACAAAGTGCAGCTTTTCATTGGGAAAACTTGTTGGAGAAATAAGGGCTGATGGGAGGCAAGGGAGCAGTTGTGTTATGGGGTCATAGCCCAGTCAGAAAGTGACCAACATAGAACTCTGCTCAGATTTCTTTTCTGAAGCATATTGCATTTAGTGAGAGTACTTGGTGTGTCATTAATATCAGTCTTAGAGACAACATTTAATGTCACACTACGTATAAACACACACATATATATATGATATATAATATATATTCATGCTTATATGGTATATTTATAAAGGTTTACTGTCTAAATTGTGTATAACTTACTTAAAAACCTCTTGTACTAGAAAAGATTTCCTCTGTTGAATGTGATTTTTACCTTCTAGAACTGAAAATAGATATCATGGTCAAATCATAACCTCTCCTAATATTTTCTTACATTTGAGTGGTTTGAAGGTTAAATAATAATTGTGTCTTACAGGAACAGCTGAAATTTAAAAGAAAGTTCAATTTTGTGCAGTTTGATGCCCAAGCAGTTGCTTGGCGGGAAAAACTTGTTGAAATCAATGAAGATAATTTGCAAGGAGCTCAGTCCTGGGTTAGAGACATGAAGGTGAGAAGGAGGCTGGGCTGGGCGGGCGAAGTGGCTGCGCTAGATCACTGCTGACCTTATCCTGAGGAAATTCCGGAGGAAGTGCTTTGAGCTCCAAGGATGGCAGTGGCTTCACACACATGCTCATCTGGTTTCCTCAGGTCACATGAACCCAGTCTCGGTGGTCCGTGTCTTCTGAGGGTGTGGCCCTCCCAGCAGCTCGGAGCCAAGCCCCAGCCTGTTCCTCCGAAGGGGTCAGGGCTTGCTGCTCCCCCTTTCCTTCCTCCGCTGTCCTGGTTTCCACTGGGGCCCACGGTGGCAGGTGCCCTTCTCCCCACTCCCACCACCACCACTCCCACCAAGTGCAGACTGAGGCTTTGGTTCTGTAGAGAGGCAGAGGGGAGGGGCTTTGGAATGTCAGGTCGATGCAAGGAGGCGTTCTCAGGACTCTCCCAGACTCTTCAGTGAGCACCAGGGTTTGTGATGTAAAAGCCAAGAGAGAAGATTGCCTTGTAGCTGTGGCATCCAGGCTGAGTACACCTGGACAGCTCTACCAATTTGCAGGCGTCCCAGAAAAACTCTTCCACCAGTGCCTGGCTGTATCCTGGCCAGGAAAGCCAGTGTGTTTCTCCTGACGGCATGTGCCGTCGCGCCCATATTTTGGCCAGTGGCTGTCCTGTGCCAGCCACTTGTCTGGCTTTTTTCACTGCGAGTTTTGGAGTGGTGCCAGTGCTCTGCATCCTTGGGCAGAAACTGCAGGAGTTTTTAAAACTTACAGTTTCCTCATTGTACCTCCAGTTCGCTAATGATGCTCACTGATGCTTGTGAATACTGGGTGTCAGGAATCAGTCCTGGTTTGAAACAAACATTTACTGGTCAGGGAGTGCTCAGGCTGTAGGTCTAAGCCATGCTGACAGCAGAATGAGCAGTGGCTGTGTTGGCGCTTCACGCGGACACAGGACTCAGAGCTCTGCCGCCAGGACAGGCCTGATGGCACATCCAGGGGCTGGCTTCTTGGGACGCCTTAAATTATTATCTCAATATCATTTTCACATATCTTTTATTTCACAAGTACTTTTTTTTCTTTCTGGAAGCAGAACATAATATTTGTTTGAGATCTTTCTTGAGATTCAAGTGTGTGCTGGCTATCTCTCCCTCTTTTCTGTAGGTCGGGAGTTCCACAAACACTCTGCATGCCCTGCAAATTGCTTTTGCTGATAAAGAAACACAAGCAATTTACCTTTTGACAGATGGGAGACCTGACCAGGTACTTATCAGAGCTGGGGACAAAGAGGGACTCACCAATGCCCTGAACCTCGGTGCCGAGAAGGGATTGGGGCCTTTTAAACTGCCATCTAAAAGCTGTTGGAAGGTGTCTCCTTGGCTGAGGGTCCCAGAACCTAAGTGAGAAGATACTGGAGCAATTCCTTTGTCTAAGAAAGCATTAAGGACATTTATGTGGCCTTGAGTGCTGTCTGGTTCATAGCCACACACCCACAGGCCTGGAGACCATGCCATGTAAGGAGCTCTCCGCCCTCCATTGAACTCTGGTTTACATTTTATTATAAATGAAGAGGGAAAAGGTTCTTTTTTTTGGGGGGGGGTGCGGGGGGGAGGCTCTGAATCTAAACATGTCACTGCACAACGCCCTTGGTTTTACCCCTAATGTTAATTTGATGATCATTTAAATGAAAGCCTGCCTTTCTAGTGGAATGTTCTTTGTTTTGGTTAGCCTGACTAGAAATATTTGAAAGTTTTAGCGGAGTCTGGTCATCTTCTCTTGAGCTTTGTGAATGAGAGACTAATGCTCTAGGCATTAAGTAAATATACAAATTTGCAGGCCAATGCCTTGTAAATGAACCACTAGAGTGAACTGGCACCAACTTGTCTCCTTCATTGAGAGCTGTGTACATATGAAGAGAACTAGGCAAGTAGTGTACTATACCCTGTGTCCAGTGGCCCAGGGATGAAATAGCAGAGCAACTGGGCTCACTGCGGCCTTGGGCATATTGAGGCCAAGGCAGTGTATGTAAAGTTGTACTTGATATGGTTTTCCCATCTGCGTCACTGCGCTTTCTCTCAGAAGCAGTGTTGTGTCCTGTTCACCAGCTAAGAGTCAATGGATATGATCAGTGTCTCCTCTCTTCTTTCAGAGATAGTTTGTTTGCAAGCAGATAGGTACTTATGTATACATTTTCTTTAAAATATACAAAATTGTAAATGGTAGCATGTTACAACCACAGCTCTTTATTAATAAAACAATATAAGGAGTTTCCTCATTGTCTTATAGCTGCCTGCTCTTATACCACTTAGCCATGGCCCCTGAAAATGGACATTTAAGTTGTTTTTTATCTTTCTGTTATGAACAACATTGCAAAAGTAACTGTGCCTATATATTGTTGTGCACATGTATGAGATGTGTGTAGGGTAAATTCTGAGAGGTGGACTCAGGCAAAAGGTGTATATTTTGATAGATACTACCAAATAGCACCCTCCCCACCACAAGAAGATGTACCAGAGAACACCCCTGCTAGCAAGATATTGAGAAGGCACAGTCCTTCTAAATCTACTCACAAGATGGTGTGAGGGTTAACTGGGACATTGTGCTCCGATAGAGTGCCCAGCACACAGAAGGACACTTAATGGCTCTTTGTTTTCTCTTGTGGGAGACACACTGACCATGGCTTGTCTGAAGCTGGAAATTGCTCTGTTGGTGGAGATTGTTGGAAGCCCCGTGAATATCCAGTGTCCCTACTCTGTGGCATCCCTATTGTCAGGAAGTTCTACTCGTGTCCTCTGACTGCTGTACTTTAGGGAGTCTCATGCATTGCCAATACCTTAAAAGCATGGATTCTAAGTTTAGGTACCCCTAAAGCTGAGGGACTTGGTTAGCTAAGTTTTCCTCCCAGATTCTTTTTTCACTGTCAGAGGGTGAGGGCCATGCCATTGGTCTTTGTGCTCTCACTATCTGGCCATGCTTGTTTCCTCACTGAACTGAATTGATACCTTGCTAAGAAGCCACTCTCTGCCTGCTAATAGGTAATTACTAGTTGAGGGTTCACTATCTTTGAGCATATGCTAAGGGATTTTACATCTTATTATTTTCTTTCTCCTTTTCTTTCTTTCCATCTATTCTTTGCCTCTTTCTCTCTCAAAACTTATCTTTTCAGCCACCTGAAATGGTTATAGACCAAGTCAAAAATTTTCAGAAAATTCCTATTTATACCATTTCCTTCAATTACAATGATAAGATGGCAAATGACTTTTTGAAAGAACTTGCTTCTTTAACTGGAGGAGAGTTCCATTCTTACAAAGTGGGCTGCAAGGATCCCTGTCCTCCAGAGGCTGTTCAGGTAAGAGCTTGATGAGCTGAGAAAAGTGTTCACTTAATTGAACATTACAGTCTGGAGGCCCAGAGACTACACCTTACCTGGGAAAACAGCAACCATAAGTCGCACAAAAGGATCTCTTAATGGTGAGTACCCCAGTGTCTCTGTAGGACCAGTTGGGCTAGGGCACATATGAACATGCAGATTCTTGGGTCCCCCTGCAGAGCCACTCAGTCAGTCTCTAGATATAGAACCCCAAGGCCTTGCTATATTTGGTTTTCTTCTAAGCTTTTTATTGTAGAAAGTTTCAAACTTAACAAAAGTAGAAGAGTACCCATCCCCCCATGTACCCCTCACTCAAATTAAATAATTATCAACATTTTGCTAAACTTCAGGAATCTGTATTTGTATGTGTGATCTATATGTGAAATCTGTTAGACACTGCTGTTTATGGACCTATGTTACTTTCAAAAAGTTCAGATACTAGGTAATTATCTTCTGACTTCTTTGACTATATAACCACGTGACCATCTGATGAAGCAATTCACTCTAATGGGCTAATGGGAGAAAGTAAATAAAATTCTATTTTTAAATTTTCCAGTCTTGATCTGAGGATATATATTTCAAGAATGTCCTTTTAAAGAATGTGTTTTTCATCTCATTGTCTGTCCTGAGGAGTGAGCCAGAATACTGATTAGTATTTGCATGTGATGAAACAAACCACTGAGTTCTGGGGAATGAATCATCCAAGAGAATTGTAGGGAACAGAACTTAGAGTCCACACAGAGATGGAAACAGTGACTATTCCCATAAACTAGACTGGAAAACCTTGTAACTCTATGGGCAATGGGTAGAATATAGAAAAGGGTCTTGCCTCAGTATTGGGAGCAACCAAACACTGATCCAGTTCTGCCTAGAAAATCTTAAATGCAAGGACCATAAGGATTAAACTGTTTTCAAAGATCTCTACTGAATTCCTGAACAAACCTCAAGAATAAGTATAAGGAAAGCAAAAATATCCACCACTCAACAAAGTAAAATTGAAAATTTCTGATATCCAATCAAGTAGTACAGGTATGCAAGAAGCAGGAAAATATAGGTGTATAATGAGAAAATGTAAGCAGAAAAATAAAAACACACCCATAACTGGTTCAGATGTTAGTGCATTAAAACAGTTAATGTTATTGTATTAGATACCTTTGCAAAGTTAGGGAGAAACATGGATGATACAGTTAAAGTACAAATCGAACTTATAAAGATGAAAACTTCGGTGTATGAGATGAAAAATACGTGGAATGGGATAAATAGATCATATATTGCAGGACAAAAGATTGAAACTATCCAAATGTAATACAAAGAAGAGAATCAAAACAACAACAACAACAGAGGTACCAGTGAGCTGAGGAAAAGTTCAAGTAGTCTACTAAACATGTAATTGAAGAAATAGTGGCCATAAATTTTCCAACTTGGATTAAAACTATAAACTCACAGATCCAAAAAACGTGCTGAATCCTAAACATAAGGAATATAAAGAAAACCACGCTAAGTCACATTAGCATCAAACTTCTCAGAAACAATGGCAAAGAGAAAGCAATAGGAGCAAGAAGACATGTTATGCACAGAGGAATGGTATACATAAAAATGACAATAGGCTCCCTATCACAAATGATGCAAGTGGAAATACAGTGGAGTAACATTTTTTAAAAAAGTACTGACAGAAAATACGGTCATTGTGTAATCTATATGTTGTGAATAATCTATATGTTCTTTCAAAAAGGTAGGTGAAATAAAACTCTTAAAAATATATAAAAAACTCCCTGGTCATTGTGACTCAGTTGGAGCATTGTCCTGTACACCAAAAAGATTTCAGGTTAGATTCCCAGTCAGGACACATAACCAAGTTACAGGTTCCATGGATGGGAGACAACCAATCAGTGATGTTTCTCTCTCACATTCTTTACATGAAGGCATCTCTCTCTCTCTCTCTCTCTCTCTCTCTCTCTCTCTCTCCCTCTCTCTCTCCCTCTCTCTCTTCTCTTTTCTCTCTTCTCTCTCCCCCCTTCTGTCCTTCTCTCCCTCCTTCTTCCCCTTCCTCCCTCTCTCTAAAACTAAGATCGCTGAATAGGTTCAATAGTAGAATGGAGATGACAGAATTATATCAGTGAACTTGAAGTCAAACAATAGAATTCTGCCAATCTAAACAAAGAGAGAAAATAGGCTAAACAAAGAAACGAAAAGAACCACAGGGACCAGTGGGACAATGACAAAAGATCCAATATTGTATCATAAGAATTCCCCAAGGAGAGAAGGAAGTGAAAGATTATGTGAAGAAATAGTAGCTGAAAACTTCCAAAATTTGATGAAAAATACAAAAACACAGGTTTGAGAAGCTAAGTAAAGTCCAAACAGGATAATCCCAAAGAGACTCATGTCAAGGCACATCATAATTAAACATTTAACAGTCAAAGACCAAGGAAAAAAATCTTTAAAATAGCCTGGAAGAAATGACACCAAATTGACAGTAGATGTGACAGAAGTTGTCTCACCTGTAACCAAGAAGGCCAGGAAAAAAAGTGGCACAGTATTTTTTATGTGTGACAAGAGCCATCAACTACAAATTTTGTAGCTGATAAACCTATCCTTCAGAAATGCAAAGAAAATATTCTCAGACAAATAAAATTTAAAAGAATTTGTTGATATAAGACCTGCTTTTATATTGGCTATAAGTTATTCAAGCAAAAGGAAATCATGAAAGAAGAAATCTTGGAACATCAGGAAGGAAGGAAAAAAGAGCAAAAGTATTCTATCTTATAAAAGAGTAATATGCAAAGTGACCATTACTCCAACACACAAGATGGCCACCCCCATGTGGTCAAAGATGGCTGTCCCCATGTGGACACAAGATGGCCACCACAAGATGGCCAGCAGGGGAGGGCAGTTGTGGGTGATCAGGCCAGCAGGGGAGGGCAGTTGGTGGGGGGGACCCAGGCCTGCAGGGGAGGGCAGTTGGGGGCAACCAGACTTGTAGTGGAGAGCAGTTGCGGGGAAGGGGAGCAGACCTACAGGGGAGGGCAGTTGGGAAGAACCAGGCCTTCAGGGGAGGGCAGTTGGGGATGACCAGGCCAGCAGGAGAGAACAGTTGGGGGCTACCAGGCCTGCAGGGGAGGGAAGTTGGGGGCAACCAGGCTGGCAGGGAAGGGCAGTTAGGGGCAACCAGACTGGCAAGGGAGTGCATTTAAGGGTTACTGGTCCAGCAGGGGAGGGCAGTTGTGGGTGACCATGCCGGCAGTGGAGGACAGCTAGGGGCAACAAGGCTGGCAAGGGAGGGTAGTTAGGGATGACCAGGCCTGCAGGGGAGGGGGGCAGTTGGGGACAATCAGACCAGCAGGGGAGCAGTTAGGCATCAATCAGGCTGGCAGATAGGCAGATGATTGGGAACCAGCATTCCTGGATTGTGAGAGGGATGTCTGACTGCCCTAATGGGATTGGGCCTAAATGGGCAGTCAGACATCCCTCGAGGGATCCCAGATTGGAGAGGGTGCAGGCTGGGCTGAGGGACACACTCTTTCTCCCCTCTGCATGAATTTCATGTACCGGGCCTCTAGTGAGTAGATATAATAGACTGTCCTTTCCTCATACAACTTATTAATCATATTTGATAATTGAAATAAAAATATAACACTGTTGGTTACTCAAGACAATAATATTTAAAAAGGAGGAAGGTGAAGGGACCTAAATAAAATTGCAGTTTCTCTCAAAATAGAAAATATTGCCCTAATTGGTTTGGCTCAGTGGATAAAGCATCAGCCTGTGGACTGAAGGACTCCAGGTTTGATTCCAGTCAAGGGCATGTACCTTAGTTGCAGGCACATCCTCTGTAGGGAGTGTGTAGGAGGCAGTTGATCGATGTTTCTCATCGATGTTTCTAAGTCTCTATCCCTCTCCCTTCCTTTCTGTAAAAAAAAAAATCAATAAAATATACAAAATAGAAAATATTGATTGCTAGTACACTTTTATAAATAACATACATATGTTGTGATATGCAGAGCAACCATTATCAAAACCGTACAAAAAATACCCTCAAAAGCACAACAAATGAACCAGAATATAATTATATTTAAAAGTTAAAATAACCTGGAGAAAGGCAAGAAAAGAGAAGCAGAGGAATAAACCAATGAAAAATTACAGAAAACAATAAAATAATAGAAGTAAGTGCTAAAATCAATAATAACTTTAAACACAAATGTTCTAATTATATAAAAAATATATATTGGTAGAGTGGATAGAAAAATGTGACTCAGTTATATGCTACTTACAATAAACTTACTTCATGTACAATGACAGAGGTGAGTTCAAATAAAAGGATATAAAAGACTTAGTATATAAATATTAAAAAGCTGTGCTGGCTATGTTAATAACTAGTCAAGTAGACTTCAGAGCAAAGAAAATTTACATAATAATAAGAGAATCAATCCATCAGGAAAATATAAAGGTTCTAAGTATGTGTGCACAAACCAATACAGCTTTAAAAGACATGAAGCAAAAACTGATAGAATAAAACACAAACAAATGGATCAATACAAAATTTAGTTGGGGACCTCAACATTTCCCTCTTAGCAACTGATAAAACTACTAGACATAAACTCAGCAAAAACAGAGAAGGTCTGAAAAATACAATCAACCATCAGGATCTAATTGATGTAGATATAACACTCTCTACCACAACAGTAGAATACACATTTTTCCAGTGCTCACAAAATAGTCATCAAGATAGGCCATAAAATAGGTGATAAATCTCAACTAATCTAAAATCGACTAATTGAAATCTCCCAGAGTTTGTCTTCTGACTGGTATAAAATCAAACTAGAAATTAATAAAAGAAAGGCAGCAGGAATATGTCTAACACATGGAATTTAAACAGCACAGTCCTAAATAATCTAGAAGTCAAGAAGTCTCAAAGGAAATAAGTACTTAAAACTGAATGAAAACAAAAACACTACATATCAAACTATGTGGGATGAAGCTAAAACAGTGTTGGGAGTAAAATTTATAGTACTAAATGCTTATGTTGGAAATAAGGAAAGGTATTCAATTAATAATCTTAGTTCTTGCCCCAAGAAACTAGAACAAGAAGCAAAATAAATCCAAAGCAAAGGAAACAATTAAGAAAAAAGCATAAATCAATGAAATTGAAAATAGAAAACACACATAGGAAGCCAATGAGACAAAAAAACAAAAAAAAAAAAAAAAACACCTTTTTTGGGGCAGGGGAGGGAGTGGGGCTCAAGAATTGATAAAATCTCTTGGAAGGCTGATGAAGGCAAAAATAGCATTCACAAAGGGAAAAAAAACAACCTTAATTTTCTACCAGAAATTAAACAGAGGACATCACTTTAGATCTTGTAGTCATTAAAAAGATAAGAAAGGAATACAGTAGACAACTTACACTCATAAATTTGACAACTTAGAAAAAATGGATAATTTGCACAAAAACTACAAGTTACCAAAACTTGGCCAAGATAAAATAACATTGTGAATAAATTGAATTAATAATTTTACAACTTCTGAAAAAGAAATACCCAGGGTCAGATTGTCCCATGGGGAATTTTACTAAACATTCAAAGAATAACTAAACCAATTTATTTAAAATATGGAAGATGAGGGATCATTTTCTAATTCATTTTATGAAGTCAGTAGTACCTCAAAAACCAAAACACCAAAACCAAATAGACAGTATAAAAAATCTACATATCATGAACAAAAATAGTATAAAAAATCTACATATCATGAACAAAAATGCAAACATCCTCAATAAAACATTAGTACTCTGAATCCAGCAATGTATTAAAGAGTTATTCATTATGGTCAGGGGGGATTTATTCTAGGTATCAAGTCTAGTTCAACATTAAAAAAATCAATGTAAGCAGTAAAATCCATTCAGTGTAATCCAGCATATCAACAGGTAAAGAAGAAAAATCATATGGTCATATTAATTGTGCATAAAAGGCCTTGACCAAAGCCAACATATGCTCATGATCAAAAACAAAAGCAAAAGAAAAACCTCTCAGCAAAATAGGAATAAAAAGGAACTCCACAACTTACATCATTATAACATTTATAGCTAAAATCATACTTAATAGTGTAAGGTTAATTAATTTCCTCCTACGATCAAGAAAGAGACAAGAACATCAATTCTAACCACTCTTATTACGCACACAACCAGAAACTTTACCTATGGCAACAAGACAATGAAGGAAATAAAAGGCATACAAGTTGGAAAGGAAGAAATAGAACTGTTTTTTTTTTTTTGTAGGTAATATATTGTCTACATAGGAACCCCGAAGAGATCTACAAAAACTTCTAGAACTATTGCTCGGCAATATCACTGGTTACATTCAAAGAGTGTCAAGCTTATTCTAAAATTTGTATGTCAAGACACAGGCCTTAGAAGAGCTAAAACTATCTTGAAAAAGTTTAAGTGGGAATAGAGATTACTCTATAGGAGGAATAGACATATAGGACAATGGAATAGAATGTAGAACCCAGAAATATCATACAATATACCAAATTGATGTTTTTTTAAATTAAATCTTTATTATTCAGATAATTACATTTGTTTCTTTTTTTTTTTCTCCACAGCACCCCTCCACCCAGATCCCACCTTTCCCTCTGCCCTTACCTCCCTCCCATTGACCTCATCCATAGGTGTATGATTTTTGTCCAGTCTTTCCCTGTATACCCCTCACCCCTTTCCCCCTGAGAATTATCAGTCCATTCCCTTTCTGTGCTCCTGATTCTATTATATTCACCAGTTTATTCTGTTGATCAAATTTTTAATTCACTTAATTTTTAGATTCACTTGTTGATAGATATGTATTTGTTGTTCATAATTTTTTGGCTTTTACCTTTTTCTTCTTCCTGTTCTAAAAGAGTATCTTTCAGCGTTTCATATAATACTGGTTTAGATTTGACGAACTCCTTTAGCTTTTTCTTCTCTGTGACAGTCTTTATCTGCCCTTCAATTCTGAATGATAGCTTTGCTGGATAGATTATTCTTGGTTGTAGGTTCTTGCTATTCATCACATTGAATATTTCTTGCCACTCCCATCTGGCCTGCATTGTTTCTGTTGAGAAATCAGCTGACAGTCGTATGGGTGCTCCCCTGTAGGTAATGAACTGTTTTTCTCTTGCTGCTTTTAATATTCTCTCTTTGTCTTTTCCTCTTGGTATTTTAATTATGATGTGTCTTGGTGTGGTCCTCTTTGGATTCCTTTTATTTGGGGTTCTGTGTGCTTCCTGGACTTGTAAGTCTATTTCTTTTACCAGATGTGGGAAGTTTTCAGTCATTATTTCTTGAAATAGGTTTTCAGTATCTTGCTCTCTTTCTTCTTCTGGCACCCCCACAATTCTGATGTTGGTACGCTTGAAGCTGTCCCAGAGGCTCCTTACATTATCTTCACATTTTTGGATTCTTTTCTCTTCTTGCTTTTCCAGTTGAATGTTTTCTGCTTCTTTATATTTCAAATTTTTGACTTGATTCTTGCCTTCCTCTAGTCTGCTGTTAGGACTCTGTATAATATCTTTTATTTTAGTCAGTGTCTCTAGTTGGTCCTTTTTCATCTCCTCTAGGCTCTCGCTAATTTTATCCAACTTTTCTAGCATATTCTTGAAAAACCTTATAAGCGTGGTTTTGAACTCTATATACAGTCGTTTTTTCCCCTCCATTTCTTTTGTTTGTGGTCCCTTCTCTTGTCTCGGCATTTTCACTATGCCGGGAGAACTTCTGTGTTGAATTCAGCCTTATGATACCAGACTTGCAAAACCTAAGAAGCCTCTGTTGAGCTTGGGATGGGTGGAGTCTCAGGGCTTAAGGGACCGCCTTGCCTTCCAGTCAGCCCCGCTCTCCACGGCCCCTGAGTCTCACGTGACTGGGTAATAGCTGGAGCGGACCTTGTGCACGCGCCCGCAGTGCCTCTAGACTGCTGCCTTTCCGGCTCCCCTGCGTTCCAGGAACACATGAGTCTAGGTCCCCAGGGTTTTGCCCGAAACAGGGGCTTAGTGGCATCAGAAGTGGCACAGTTTGGGAGGGTCTGTCTCCCGCTCACTCGCGAAAGCCAGTGGCACAATCAGCAGTCTGTCCTCTGTGCAGTGCTGTGCGCGCCACCAGGCCTCTGATCTTTTGCGACTCCCCTAAATTTCCATGCACCTCTCCCTTTTCACAGTCCAAACTCCCCCCATCTGGGGTTTAGTGTCATAAGATAGGGGTTCAGTGCCTTTGAGAGTCTCCATTTCCCTCCTGCCAGAGAAAACCAGCCAGGTATTCCGGCACCCGCTCTCTCCACGCACGCATCTCCGTACCTCAGCTTTTTGCAGCTCCTCTGGGTCTCCGTGAGCCCCTCTCCTTCCCTCTAGCTATAGAACTTCCACTCAGCCAGCTTTCCTGTGGTTCTGGATGGTGTCCGTTCTGTCTTTTAGTTGCAGTTTTGAAATTGTTGTGTGAGGCAGCAGTGTAGGTGTTTACCTATGCTGCCATCTTGGATTCCCCCCAAAATTGATTTTCAACAAAAGTGCAAAAATAATAGAGGAAATAGAGTCCTTTAAACAAATGGTTGGAACAACTGGACATTCATAGGCAAAATAATGAACCTCAATCTACATCTCACTCATGCAGATATTAACTCAAAATGGAGCTTCAACTTAACGGTAAAATGTAAAACTTTTAGAAAGAAATACAGGAAAAGAAACTAGACGACCTCAGGCTAGGCAAAGAATTTTTAGTCTTCACGCCAAAAGCATGATCTATGGAAGAAAATATTAACAAAGGAGACCTCATCAAAGTTAAAACCTTTTGTTTTGTGAAAGACCCCGTTAAGGGAATGAAAAGATTTGGAGAAAGTAACTGCAAACAACATATCTGGCAGAAGCCTAGAATTTAGAATATACAAGGAGCTCTAAAACTCAGCAGTAAAGTCTAAATCATTCAATCAGAAAATAGGCAAAAGACATGCACAGATATTTCTCTGAAGAGGATATACAGATGGCAAATAAGCATATGAAGGTATGTTCAACATCACTGGCCATTAGGGGCATGCAAATTGAACTGCCATGGGATATCACTACATGCCCAGCAGAATTGCTAAAATATAAAATCATGACAAAAGCTATTGATAGCAAGGATGAGGAAACACTGAATTGTTAATCAGTTGTATGTTATTGCTGGTGGGATGTAAAATGTTGCAGCCACTCTGGGAAAGTTGAGAGTTTCTTTAAAAACTAATATTTAATTACTATATGACCCAATACTTGCTCTCTTAGGCATACATTGCATAGAATAAAAACTTATATTCACTGAAAACCTGCATTTGAATGTTGATAGTTATTTGTATTATTAGACAGAAACACACAAGAACCCGTATTTCTTTCATCAGATGAATGGTTACATCAACAGTGGTATATCTATATCTTAGAATGCAACTCAGTAATGAAAGGAATGAATTATTGACTTATGCCACAACTTGGATGAATTTTTGGAGAATTTTGTTGAAGAGAAAAAGCCAGTCTTAGAAAATTATATACTGTGTATGCTGGGGTGTTTCTCAGCATCTAGAAGGGTTCAGGAATCTGGAGAAGGGCTGCATGTAAATTAATAAAGATATTAGACATGAAATATAAATTTGGAATACATGAGGGAGCCAGAGAAGACCTAGCTTTATTAACCAATCTCTATCTTCGGACCCAGGGCCTTTTATTTCCACATTTTGGCCTATAGCAAAGCAGATATACATATCAAAGGCAAGATTTGGTATCCAGTAGGCATTGTCAGGTTGAAGGAATTGCCTTCAGCTGTTCCAGTAGCAGGCAATAATATATGCAGATTTTTAGGTTTGGGGAAATGCTTTCAGCCATTCCAGCAGGCAACAATATGATTCAGACCTATGGAATATAGAAGTCCTTCAACTTTTTGAGGACTTCTTGCATTTATTATGACATGTTGGAATTAGTTTCCAGCAGTATGAATCCACAAAACTTGATAAATGAAGATTAGTTTAGTGGTTGATAATGTTTAGGAATGATGTCAGAGGGAGAGAGGGGGCAGGTGTGGTTACAGAAGAGAAACACGAGGCCTTATCATGATGGAACTATTCTGTTCTTGACTACAGGGGCAAATATACAAGCCACACAGATGAGAACATAGTATATTGATAAACATGCACATATACACACACAGTGGAAGACAAGTAAAATTGGGGAGATCTGAATATGATTGCTGGATTGTATCAATTCCATATCCTTGTTGTGATATTATATTATTGATTTTCAAGATGTTACCATTGGAGGAAACTGGGTGAAGAACATATGGGATCTCTCTTTATTATTGATTAGTGTCCTGGTGCATGGATTCGTGCACATTGAAAGGAAATTAATTAGAAGGTGGCTGGCGGGGTGTGGCTGGGCGAGATGGGCTGGACACAACCTAGAGCCAACCTCCTTTGGTCCCTTCCTGGCCAGCCACACCTGGGGTGCCACTGTGGCTCAAAGGTCATCTGCGGAGTGAGCAGGGTCCCTCCAACAGGTGGGGTCCATCAGCCTGGCTTGTGGAGGGATCAGGCCAAAACCAGCTCTCCGACATCCCCCAAGGGGTTCCAAATTGTGAGAGGGCAGTTCTCAGGTGACATACCCCAGAATTGGGCTCAGTCCTCTGGTTCTGGTGTGTCACCTGAGAACCATTACTGCCAAATCACTGCAGCTTGGCAGTTCCTGCATTGAGTGTCTGCCTCCTGATGGTCAATGCATGCCATAGCTACCAGCTGGACAGTTGAATGGTTGTTTAGCCCTTTTATACATATAGACATAAGGCCTGGCGCATGAATTTCATGCATGGGTGGGTCCCTTGGCCTGGCCAACGATCGAGGCTGATTGGGCCGTCTCCCCTGTCCAAGGGGAGGGACCACAGGAGGTTGGCTGTGGGAGTGCACTGACCACAAGGGGGAAGCTCCTGTGTTAAGCATCTGCCCCCTGGTGGTCAGTGCACATCATAGCTACCAGCTGGTCATCTGGTTGTAATGACCACTTAGGCTTTTGTATATATAGGTTATACATGCATGTAAACCTACAATTATCTGAAAAGGAAAGGTTTAATTTAAAAAAAAAACAAAGACAATTTATTGGTAATGAAAAAATAATGATATATCTAAGATTAAATGATAAATTGCTCAAAAGACAAATTGCCAAAACTCTCTCAAGAATAGATAACCTGAACAGCCCTAAATCTATTTAAGAAATTAAATTTGTAGTTAAAAACCTTTTGTAAAAAAGATTTCAGAACCAGATGACTTTGCTGCTGATTTGTATAAAATATATAAAGGAGAAAGTAATATGAATTCTACACAAACTCTTTCAGAAAATTGAATGAAGAGAATGCTTCCCAACTCATCCTATGAGGTTAACATTAGCCTGACATCGAAACCTCACAAATACATTATAAAAAATTTATAGGCTAATATTCCTCATGCATAAAAACATGAAAATTCTAAACAGAACTTGGCAAGTTGAAGGAAAATATATACACACCTTGAATGATTATAAATCAGTGTTTATTAACAGACAGTTTATTTTCAAAATTTAAAAGAATCTACAGGAATGAATAATTTTTTCATCAATGGCTCTTTTCAAACTGTTAACTGTTCAAATCCAGGTACTGCTGGAAATGCAAAGCAATGCCAAGCATCAAGAATCATTTTGTTCAGTATTTGTGTGCCCTCAATTTGTTGACTTGCTGGTTTTGTACCGTACACTTTATCTTTCATGTATGCCCATAAAAAAAGTCTAGTGGCACTTTAGGATAAATATTCTTTGTTCAAAGCTTATTTAGTCTGGCTTTACCCATTATTTCAAACCAGTTAAACCTGAAAAGGAGTAAAAATTAAGTGGGTTATCAGCTATTAAAGTGTATATACATTTTGGGGGGGATATCCTAATGTATAAAAACCAAGGTAGGCTTATTCCAGAAATGCATAGTTGGTGCAATTAACCATATTAACATACTTGTAAAAACCAACTTTACAATCATTATAATTTTTGCAGAAAAAGCTTTGACAAAATGCAACATGCATTTCTAATAAAAGCTGTCAGTGAAGCATGAATAGAATAGACTTCCTCAGGCTGACAAGTAGCTTCTGTGAAAAACCTACAGCTAACAACATACTTCAAGGGTAAAAGAGTATGTGCTTTCCCTTAAAAGCAAGAGAATGTCAAGGATGTCTGCTTTTACCATGCTTATTCAACCCAGTGTAATGGAGGTTCTAGTTAGTTAGGGAAATAAAACAAGGTGGAGGAGACATACAGATTGGAAAGAATAAAGTGAAGCTCTTTATTTTTATTCACATGGTTATCAGTGTAGAAAATTCAATGGAATATACAAAAAGCTACTGGAACTAAGGTTAATTAGCAAGATGTAGGGTGCAAAGTTAATATAAAAAATGAATTTTGTGTCCGGCTGGTGTGGTTCATTAGTTGAGCGTCAATCTATGAACCAGGAGGTCACAGTTTGATTCCTAGTCAGGGCACATGCCCAGGTTTCTGGCTCAATCCCCAGTAGGAGGCATGCAGGAGGCAGTTGATCAATGATTCCCTCTCATCATTGATGTTTCTATCTCTTTCTCCCTTTCCTTTCCTCTCTGAAATCAATAAAAATCTATTTTTTAAATAAAGAAAAAGTCGCCAAAACTGGTTTGGCTCAGTGGATAGAGCGTCGGCCTGCGAACTGAAAGGTCCCGGGTTCGATTCTGCTCAAGGGCATGTATTTTGGTTGCGGGCACATCCCCAGTAGGGGCGTGCAGGAGGTGGCTGATTGATGTCTCTCTCTCATCGATGTTTCTAACTCTTTATCCCTCTCCTTTCCTTTCTGTAAAAAATCAATAAAATATATTTTTTAAAAAAGAGAAAAAGTCTTTGTCATCTTATATTAGGAAAAAGTTTTAATGGCATTTCAAAAGCATAATCTATATAAGAACAAATTGATAAATTGGATAATGAAAAGACAAATTGTAGACTGAGAGAAATTATTTTCAAATTGTATATCTAATAAAGGACTTCCATCTAAAATATTTAAGTATCTCTAAAAACTCATTGATAAGGAAACTCAAAAAATGGGCAAAAAAATTTAAACAGATACTTCACCAAAGAAAATATATGTATGGCAAATAAGAATATATAAAGATGCTTAACATTATTCATTAGGGAAAATACAACTTAAAACCATGAGGAGTTACCACTGCCCAGCTGATTGACCATACCAAGCATTTGCAAGAATGTGGAGAATGTGGGAATGTTAACTATTACAACCATTCTGGAAAAGAGTTTGGTAGTTTCTTTAAAATTTAACATCTCTGACTATATGATCCAACCATTTCAACTCCTAGATATTTTCTCAAAAGAAATGACAGATGTTCATATTGAGACTTGTACATGCATGTTCATAGCTTTATTTATAATAGCCAAACCTGGAAACAACTCAGATGCTTACCAACAGGTGATTAAATGTTGGTATTCAGTATACAATATAATACTGAGCAATAAAAATGAATGAATTATTGATTCATGTTACAACATGAGGGAAGCTCAAAATAATTGTATAAGTGAAGGAAGTTACATAAAAAAGGATACATACTCTATGATTCTATTTATATAAAATTCTGCAAAATTAAACTAATGTATAGTGACCAAAAGCACATGAATAATTGCTTGGGAATGGAGAGAATCTTGAGGTGGGGGAGTGCAGATTTACTAGTACAATGGGCATGAGGAAACTTTTGGGGGTGATTGATACGTTTATTGTCTTGATTGCAATGATGGTTTCACAGGTTTGAATGTCAAAAATATTCAAATGGTACACTTTCCATACATTTAGCTTACTGTATGTAAATAATACCTCAATACAGCTGTTTAAAAATTGAATAATGCATGAAATTTTTTAGATTATTCTTTTCCTGGTACACTTGGTCTTGTGTTAGCCATGTTTTCAGAGTGAACTCTTATGCGATCTCAGTGTATTCACTTCTCATTTGGGCAGAATGAAGATCTCACTCTTTTAATTAAGGAAATGGAACAGGGACGCAGTGATTTGGAGAAGATGCAAAACTTGTATTCCGAGTCCTTGATCATGGACTGGTGGTACAATGCCGAAAAGGAAGGCGACAGGTGAGCTGTCAAACCACCTGTCTCTTGGCCCTGGGGCTCACTGATGCTTTGTGCTCCTTGACACTTCCTTCTGTGATGCTTTGTGATGTCTCTTTGAAAAGAATCTCACAGTATGACTACATTAGGATTTTTCTAAGCAAAGAGAATTTATCACCCAATAATTTAGTAACAATCAGCTTAAGGAGGCCACATGTTCACTTGATAAGTTCTGAAGCCCTTGCATGGACCTCAGAAGCAGTGCCAGCTTCATTCACACCCAGTGTGAACAGGCCCAGTCCGAGTGAGACAGAACAGAGCACCAGCATGCAGGGAAGGTGGCCTAACACCGGTGGGAACATACCCAGCCCGAGTGAGACAGAATAGGGAACCAGTGTGCAGGGTTACCAAGTCCATCTGCACTGTGCATGTTGGTAAGTTCTGTCTTCCCTCCACACCTATCCATTGCTGTGATTCTCGGTTCTTTATCTTTGAAATGGTGGGTGTAATGGTTGGATTTGGGATAGATGATTTCTTGGTTCTTTTCCCACTCTAATATTGTAATGTATTTCTAATTAATAGTTTTTAAACACAAAACCAAAACCAACCCCAACATTCAGAAAATGTGTCAAATCTTGTTAAAATGATTTAGCATTGTACAGATATTCAAGTACCACAGCTTCATATAAATACTCTGTCAGGAGGAGTTTTTTATTTAAAAGAGTGATAGCAGCCCTGGCTAGTGTGGTTCAGTGGGCAGAGCTCCGATCAGCCTGCACACCAAAGGGTCGTTTGTGTGCAGGTTTGAACCCTAGCCTGATGGGGGCACAAGTGGGAGATAACCAATTGATGTTTCTCTCTCACATCGATGTTTGTTTTTTATTTCTCTTTGTTTCTCTCTCCTTCTTCCTTCCTTCCCTCCCTCCTTTCCACTCTCTCTAAAAATATCATTGGGAGAGGATTAACAGAAAGAGAGAGAGAGAGAGAGAGAGAGAGAGAGAGGATAGCAAAATAGAAAGAAGTTAGAAAATACACTTATTAACCATCATTTCCTCTTCATTATAGTTCATAATCTTTCTATTAGTAAATATTAATATGGGCTGGAGACAGAATATGAATATGGAATCAGTAAAACAAGATAACTGTTGTACTAGGTATCTCTAATAATGAGACTTTATAGCATCATTTTTTAAAGTGTTTGTTTGGGAAATCTCAGGTATATCTTCTACCTTGAGAGGATTTGAACAAATAAATTCATAATTAAGTTAATTGGTAGGATTCTCTGTGCTGCAGCCAGTACCTAATCAAATGAAAACCTCAGGAAGTTGGCTTGGTCAGTTGACTACACTTGCATTCTAGTTTTTTTATATTTCTTTTTTTTTTTTTTAGGGACTGGAAGGGGTTGGGGATTCCAGAGCACCAGTGTGACCTCTTATGTAATCTGGAAAAGTGTTTTAATCCAGGCTTCTTTCCATTGCGTGTTAGGTTCCTTATCTATAACATGGGCTTAACAGTAATCATGGCAGAGTTGGGTTGACTAAGCGAGAGCATGCTTGCACGTAATAGGAGCTCTGAATTAATTTAGAGGAAAGTATATTCAGTGCTTCCTGTTTCTATATCCTTGTAACATCTCATTATAAAAAGTCACCAATTTAGCTCCAGTCAAAAACAAATTGCCATGTTCTAGTTTTCTACCAGTGGAAAAAATAGCCCCCAACTATCTTCTCTTCTTTCTTTTACAACATTTATTGAGTACAAGTGAGGAACCACAAGAACTGGGACACACAGAGGAATGTGGCCCCTCTGTCATGGATGCACAGTGGGGTGGGGTACATAGGACTGTGTGCACCACGTGGGTGCTCCATGGAACAGGTACCGTGTGGGGGCGGGTGGAGTGAAGAGGGAGGGCATGCTGGACTTGCTGGAGCAGGAGATTGTTCTGGAAATTTTCCTTTCTGTGACTGCTGTGTTCAGAGCTTCAGAGAAGATGTGATTGGGAAAACACTAGGGCATTTTAGGGTCCCTTCTGTACCAGAATGTTTTGTTGTGCCTGGTGTTGCCATGGGGGTTCCAAAGCTTTTATGAGTTGGTTGTTCAATCCTTTGGCCAGAGATGTGGGTTCCTATAGTGTTTCCTGGTTTATAGCCAGCTCTCCTCGTGTTGGTCCTCACATGGGCTCCGGCAGTCAGAGCACAGCTGGTTACCAGTTTGTAGATGAGGACAGTGAGGAAGTTCAGAGAGGGATGAGTTTCCTCCCTGAGTCACAGGAAGGATGAGAGCTGCAATGTGAGCCATATATAGTGGCCCCCTGTCCATTCTTCTGGTGGGGCAGTGATCAAGGGCTGTTCTTACATGTTACCTACTGATAAGTGGGGAGATGAGCTCACTTCCTTAAGTTTGCAACTTTCAACATGACTATTGATTGATCTGACTCTGCCTTCTTGATGAAAATTTTATGTTTTCTCCCTCCTTTTTCTTTTTGTTCTTCCTTTTTCTTTTCTACTTAATTTTTTTTTTATCTAAATCAAAACAGGCATCAAAAAGAAATCTGTTCCTTGGTTTCAACCCCAGAAAAATGTGCCAATCCTCACTCTGATGTTGAGGCAACCTGGCTGTCTTCCCCAAATATGTTGAAAGTACCAGAAGACCTTTTACATCAACAGATTCAGAAAAAGAAACTCCTCCATGCAGGTATCAATGAACAAAATGGCTTGAATGTCATTGATTGTTGTTCTTCAAAGCAAGGAGTAGAATAAAATGAAATCCACACAATATTATAAAAGAAGCCTAACCCTGTGTTTTTTAATTGAAATTTTTATTGAGATACTTGTACATTCACATGCAATTATAATAAATACTACAGAGAAATCCTGTATGCGTACTCTTCCCCCAGATTCTCCAATGGTGACATCTTGCAAAAAATCCTATATAATAAAAGGCCAATATGCAAATTGACCCTAATGGTGGACCAACCAGGAACAACTGGTTGCTATGATATGCATTGACACCAGGAGGTAGACGCTCAATGCAGGAGCTGTGGTTAGTGTGCTCCCACAGGAGGAGCTCCGCTCAACCACAAGCTGTGCTGATGACTGCGAGCGCAACGGCAGTGGTGGGATCCTTTTCCACCTCCCCAGCAGTGCTAAGGATATGTGTGACTGCAGCTTAGGCCTGCTCCCCATGAGGAGTGGGCCTAAGCCATCAGTCAGACATCTGCTGAGGGCTCCTGGGCTTCCAAAAGGATGTCTGACTGCTAGCTTATGCCCAAACCCCCAGGGACTGAGCCTAAGCCAGCAGGTGGGCATTTCCCAAGGGGTCCCAGACTGTGAGAGGGTGTAGGCTAGTCTGAGGGCCCCCTGAGTGCACAAATTTTTATGCACCAGGCCTCTAGTAGTAGTACAATAGTCCAAGTAGGATATTTACATGACCTTATGCAGTTTACCCAGTTTTACTGTGTTCATATTTGTGTGTATGTGTGTGTGTGTGTGTATGTGTCTGTGTAGGTCTATGTGTGTATGTCTTTGTGTGTGTGTCTTTGTGTGTATTAGTCCCTGTGTGTGTGTCTATGTATATGTTTGTGTGTCTGTGAGTCTGTGTGTGTCTGTGTGTCTGTGGTTCTATATGAATTTATCACATGAGTAGTTTCGTGTTTTCACCATCACAGTCAAGATACAGAACAGTCATCACCACAAGGATCCTGGGCATTCGTTGCTCTTCTGCAACCACACCTACCTTTCCTAAGCCCTAGAACCATTGAATTCTCCATTTCTAAAAAGTTATCATTTCAAAAATGTTATATCAATGGAATCATGCAGTACATAACCTTTGGGGATTGGCTTTTCTTACTCAGGATGTTTTCCTGAAGATTCGTCCTAGTTTTTACATGTATCAATAGCTTGTTCCAAGCTTCCTTCGGAATCCAAGATGGTGGCATAGGTAAACACCTACACTGCTGCCTCGCACAACAATTTCAAAACTATAACTAAAAGACAGAATAGATAGCATTCAGAACCACAGAAAAGCTGGCTGAGTGGAAATTCTATAACTAGAAGGAAAGAGAGGGCCTCACGGAGACCAAGAGGAGCTGCAAAAAGCTGAGGTACAAAGACCGGTGCGTGGAGAGACCGGGTGCCAGAGTACCTGGCTGGTTTTCTCTGGTGGGAGGAAGACAGAGACTCCCAACTGCATTGAACCCCTTATCCTATGGCACTGAACCCCAAGTCCAGGTGAGATTCATACAGGGGGAGTTTGGATTGTGAAAAGGGAGAAGTGCACAGAAATTTAGGGGAGTTGTGAAAGGGCAGAAGTCTGGTGGCATGCACAGCATTGTGTGCAGAAGACCAACTGCTGATTGTGTCGCTGGCTTTCATGAGTGGGCGGGAGACAGAGCCTCCCTACTGCACCACTTCTAATTCCACTAAACCCCAGTTTTGGGCGAAACCTTGGGGACCCAGACTCATATGGTCCTGGAGCGCAGGAGAGCCGGAAAGGCAGCAGTCTAGAGGCATTGCGTGTGCACACAGGGACCACTCCAGTGATTACCCAGAGTCACGTGAGACCCAGGGGCCATGGAGGGTGGGGCAACTGGAAGGCAAGGCGGTCCATTAAGCTCTGAGACTCCACCCATCCCAAGCTCAACAGAGAGGCTTTTGCAGTTTTGCAAGTCTGGTATCATAAGGCTGAATCCAACACAGAAATTCTCCCAGCATAGTGAAAATGCAGAGACAAAGGAAAAGATCATAAACAAAAGAAATGGAGGAAAACAAACGACTGGATGTAGAGTTCAAAACCATGCTTATAAGGTTTTTCAAGAATATCCTAGAAAAGATGGATAAATTTAGCGAGACCCAAGAGGAGATGAAAAAGAACCAACTAGAGATGAAAAAGGACCAACTAGAAATTAAACATACACTGACTGAAATAAAAAATATTATACAGAGAGACCTAACAGCAGACAAGAGGAAGGCAAGAATCAAGTCAAAAATTTGAAATATAAAGAAGCAGAAAACACAACTGGAAAAGCAAGAAGAAAAAAAGAATCCAAAAATGTGAAGATAATGTAAGGAGCCTCTGGGACAGCTTCAAGCGTACCAACATCAGAATTGTGGGGGTCCCAGAAGAAGAGGGAGAACAAGATACTGAAAACCTATTGGAAGAAATAATGACTGAAAACTTCCCCCACCTGGTGAAAGAAATAGACTTACAAAACCAAGAAGCACACAGAACCCAAAACAAAAGCAATCCAAAGAGGACCACATCAAGACACATCATAATTAAAATACCAAGATCAAAAGATAAAGAGAGAATATTAAAAGCAGCAAGAGAAAAATAGTTAATTACCTACAAGGGAGCACCCATACGATTCTCAGCAGAAACTATGCTGGCCAGATGGGAGTGGCAAGAGATATTCAACGTGATGAATAGCAAGAACCTACAACCAAGAATACTCTATCCAGCAAAACTATCATTCAGAATTGAAGGGCAGATAAAGAGCTTTACAGATAAGAAAAAGCTAAAGAAGTTCATTAATACCAAACCAGTATTATATGAAATGCTGAAAGGTACTCTTTAAGAAGAGGAAGAAGAAAAAGGTAAAAGATAAAAAATTATGAACAACAAATACATATTTATCAACAAGTGAATCTAAAAATTAAGTGAATTAAAAATTTGATCAACAGAATAAACTGGTGAATATAATAGAATCAGGAGTACAGAAAGGGAGTGGACTGATAATTCTCAGGGGGAAAGAGATGAGGGGTGTACAGGGAGAGACTGTACAAAAATCATACACCTATGGATGAGGTAAATGGGGATGAGGTAAGGGTAGAGGAAGGGGTGGGAGCTAGGTGGAGGGGAGGTATGGAGGGGATAAAAGAGAAACAGATGTAATAATCTGAATAATAAAGATTTAATTAAAAAATAACTTGTTCCTTTTTATTGCTGCATAGTATTCCATAATATGGATATATCAGAATTGGTTTAATCATTCGTCTGTTGAAGAACATTTGGTTTGTTTCCAATTTGCGAATATTACATAAAGCAGTTATAAGCATTCATGTATAAGGTTTTTGTGAATATAAGTTTCATTTCTTCAAGATAATTTATTATTTTATTTTTCAGTTTTACAATTTCCACTTGGAAATTTTTTATAACATATATATTTTCGGAGATTTTCTATTTGTCCATTTATCTCAAGAGAGCTTATAATTATCTAGAGACCTGGTGCACAGATTTGTGCACCAGTAGGGTCCCTTGACCTGGCTTGTGGGGATGGGTCCAAAACTGACAGAACGACATCCCCTGAGGGATCCTGGAGTGCAAAAGAGCATTGTGCAAAGTTGTTGTTGCTTAGCAGCTCCTGTGTTGAGCATCTGCCCCCTGGTAGTCGTTGCGCATCATAGCTACTGGCCAATTGGCCCATCAGTCAGTTGCTTAGTCTTGTATATAGACAGATTAATGAAGCATCTGTAAGATAGTTTCTTTGGCTCAGTGGTTGAGCTTTGACCTATGAACCAGGAGGTCACAGTTCGATTTTCAGTCAAGGCACATGCCCAGGTTGCAAGCTTGGTCCCAGTGTGGGGCATTCGGGAGGCAGCCGATCAATGA
This sequence comes from Lasiurus cinereus, assembly GCA_011751065.1. Classification (NCBI taxonomy): domain Eukaryota; kingdom Metazoa; phylum Chordata; class Mammalia; order Chiroptera; family Vespertilionidae; genus Lasiurus; species Lasiurus cinereus. The sequence goes on along the minus strand of JAAGEH010000041.1, from coordinate 8,027,740 downwards.
GTTTCTCCCATCATTAATGTTTCTATTTCCCTCTCCCTCTCTCTTTCTCCCTGAAATCAATAAAAACATATTTTTTTAAAGGGTGAGGGGAAAAAATAAGATAGCTTCTTTGAATTTCTTGTCAGATAATTCCATCTTCTGATTCATCTTGGTGTTGTGTTTTTCATTCAAGGTGTGTTTTTCTTGGTTCTGATATGCTGGGTGATTTTTATAGGATCCTGAACATTTATCTGGGGTATGATGTTAGGGACTCTGGATCCTATTGAAATCTTTTCTTTTAGTAAGTAGATGCCTTGGTCAGGGTTCACATATAGACCTCGGCCTGGTTTTGTGGTTCCAATCGCATTTTAACTTTCACAGCCTTTGTGGTGTGGTTTTGGTGCTTGGTTTTCTGGTGTCATTGGGGCTGCTTCTGGTCCCTGCTGGGCTGCCTGAGCTTCCTCAGGCCAGGACTATAGATGCCTCTCAGTGCGGTAGCATTGCAGGGGCTTCTCCACCATGGTTGCAGAGGTGTCCTCATGTCCAGAGAGATGGAGAGGCTTCCCAGGATGGACCACTTGCATGTCTTGGTTCCTCTTGAATTATCTGTCCACTTGTCCTGGGGTCTTTGTGCAAGGGAGGAATATGTCAGCCCCCTGGGGACAAAGGACTCCTAGACTGGGCCACTTGTATAGCTGCATCCCTTTTGCCAGTCCTGCCTGTCCTTCCCAAGAAATCTGCTGAAGATGCTACTTGTTAGGCATCCTAAATATTCTAATGGCTTTTTGTCAGTTCTGCCATTTCACTTAGATGTAACATCATTGCCAATGAAAGGCAATCCTGTGCTGAGTTTTTATTCTGTTTCAGTTTTTAATAGAGAGTGAAGAACATGGGGATAGACTATACAGAGCTTGAGGAGGAGTTAAGTGCTTGGATCCACTGCCAGATAAATATGGTTTATTTGCAGAGTTTGTGAATAGTGCAGTTTTTATGCTTCAGAGACTATTATTTTTAATTAATTTTTTGTTAATCCGCCCCTGAGGATATTTTCCCTTTGGTCCTTTTTCTTTTTAGAGAGGGAGTGGGAAAGGGAAAGTGCCTGGAGACTTTTAGAGAAAATTTTATTTTCGTTTTGGCACACCTGTGTGGTGGTTACTTTTGCCTAGTCACTTTGGTCAAGGTGGGCTGTCACTGTGGTCAAGGGCAGCAGTTCAGCTCTCCTGGGTGGATCATTTATCTGCTCTTCACAGACATAGCTCCCAAGAAGATGTACTGTATCCTTCTTAATTCCTGATTACAGAGGCCACCAAGACAGGACTCACCCTTTGTTGCCTAGAAAAACAATGACTAACACATAGCATACTCCTATCTCCATGCATGGAGGTCCCAGTATTCCCTTTCTGTACAAAAGACAGACAGTTTGCAGATTGATAACTATTACTCATTTATCTAATTTCTTATGGGAGATGGTAAGTCCCTTCTTGTTGAAAATAAGAACACGTTTCATTCATGAATACTACATAAAGCCTTGGTACTTGTGCCTCTAAATTGTGAAGTACAGACACATTTACAATTAGTGTAGTTTAAGAAATCACATGTGAAAACTCAAGGTATCTTGGTATAGGTTCATTATCCTCTAACGCACACAGGTTAAATATAAATATTTGATAAGTGTCCACATGCTAAAGTTGGAGGAACAGAAGGTAGCAACTGTGGGAGACAGAGCTTCTAAAGCAGCCTCCCAAAGATTTCCCCTCTGACCCCTGCAACCTGTGACTCTGAGTCATCACTCCCATGATCATGTCATGACCTGGAGACAGGGTCTACGTGGGGGTGGCAGGTACTTACATAGCCCTTAGAAGCAGAGGCGTTTTCCAGCTGGTGGTGGAATGGAAAATCAGAGACGAAGCTCAAGAGGAATCTAGTGTGCTGGGGCAGCTTGGAGATGGAGGGACCACTGGAGTAGAAATGCGGTGCCTTAACTGGTGAGGAGCTTAACAAGGCCTCTGGTTGACAGCCAGTGAGGAACCAGGCTCCTCTGTCCTGTAACCACAAGGAAGTGAATCTGCCAACAACTGGATGATCTTGGAAGCAGAGTTCTCTCCAAAAGAGTCAGAGCTTGAACTAAGATGAGTGGAGCAAGCCAGTATCACAGCATTCAGTTGCTGGCAGAGCCGTGCTCTGAGGTTGGGAAACTGAGGCTGCATTCTGTATTTTTTAAAAATATATTTTATTGATTTTTTACAGAGAGGAAGGGAGAGGGATAGAGAGTTAGAAACAGCGATGAGGGAAACATCAATCAGCTGACTCCTGCACACCTTCTACAGGGGATGTGCCTACAACCAAGGTACATGCCCTTGACCAGAATCCAAACTGAGACCTTTCAATCCACAGGCCGACAGTCTATCCACTGAGCCAAACCTGTTAGGGCTGCATTCTGTTTTTAAGGATCCAAGGAAATAGTTGCATCTAATGAAGTATCTCTCTCCATCTTTCACTCCTTTAACCTTTCTGCCTCCCATACCTGCAGAATCGACCAAAACCAGCCTGCTCAGAAGCCAGATGTGCACCCTCAAGAGCTCAGCTTGCAGCAAGAAGATGGATGGCCTTCCCACTCCCAGCAGCTGGAAGCCTCCCGGTGACAGAGGCAAGGCAGAGAGGGTCTCTGTCAGCAAGCCAGGCAGCTTCCTTTGCCCAGGGTCAGCTCCTGCGAGCTGGGCATGTAGATACTTAATGGGGAGGCACATACTTTCTAAGTGGGTCCAGATGGCTTTCTATTCAGAGGACTCTCTTGTAAATCAGGTCTTCCTGCTTTTGTGAACTGCGTTTTCTTAGGGTGAGACTTGCTTACTGTGCCCGGGTGTTTAGTATACAAGGGCTTGTGCAGCTATGGTGCCAGAGGCCACGCTTCATAGTCTAATGCTTCACAGTCCATTTGTTTGTTTGTTTATTTTTGAAATCACTCTAATATTTTATTGGTTGATTGATTTTTAGTGAGAGACATTGATTTGTTGTTCTATCTACTTATGCGAAACATTGATTTGCTGTATCACTTATTTATGCATTTATTGATTGATTCTTGCATATGCCTTGGTTGGGAATTGAACCCATAACCTTGGTGTATAGGGATGATGCTCTACCAACTGAGCTACCCGGCCAGTTCCATGGGTGGTTTATTTTCTTCCCTTCTGTCACAGGTGGCACCATTCAATAAACTCCTCTCTGGTCTAAACATGAAGAAAATATAGCTTTTAAACTCAGTTTTTATTAGTATTGATAGTCATTATTGTTAAAATAGTAAATTTCTAAAAGTTTAATTATTGTAGTACTTTTCCCTATATTGATAAATAATAAATCCTAGGTATACACACACACACACACACACACACACACACACACACACTCCAGAATTCCCTGGGTGGTGGGTTGCACCTGGGTGACATTCACACTTGTTGGTGCTGGGTCACAGCTTAATGGAACCTTGTGCTGAGGGAGGCGATGTCTTTTCTCTCATTTCAGCTCACCTGGCATATCTCCTCAGTTTGCTCCAGGCACCATCCTTAAAGGGCTCATCATTTGATTAGAATATAATATGTTAGGCTTTTAACTAGCTCACTCCTAAATTCACTTCCTCTAAATGCTACTGATTTGATGAGCTAATATTCCTTTTTATAAATAAATCCAAGTTTATGTAAGGGTGTACATTAAAACCCCGAATACCAATGTGAGCAATTGATCCTACAACTAAGCAGGACCTAATAAGGATTTGGTTTCCCTGCATAGAGCTGAGGAACCACAAAACAAATTGTTACCAACTAAAACGTCCATCAAAGCTCCCCTGTGTACTTTGGGAGGAGCCTAATGAGGGCCACAATAGACCACTAGTGGTGAGTGGTATTCTTATTCAACATTGTGAAAATGTGTTCTCTAGAAAGTGAGAGCATGTGTATGTCTCGGTTTTTCCTGGAGGGACATCTCTGTGACCTGGGATGAGGTGGGTAAAACAATGACAGCACGGGACTCACCTGGGCATTGGGCTTCAGTGTCAACCACAGGTGAGTGTTGCCTGAGAACCACTCTGAGGGACAGTGTTCTCTGAAGCGAAGTTCCTTTCTCAGCCCTCAATCACAGCTGAACTCAGTGTCCCTTTTGCATTTTGCTGTAAACCCAGTGTGTGAGGACACTGTCCAGCTGGCTGCCATTTCCCTGTCCACAGAACTGAGCATCCTGCTGACGAACGAGTATCTAGATGACATATCATTAGAAAGACCGACTCCAGAAGGAAGCTACATTTATGACCAAGAGTGAGTTTTAATTTCTCGGGGGCAGTTTTGTTCTGTTTTTGTTGTAAGTTTTAAAATGTCACAGACAAGTGTTCTCAGTTTTTCAGGTTTGGCTTCAGAAAACTGGCTCAAGACCCACGGCTTGGTTGCCAGGAAACTCACTATCATGGACGCTTTGTCGGTGACAGCTGTCCCGCACAGTCCCACCTACATTCCCATCCTGGGCAAGCATGTGACTTCCAAGGTCTTTGATGAGGTAAACTGATTTCCTGTGACTCTGCTTAATATCGTTTTCTTTTCGTGCTTAAATGAAAAGCCGCCCACTTCAGTGTTTTGTACAGTTGTAACAAAAGTGCATTCTATCCACTGAAAAGGAGTTCTTTATACAGGCATAGTATAAAGTGAGAAGCATGTTTGCTGTTAAACTAAGAAGGAACTGGCCTTTGTTAGTTGGCAGTTCAGGGTTCTCTGCTTGTGAGAGACAAAGTTCTTCTGTTGCTCACCTTCTCTTCCTGCATGCATCATCAAAGTCTCCAAAGGAAAAAGAGAGAAAGGGGGAAGGAGGGAAGAAGACAGAGAGACAGATGGATGGAGAGTTAGCCAGAACAAAAGAGCCCTAAGAGAGTGACGAGTGACAGTCATTCATGTCCCAGAAGGAGAGAAAGAGCTAAGAGCTTCCAGTAAGAAGGTATGTGGTAGGGTTACATGTGGAGGAAGCCAAATAAGTGTGATGAGTTCCCACTGACTTGTGTGGTGAGAAGTCCTTGCCCTTAGCAAGAACAGATCCAGTGAAGCAGCCAGAGTGTACAAGGATGGGGAACACAAAAGATAAGAGAACATAAGGCTTGAACTCGAGGCTTCAATGTAATAGTAACTAATGATATAAATAGGAACATACCAGGCCTTACAATCACTAAATGAAAAGAATATCCTTAAAACCTTATCTCACACTGAAATATTTAAAGAGGAATGAAAAGGGTTTGGGATTAGCTTGAAAATAATCTGTATGGTGGTGGGAACAGTATGGGGAGGGGAGGAGTAGGTAAAGTAGCACATTGGTCATAAGTAGATAATTGTTATATTTGGACTAGAGGCCCAGTGTATGAAAATTCATGCACTGGAGGAGAGGTCCCTCAGCCTGGCCTGCCCACCTCTCATAATCCGGGAGCGCTCAAGAGCAGGAGGCAACCTGGTGATCAGGGAAAGGCAATGCCCCATCACACCTCTGCTGCTGCCACTGCCAGCAGCACAAACCTCAGCCAGCCCTGGTTACCTGAGCCTCAGGCAGCCCTGGAAGGCTGGGTAGCCACCATCTGAGGCTTGCCTGCACCTTGGGCTGGCCCTGGGTGACTGGGAGTGTCAGGGGACTGGGGGACTCTGGAGGCAGGTGCATGGAGCATTTGGTCCTGCCTGCTGACAGGCCTGGCCTTGCTGCATTCTGCTGCCTTGTGGGGCTGAGGGGACTGGATGCTGCCATTTTGTGGCTGTGGGTGTCATCATCTTTGAAGGTATGGCAGTCAATTACATATTCTCTCCTTTTTGGCTGTGGGCGCTGCCAGCTTTGTGATGGTGTGAGGGTCAATTAGCATATTACCTCTTTATTAGATAGGATTACAAGACTATTGAATGGTGGAGGCCTCCTTCTACTGTTCTGTCTTCTTTTTTACATATTTAAAATTTTCCATAATAAAAAATTGAAAAAGAAATCAAAGTCAGGAAAGCTTCTTTTATAAAAAGCTTTATAAAAGCTTAGCTGAGATTTGGGGTAGCTGGAAGAAGTGGATAAATTGGTTTCTCTATTAGTCACATTTTAGAAATTATGCCCATGGACTTCCTTATCAGCCTAGGTGGCATGACCAGTGGCTCTTGCTGCAGAGGTTGTGTGTGATCACTTCGGCTGGGTTCTTGATGGCTTTGCTGAAGTGAGTGGCCCTGTGTCTGTCAGCTTGTGACTGGCAGATTTTATTTATACCTGCAGTGAATACTACCTAATTCATCAGGTATCAACTTACCATGTGAAGCTTTCTTTTCTTTTTTTTTTTTTTTTTTTTTTTTTTTTTTTTTTGGTTATGCAAACATAGCTCTGCATTTATTCTTTTTTTAAATTTTTTTAATTTTTAATTTTTTTTGGGGGGGTTGTTTATTTTTTTAATTTTAATAAATCTTTATTGTTCAGATTATTACAATTGTTCCTCTTTTATCCCCCCATATCTCCCCTCCACCAGGTTCCCACTCCACCGTTTGCCCTTACCTCACCCCCATTGTCCTCATCCATAGGTGTATGATTTTTGTCCAGTCTCTCCCTGCACCGCCCCTCACCCCTTTCCCCTGAGAATTATCAGTCCACTCCCTTTCTATGCCCCTAATTCTATTATATTCACAGTTTATTCTGTTCATCAGATTTTCATTTCACTTGATTTTTAGATTCACTTGTTGATAGATATGTATTTGTTGTTCATAATTTTTACCTTTACTGTTTCCTTCTTCCTCTTCTTAAAGAATACCTTTCAGCATTTCATATAATAGTGGTTTGGTGTTGATGAACTCCTTTAGTTTTTTCTTATCTGTGAAGCTCTTTATCTGCGGATCAATTTGGAATGATAGCTTTGCTGGGTAGAGTAATCTTGGTTGTAGGTTCTTGCTATTCATCATGTTGAATATTTCTTGCCACTCCTGTCTGGCCTGCATAGTTTCTGTTGAAAAATCAGCTGACAATCCTATGGGTGCTCCCTTATAGGTAATTAACTGTTTTTCTCCTGCTGATTTTAATATTCTCTCTTTGTCTTTTGCTCTTGGCATTTTAATTATGATGTGTCTTGGTGTGGTCCTCTTTGGATTCCTTTTGTTTGGGATTCTGGGCGCTTCCTGGACTTGTAAACTTCTGGGGGAAGTTTTCAGTCATTATTTCTTCAAATAGGTTTTTAGTTTCTTGCTCTCTCTCTTCTTCTGGCACCCCCATAATTTTGATGTTGGTACACTTGAAGTTGTCTCAGAGACTCCTTATACTAGCTTCACATTTTTTTATTCCTTTTTATTTTTGCTTTTCCAGTGGAGTGTTTTTTGCTTCTTTGTATTTCAAATCTTTGACTTGATTTTTGCAATCCTCTAGTCTGCTGTTAGGTTTCTATATGATATTTTTTATTTCAGTCAGTGTATGTTTAATTTCTAGTTGGTTCTTTTTCATCTCCTCTTGGATCTCACTAAATTTATCCATTTTTTTCTAGGAAATTCTTACAAAACCTTATAACTGTGGTTTTGAACTCTATATCCAGTCATTTGTTTTCCTCCATTTCTTTTGTTTGTGGTCTCTTCTTTAGTCTCCGCATATTTCGCTGCTTCCCTAAGTTGGTAGAGTAGCTTTGTGTGCTAGCTGTCCTATGTGGCCCACTAGCTCTGCCTTCCTCAGTTACCTGAGGTGAACACTCTTGGTGCACCCCTTTGTGGACTATGTGTACAGCCTTGTTGTAGTTAAGTCTTGATTGTTTTTGGTATCACTGAGGGGGGGGATTGACCTCCAAACCAATTGGTTGTGGGGATCAGCTGTCTCTGCGCATGCACACTTGCCTCCAGACTTCTGTCTTTTGTATGCACACGCGGGAGCTTCCGGAACTCTGCCTTTCGGTTCCCCTGAGTTTCCATGTGCTCCAAGGACCTGTATGAGTCTGGGTCCCCAGGGTCTCGCCCAAAACTGTGGTTCAGTGCAGTTGGACCTGGATTTCAGTGCTGTTGTGAGGTTCTGTTTTCCTCCCGCTAGAGGAAGCCAGGCACAATCAGCAGTCAGTGCACTGTGTGTGCACTTTCACGTGCACTTTCTCATGCACTTTCACGAGCCCCCAGACTTCTGTCTTTTGTGGCTCTCCTAAGTTTCCTGCACTCCTTCCTTTTCACAACAGTCCAGACTCCCCCTATGAGTCTCACCTGGAACTGGGGTTCAGTGCAGTTGGGATTTTCCATCTCCCTCCTGCTAGAGGAAGCCAGCCAGGCACACCGGCACCAGCTCTCTCCACACACACATCTCAGTACCTCAGTTTTTTATAGCTCCTCTGAGTCTTCGTGAGTCCCTCTCTTTCCTTCTAGTTATAGAATTTTCACTCAGCTAGCTTTCCTGTGGTTCTGGATGGTGTCCATTCTGTCTTTTAGTTATAGTTTTGAAATTGTGCAAGACAGCAGCTTAGGTGTTCATCTATGCCGCCATCTTGGTTTCTCCAAACTTCTTCACTGATACTGCTCCAAGGGCAATAAAAGCTTCTCACTTAATGGAAGCACATTAGGATTCTCTTCAGCATCCCTGTTCCCCCGCTTTGGGACTACCATGAGGTAAAGTGAGGATGATTTGAACACAAGCCCTGTGAGTGGTACCTAGCGCGCCCATCTGGTCATCAAAATGGCCACCAGGTGACTAATGGTCGCCTGCATTTATTCTTTACATTTTCTTCTTTTGTCTCTTATCAACAATGTATCAAAATATGAATATTATAAGAATATTCTTCAACTCTAATTCAGTATGCTCTAGGGTCTGCTCCAGCTTTGTCTTTGATGCATAGTAAAGATTAACTCCAGAGACTCTCTTATCTCTTTCCATCAAAGACCACTGATATGAGTAATAGGCAACCCTTTTTTCCTCTGTTACTCTTACTTTTCCATGTGCCAGTCTCCACTTGGCCCTCTCTTCTCCACCCAACAACTAACTCTGAAGCTTTCTCCTAGCAAATTTGGTGAAAACTCATATGCTGTGGATTTATTTTATTAAATTCTTGAATTTTATTTGGAGTAGAGTATATTTAGTGAACTCCCCCCAGGAAATAGAATTTTCTTATGCTTATCATATTTCCTTCTAAGCCTCTCAATAAGTTGAGATACATCAAAAGTAAGTTTCTCTAAAAACAAACATGGTAGGAAAACATGAGAATAAAATAAAAAAAAAAACCATGAAGGGCATGTTTATGGATTGAATAAATAAAAATGTTATTTTGTATAAAACCATATAAATAAAATTAAGGCAGGTCTCAAAAAATATTGGTAACATATATGACACACAGCTGAGGAAATAGAAATTAAAATAAGAAGTTCTAGTTCTTGTGACCTCTGGGAAATATAGGTCAAAGATCTAGGAGGGTCCCCGCACCAGTTTCAGGTGTCAGAGAAATGCTCTGACGTGGCCTGAGAGTTTAGACCTGGAGTATTTGCTCAGCCTGAGTCTGGGCCTGGGGAAAAAGAGTTATGAAGGTGCAGAGATGAGGAGTAGTGTCTAGGCAGTGGGGAGCATACAGAAAAGTCGAAGAATCAGAGAAAGTTCTCACTTCAGAGGAAGCTTAGTGTCGCTGCAGGAAGGTGCTAAAGCTGGGAAGGAAGGTCTTGACGGAATTAAGGACTTTGAATGTCTTTCTGGGGGTAACTGAAGGCTCTTTACAGAGAAGACCAAGTTTGGGCTCTGACTGCCATCTGGACAAGAGTTGGAGGGGTCCAAGGCTAGGAAAGTGAGGGGCAGTGAGAAGACAAGGTGGCTGTGACTCAGGTGGGAACATGGAGAATAGGACCAAACCACATGGAGCTGAGTGAGGGAAAGATGCCAAGAGTGAAATTTAAGAGAGGGAAAAGTTGGGAGGAAGGGTGGTGAAGGTTCTGGTCCTCAGGAGAACATTTGAGTTTTCTGATACTAGAAAGCAAAGCCATGGAGAGAGGATCGAGTTTTTTAAGTGCATCTTCCAGGGGACTTGTGCTTGATGCTTTTGGTGGCATCGTACGTCCTCATCACAAACCAGTGTACTTACTATCCTTTATAATTGACAGAAAGAGCAAGAACCATGATGATGATGGAAATGCACTGTAATGAATTCCAATTTCACTCTTTAAGCACACTGACATCTTTTATTCCTTAATATTTCTTCTGACTTTAAGAGACTCTGGCTGTCAATGGGAAAATAGAAAAACTATAATCCAAAATTATTCCCTCTTAGTGGGATGTATAGCTTTTTGAGACTTGGACATAACATTTTATGAAAAAGTAGGCAAAAACTAGAATGGAGCCAAAAAGAAAACATGAATCTTAACCCACTTCATTGAGAATTTTAATTGACTCTTACTTCTGTGTTCAGTGCACTGCCACATCTATCTGGGTGGAATTGTAAAGCAATGTTTGGCTTTGTCCCCCACTCTTTGTTTCATTCATGACTTGTGTGTGGGCTCTTTCTTCTTCTGGAACACAATGCTGTTTTGATTTTCAGTGTTTCCTGGCCCAGCATCAAATCTGCCACATTGGAGATAAAATATTGAGTGGAGAGGGTTGCCCTAGAAACTCTCAATTTCAAAATGCTAACTGGCAGTTTAAGTCTGCAGTGGACCAGATAATTTTATCTTACCTCTTTCGAAAAGAATCACTCATTGTCAAGCCATATACAGAATAAAACTGTTTTAGTTATTTGATGAATTTAGAATTTGAAGCTCTTTATTGCCAATTGCTTTGAAAATAATAAAACCAAAATAATTTGGAAACATTAGTCTGTATCATTGGAAAATATAAATCTTCATCATCGTCATCATCATCATCATGATGTCTTTAATAGCATCCCATCAAGCCTTCTTGCTTTGCCCTAATCTGGGTCCAGCAGAGAGCTTTGTGGTCAGATAGTCCTGGCTGGCACCCCAGCTCATTTACTCCTGACAGCCATGGCAGGTCTCTGATCTAGTATGAGAGGAGTCCTCACACTAGGTTCTGAGTGAAACACTTGATATCAGCAAAGTAGTTCATTTAAAACTTAAAGAGCAACCTAGTGAGGTGGCCATTCCTTTCAGCATTTAGCTGATGAAGAATATTAGGGGCAAAGAGGCTGGGGATGAGTGACAGACCTGGCGTTTTGTTACTTTCAAATATAGTAGCATTCAACAGAAACTTCTATTGACAGAAAAGCTTCTTTAATTAAAAATTCAAAAGCACAGTTATTGCAAATGCTATATATATTTATTGTGTAAAAAAAAGAAAAGAAAATATAGTTAAATGAAAAAGAAACAATAGTTTTAATTCCACCACAGGTGAATCATTGGTAGTTAGCTGGCTATACCTTTTCACTGTGTGTAAATCCTTTGTTCTTTGTTTTACCAAAATGAAGTCAAACTAAATATACTGTTTTGTACCCACATTTTTACTCAATAGTCTATTGTGAACATTGTTCCGGCCAACAAATGTGTATCTCCTACAGCATTTTATTTATTTATTTTTAAATTAAAATTTAAATAGAAAAACTCAATCTTTTATATTCTAAAGTTTAGATTTAAAAATGTAAGATGTGCCTGGTCAAGTGGCTAGTTGGTTGGAGTGCCATACTGTATAGTTTCAGGTTCGATCCCTGGTGAGGATGAAGTATCTGGGAGATAACCAGTCGATCCATGTTTCTTTCTCACATCCATGCCCCCCCCTCTCTTCATTTCCTCTCTCTAAAAATAATTAAGCATATCCTTTGATAAAGATAAGAAAGTAAGATGTCATTTATACTGTAATCTACAATGAATTAAATAGCCTATTTTCAGGGTTTATGAATGATCTTATTGGCACACTGCTTTGCCAGTTAATTTTGTGGCCCTGCCTTCATTTTGCTCTTTGGAGACTAGAGCTGATGCAGTTCAAAAGCAAACCTAGGCTTCAGCACTCGAGAGTTTGTACAACTGAAGTATCTGTTTTACTCGAAGTTATCCAACAGGATATGCACAGCTTTTGCATTTTCATTGCACATGTCCAGTCAGACCTTTCTGGCCAAGCTGGCAGCAAGAAGAGGATACTTATTGGAAAAGCTGATTTTATTGAAAAAAAAAGTAGTTGATGAATTCAGTTAGTGTTGAACAATAAATATTTAAATACCAGTTTCATGCTATTTTCTCATTTCAAAAGGGGGATTGTGGGATTGCTTATAAACACAGAATGTTGTCAGGTAAAATTTTGTCTGTACTACTTTAGCGACTAATAGCTGTGTGTACAGTTCTGCATTCTACTTTTTGTTGTTGTTGTTAATCTTTATCCAAGGATATTTTTCCATTGATTTTTAGAGAGAGTGAAAGGAGGGAATGAAGAGAAAAAGAGAGAGAGAGAGAGAGAGACATTGATTGCATTGATTGCCTCCCCACTCACCCCAACCAGGACCAGGGATCGAACCTGCAACCCAAGTACATGCCCTTGACCGGCAATTGTACCCACAACCCTTCTGTGTGCAGGCCAATAGTATAACCACTGAGCAACACCAGCCAGGGCTGTATTCTGCTTTTTTTATTTAGCATATGTTATGAATGTATTTCCTTGTTATGATCATTTTTGGATGATTTTAATGGTTGCACTAATATTCAATAATATGAGTTACTATAACTTATTTACCTATTACCCCAATTATTGGGCTGTTTACTTAGAATTTTAAGAATGCCTCTTTTCCTATATCTCTGCTGTCATGTAGAACACTAACATTTAAGAACTTTTCCAATTGCTACATGAAATAGTATTTCATTTCATTTTTATTTTTTTATTATTTTTTAAAAATATATTTTATTGATTTCTTACAGAGAGGAAGAGAGAGGGATAGAGAGTTGGAAACATCGATGAGAGAGAGACATCGATCAGCCGCCTCCTGCATGCCCCCTACTGGGGACGTGCCAGCAACCAGGATACATGCCCTTGACCAGTATTGAACCTGGGACCTTCCAGTCCGCAGGCCGACACTCTATCCACTGAGCCAAACCGTTTTTGGCAGTATTTCATTTTAATTTTCTATTCTTCTATTGTTCAAGAATAGTTTTCTTATGTAAGCTAAATATCTTTCTTAAAACTTTGTTCACCTATACTTAGCAAACACCTCTAAAAATAGCAGTTATACTCATCTCTTACCTCAGCTATCAAGGATTCAAATTTGGTGGGATCCAAACTTAATTATGTTTTATAATATAGATGAACTTTAAAATTTTTGAGCCTTGGCCATTAATTTATACATAATTTTATTTCATATGTTCAACAAATGGTTAGAAACTAGCATGTTTAAAAGGAATAAAGAACTAGAGTTTAGTGAAGAGGCAGGCCATATAACAAGAGCTGCATGTATGAATATATTGATACAGGGCTTGAGTAAGAAAATATGCAGAGTGCCTATTACTTGGCAGAAGTAAAGAATAAACTATTATTATTATTGATAAAATTATGCTCAAGTACAGTGGCTCCTTTAAGGTATCCCTGGTCCAACAGTGGGGAAAGTTCTAACAGAATCATCCCAGATCGGCTATCCATGAATCCTAGAAATTTCTTCTGCCTTTATGGTCAGTGTCTGTCTTCCTCTTTCACTTCCTTCCTCTAGTTAAAATCTTCTCAAAGTGTGATTATTAATTCAATGCAGTGAGATTTATAGATTAACCTCAGAGAATTGAGTAGGTTATACTATGAAGTTCCCTTTGGTTATTGAATATTGTCTAGAAGGGTCTCTTATCAGTTGATTATGCTTATTTGCATTATAAGAGGTAAGAAGTGCACCATTTCAAAGGAGATGTGTGCAGGGTTTATTCCCTCTCAAGTAGAGCTGGCAGGCTCTTCAGTGACCACCTCCCCTCCCCATGGCTTCCTGGCAGCAGCCAGCGACCATGAGCTGACCTCTTAGTCCCTGTGACCTCATAGTCACACTAAATTTGACATCATAAAGAGAGTATCCCATGGGACCTTCACGTGACCACCATGTTGTAAAAACTAAGACCACAGATTGAAGGTGTGGAGTATGACTTTGTCTTTCCCTCAGTCTGCATGTGCACGAGCCAGATCCGCACAAACCTGAGCTGCTTCCACACTGAAGCACACTATGGCCATGCCAGGCATGAGGCCCAAGTCCACAAAAGAGGGAAGTAGAACCTGACCTGACAGCTTTCTTCAGTGCATGAAGGGAGGGGCCACGCGGAAAATGGTGAATGGGGTGGTGTTGCTATGCATTTTGTGGTGTTGATTTGTGACTAAGCCATATAAGTTGGCAAATTTGGAGGGTTATTCAGAGACTTATAAGGGTGTTTTATCCCCAGAGATGATTGAAATGTAAGATTCTTTTGTTGAAATTGTCTCCACCCCTCCTCCTCACTCTCCACCCCCTGCCCTGGGAAATTTATGTGATATGTAGCTCTATTTTGAAAAATTTTTTTCCTGTAAATTTTATTTAGTTCTCAAAGGCCAGCTGACCTATTGTTCTGGCTCCTGACTTTGACAGAGACTGTTAGAAGCCACAGGCTGAATTCATGTGTCTGACAAGTAGCGAGGCTTGACTATGCGGCCTCATAACTTTATGATTTTCTCGTCAGTTTTCTGAATTTTTTCTATTTTCTTGTTGATTTTGGTCTTGATGTTTTAACAAGATTAATATATTTAGTTTTCAATTTCAATACTGTTTTTCAAGAGAGATTTCTTTTATTATTTAAAATATTGTTGTTTTTCCCATTCATTTCTTTTTATTTATGGTACTCTGTATATTTTTGTACTTTTATATGACTTTTACATTTTTGAACAATCTAATCATAATTCATTTAAATCATAATATAAAGTCATTGTTAGATGGCTCATAAGTTAGTTTCTTAAGTGAATTGACATTCTGATGATTTGTTCAGCTATCAGTTGTGATGTGTGTGTGTGTGTGTGTGTGTGTGTGTGTGTGTGTGTGTATTTTGGAATTATGATGACTCATTTTAACAAGAGTTTTTAATCTGTTTTTTACTCTTTATCCTCCTTTTTGCACTTGCCTCAGTACATCCCTGGAGCCACCTCATTTGTGTTTAGCGCTCTAGCTCCATGGTGACCCTGGAATATAGAACCAGAGGGTGGGTTAGAGATACAATGCCCTCTTCCTAGCCTGGCCTTCTTTCAGGGGTGGGAGACTTTGAGACCAGTGCTGGCTTTAGGCACTGAGCCTGCTCAGGCCCTGTCCTTCACAGAACACTCAACACTCACCTGCTGTCCAGGACCTGCGCTCCCATTGCCTTGCCTCTCTAGGGGGAGCCAGCAAGCCTGTGGCTTCAGGCCTGCTCATCTGCTCACAGCTCTGTCCAGTCTCTAGAAAAATGTCCACCCTGCATCTATTCCTTCTCCTTTCTGTGTATTTTATTTTAAACTATAACAACAACTACTATTTTTGTGTAATATTGGAGGCAAGGGGTACATAAAAGCATGATCTGTATTGTCTTGATTGATTGAAAATAAAAATTGCTTTTTAAACACAATTCCTCACATTTCCAAGATGCCTATATGTTTCTTGTGGTTGGAAGCAGATACAATTTTGAAACGATATTGCTTAATATTATCCTGTTAGACTTTCTTTTTCTTTTTTGTTTAAATATTAAAATATGGAATATGCCTTTTTGTGAACATATATTTATCAATCAATAAATATTTCTTGAGGGCACACTATGTGTCAGGCACTGTGCTAAGTGATAGGAATACAGTCATGACTAAAATACAGTCCCTGCTCTGGGGGAGCTTACACTGCTAGGAAGAGCTAAGTGTGTAATATGGAGGTACTGAGATACAGGCAGAGGCATCCAGCCCAGAAGGTAGGAGCAGGTGCAGACAGGCAGAGCCCAGAGTGGAGACTGGGGCTCTGAGCTCTCACAGAATGCAGTTCCATCTGACATGTACACTGAGTAGCCAGATTATTATGATCTCTGAACACCTCCCCCCCACCTCTTTCTCTCTCTCTCTCTCTCTCTCTCTCTCTCTCTCTCTCTCTCTCCACACACACACACACACACACACACACACATATATATATATATTTATGCATGGGTGGGGTCCAGCCAGCCTGGCCAGGGGAAGGAGACTTGGGCAGTTGGCCTGCCTGCTGGTCGAAATCTTGGTTGAGGGGACAATTTGCATATTAGCCTTTTATTATATAGAATGGCCAGATTATTATGTGTTCAGAGATCATAATAATCTGGCCACTCAGTGTATAAAAACCTCTTATAGTCCTGGCTGATTTGGCTCAGTGGATAGAATGTCAGCCTGTAGACTGAAGGGTCCCAGGTTCGATTCCGGTCAGGGCCCATGCCCAGGTTGCAGATACATCCCCAGTGTGGGGTGTGCAGGAGGCAGCCAGTCAATGATTCTCTCTCATCATTGATGTTTCTCTCTCCCTCTCTGTCCCTCTCCCTTCTTCTCTGAAGTCAATTAAAAAATAAAGAAACCCATTAATGGATAAGGAAAGTGATCAAAAGATATTAACTATTATCGACATTCTCAAAAGAAAATTAAATTAAATATATGAAAAAATGTATAACCCGAATAGTAATTTACAAGTAGCAACAATGAGATCCTGTTTCTTACTGCATCAATTGGACAGAATTCATGAAGATAACGCTAGTTCTGACAACAGTTCCCCAAACAGTTTTGTTTTCTTTTTATGTGGTCGTTATTTTATAAAGATACAGTTTTCGGAAGGAAAAAGGTTAGCAACGATATCTGATTTTTTTCTTAACAACTTTCTATATATTATAATTAGCTATAATTATATTGACCTTAGAACAGTGGTTCTCAACCTTTCTAATGCTGCGACCTTTTAATATAGTTCCTCATGTGACCCACAGGTTGAGAACTGCTGCTGTAGAGCCTAAGACCATCGGAAAACACAGATATTTACATTACAATTCATAACAGTAGCAAAATTACAGTTATGAAGTAACAACGAAAATAATTCTATGGTTGGGGTTCACCACAACATGAGGAACTATATTAAAGGGTCATGGCATTAGAAAGGTTGAGAACCACTGCCTTAGAGTCAGGGAAACATGCTCTGTAGCCATGTGGCATCATCTTTGAAAGAACATGTCAACCTATCCAATGATGCTTTCTGGTGTGTTTCTGTGTAGGTGTTCCCTCTGGCACACGTGTGCAGCGACACGAACAAGATGACATTAATTAACCCTCAAGGAGTGAAGCTCAACATCTACAAGCAAAAGGTGGAGCAGGCAATTAAGTCCTATGAAAAGTGAGTGTTCCTCAGCTCTCGTGCATGGCTGTAGGATTTGTTTTGGTTTTTTTTTCTCCTGTTTTAGCTTAGATTTCTCATCTGGAGCAGCTGTTTAAAACTTGCCCATGAGGAATATCCAATTCAGCAGCAGCAGAAGCAAATAGATACTGCTGGGTGTGGCACTGTATTGAATACCTCACCCCAAAATAGTATTTCTAAGATGTTTCCCACCACAAGACAGACAGACATCACTTCCCATAAGCCAGCACATGGGAAACTCACAGCCCGCCAGCCAATATGGTGGCATAAACTAGCTATTTTAGTCACACTTAGTGCCTGTGTTGAGGGGCACTTCTGCTTCAATATTTTAATAATGGAAACAGCAATGTTGGCTTTGCATGTCTGAGTACTAGCTCTGCATGGAGATTGCCAGGACCACCTGGATTCTGGGGTGATTACTCTGCCAATTTTTTAGTCTTAAGGTCAAGGTTGCAGCCCTCAGATCCATGGGAGAAACACTAGTTGTAAGCTGGCCTGGGGACCATGTTAGTAACCTCTGTTTATAATCTCCAAAATGATTGGCTGCCACCTAGACTTCTGAAATGTTATCAGGACAGGCTGCTTTGTAGATGAGTTGCTCCTGCTATAAGTGGTTTGTGGAACAGAGATATGGAAAGTGAGTGAAAGTTGCTCCCCAGGGGGATTTCACTCTTCCCAAAAGACAGAAGAGGAAAACTGGGCAGTAGCATCCCTGGGTCAAAGGGCTGGACCAGCGCTGAGACGCCTAGTGTCCCGTGCTCTCGGGCATCCCATTGGGACTACCCACCCCCTCCCCATCCATGGAGCTGGGATCCACACTCTCAGTTGTCCTCCTCTCACACCCACCCACTTTCAGCTGTGTGCTTTACACTACTTAGTGAAGACGGAAAATAGGGAATAACAGAGGTGATGAACATGTGCTCTTGGGAACAGTTTTTCTAAAGCAGCAGTTCTCAACCTGTGTGTCACGACCCCTTTGGGGGTCGAAAGACCCTTTCACAGGGGTCGCCTAAGACCATCAGAAAACACATATTTCCCATGGTCTTAGGAACCAACACACTGCTCCTCGGTGTAGCAAAGTGTAGCAATGTAGTTTACTATTGTTATATGAAGACTGTTACCCATGCTACACCATGATTCAAGACAAAAAATTTCATTTATTTGTAATTAGAAATAAATATTTCACAATATATAATTACATATTGTTTTTGTGATTAATCACTATGCTTTAATTATGTTCAATTTGTAACAACGAAAATACATCTGCATATCAGATATTTACATTACAGTTCATAACAGTAGCAAAATTACAGTTATGAAGTGGCAACAGAAATAATTTTATGGTTGGGGGTCACCACCACATGAGGAGCTGTCTTAAAGGGTCGTGGCATTAGGAAGGTTGAGAACCACTGTTCTAAAGGATGGAATTCGAATGAGACGTGCTAAGTAATTGGACACACATTCACTAAGCCAGTGGTTCTCAGCCTGCCACGCATGGCTTGCCTCTCTCAGAACCTGGAGGCCATGAGCTCGGGCTTGTTCCTGGTCGCAGGCAGGCATGGGCAAAAGTAAGTGCACAGTCCCATTGTGACCACCTTTTGAGTGGACGAAGCTACATAATAATCACAACCTGCTTGTCCTTTTCCATTTTGAACAACTGTAACCTACGTTTGCCCACCCCTGCACATACATCTCAGTTCTCTCAGCACAAGGTGGGTGCTATTATCCTTGTTTCATCAATAAGAAAATAGAGTTTCAAAAAGTCACATCACATAGGCTCACACAGCAGCCAGTGGAGATCTGAGATTTGAATCCAAACCTGTGTAGCTCTGAGCCCTGGTCCACATGCCCAACCTCCTTAGAACATTGCCTCCACTGTCAAGGTTTAGATTTAGGAGGATTTTTAAGTAAGTGGGTTTTTTTTCTAGAAAAGTATGTATGTATATGCACGCACGCACACACACACACACACACCAAAAATGCATCCTACAAATCATTTTTTTATTGTCTAAAGTCTTACATATGCCACCTGTTTCTTCAATTGACACCCCCCCCAGCCATTCCCAACCCCGAGGGCAAGCCCCCACTACCCCAGTGTCTATGTCCATTGGTCATGCTAACATGCATGCATACAAGTCCTTTGGTTGACCTATGAATCATTTTTAAGTCTCAGAAGCCCTGACCCTTTTTACACAAACCACATGGTTAAAGAAACCCAATTTTCAAATAGACCCCAAAGAACCAAAATCTCCAAGTGATACAAGAGCACCGAGCTGGCTTACTCCTTCTCCCTGACTCTTTCTGTCACTTACTGAGCATCTATGCATGTCAAACATACACGACCCTGCTGAGTCCTCGCAGTAACAGAAGAAGGGCACTGTCAGGTTCCCCATTCCATAGAACAACTTCTCCCCAAGTCCAGGAAGAGAAACTGTCTGAGTCTGACCCAGGTAGTCTGGCTCAGGGTCCGTGCAACGCACACCAGCCCCCTTTCTGTGATAGGAGAGCAGGGTAGAATAAAACCCCCAAATTTTTTCTCAGAGCCCTGGTGACTGATGCTGGGCCAGGGGTTAGAAGAATGCCTCATGGAGAGTGACAGTGTTCTCCCACCTCATTTACTGAAGCAGTTTTTTCACGGATACCCACTCACACCCCTGGGCCAGTGCTCTGTGCCCTGCCCTGAAGAAATCCTGGTGGGTATCGATGTAGCTTGGCAGGAGCCCTGCAAGAAGCATCGCTGGTTAGTGATGAGAAGGAGCCCCGCCCACCTACAGAAACCATTAGGCTCCAACTTCCTCCCTTCTTCTTGGGTTGACAAGCATCTCCAAACTGTTCAGTGATGAGGTTTAGTCTCAGCATTGCCAACTAGCTGTGGGGGCAAGCAAGGCCCTTATTAGTCCGCTCCCAGACGCTTCGTTTGGAAAATGAGGTCTCTACAGTGTACCAGCTCCTGTTCTGGGTGACCCTGATAACCTCCTTTGTTCGGAGAATTGAGGCAGAAGGAAGTCTAAAGAAGCAAATTAACGCCATACTTATATGTTTACTTTGGAAGGAAAACAGCGTGTCTTCATGCAGAGATCATGAGGCCCAGCTTGTTTCTGCCTCTTCTTGGCCTGGTCTTCTCTGACTGAGTTGGTCGCTGCCCCTCCTTGCTGCAGGGCTTCTGAGCAGTGTGGAGGGAGGAGCGTGGGCCATTGGTGATGGGAACTGGCCTGTGCTCTCCCTGCGCTGCCCTTCAGAACCTGGGCTCAGCCTTTTGCTATGAAACAGGCATTGGTGCTAATTGTTTTCAATTGTTTTTTAAACAGGCGCTTGAACAAAATTGTTTGGCGAGCATTATCTCAAGAGGAAAAAGAAAAGTAAGCCGGTTCCTCACTTAAAAAAAAAATTTGGTGTCATTTACATAATCTATAACTACCTTTTTTAAGTGGACAATTCAATGTATTTAAATTATTCAAAATGTTGTACAAACTACTGCCTCACTCTAGTTTCAAAACTATCCTATCACCTCAGAAAAATTTCTTGTATCCATTAAGTAATCCTTCCCCTCCCCTTCTATCTCTAAACTTGCCTATTCTGGATATATCATATGAAAGAAATCATACATTGTATGATTTTCTGTATCTGGCTTCCTTTACTTAATGTAAAAACTTAATATTTTCAAGGTTCATCCATGTTGTAGTGTATATAGTACTTTATTCCTGTTTATTGCAGAGTAATGATCCATTGTGTATATCTACAAATTTGCGTATCCATTGATGGGTGTTTATGTTGTTTCCACCATGTACAATGCTGAAGCCTCTTAGAAGGTTCAGTGTGGACATGGGTTTTCATTTCTCTTGAGTGTGTGACTAAGAGTGGTTTGCTGGGTCACAGGGCAATTCTATGTCTAATTTTTGATGAACCATCAAATTGTTTGCCACAACAACTGCACCATTTTACATTCCCACCAGCAATATGTAAGGGTTCTTGTTCTCCCACAATCCTTGCTTATTTTCCTTCTTTTCTTTAAATGGAAGCCATCCTAATGGGTGTGAAGTGATACCACCGTATGAGGTTTTCACTGTAGTTTTCATTTCCACTTCCATAAGGACCAATAATGTTGAGCATCTTTCATATGGCCATATGTGTATCTTCAGCGGAATATCTACTCAAATCCTTCAGCCATTTTTAAACTGAGTTGTTTGTCCTCTTGTTGTTGATTGGAAGAGTTCTGGATGTTCAACCTTTATCAGGTCAATATTTTAATATTCTTGATATCCTTTCTCCCCAAAAGTTTTTAATATTTATGATATTGATTTATCTACTTTTTCTTAAACTTATGGTGTCAAACCTAAGAATTCAATCCATTGCCAAATATAAAGTCATGAATATTTACCCCTGTGATCTCTTCTAATACTTTTCTGGTTTTAGCTCTTACACTGAGGTCATTGATGAGTAAATTTTTACATATGAGTGAGGTTGTTTCCATCTGAAATAGAGATAGTTTTACTTCTTTCCAAGTCATAGGCCTTTTGTTTTTCTTCTTGTCTAGTTATCTGGATACGACTCCCTGTACCTAGTTGAATGAATGCCAGTGTTGAAGTGGGCATCTTGTTTTGTTCCTGATCACAGGGGAATGCTTTCAGTCTCTCACCACTGAGTGGGGTATTGGGAGTTTCTCATAAATGCCCTTTACCATATAAGGAAGTTCCCTTCTACTCCTAGTTTACTCATTGTTTTTATCATAAGGGGTATTTGTTGGATTTTGTAAAATGCTTTTCCTACATCTATTGAGGTGATTGTGTGGGTTTTCCCCTTGTTCTGTTGATAGGCTGTGGTGAATTAAATCAATTAATTGCCTCAGGTTGAACCACCTTTCATGCTTTGGTTAAATCCCACTTGGGTCATGGTGTATAGTGTTTTTAATGCTCTGTCTGATTTGGTCTGCTACCATTGTGTTGAGGCTATTTACCCCTATATTCCTAAAAGGAATTAGTCTTGTAGCTTTCTTTTCTTTAGTTTCTTTGTCTGATGTTGGCACTGAGATAATGCTGGCTGTTTTAAAGTGGTTCCTTTGAAGGAGCCATCTTTCTCCGTTTCTTTGTATGCCTTAGCATATTAGCTGAGTTTAGAACATTTGAAAGGAACAGACGCCTCTCCCAGCCCATTATACCAATAAACTGTCTTCTTACAAGGGAGACCTTGAGTAGCCATCCAGGCTAGAGATCCCAGGAACCTCTCAACACTTTCCTGGGGATGTGCTTTCTCCAGGCTTGTGTGGGTTATTTCCTAGGGGGTTGCTCCTGTTTCTTTGCCCTCGTGTCTGGGATTGGTGCTGTAGGATCTCTGGACTTGCCTTTGTTCTCAGCTGCCCCTAACCCAGAATCCAAGTGAACAGCCCTTCCTATAAGCACTGTGAGTCAGATGAGACAGAAACCAGTCCCTCTGGCAGACTCCAACAAGCCAGAATGTTGGGTGCATATTTCGCTTTCTCTTTCCCTCCCAAGGAAGAAGTTTTTCTCTCAATTGTGTTGCATTGTGCCTGGGGAGAAGTAGGGCTAAGCCAGGCAAAATGCAATAAACTTTCCTACCCACTTCAGTGCCTGCTCTTCTTAGGTTTGTGGTGTGCTGAAGCTCTAAGTGGTTTCTGGAATTCTCTCGAAGGCAATTTGGTCTATATATTGTTGATAAGCCAGTATTTTACCATTCCAAGTTATATTTTTAACAGGAATTTTTGCTGTTATCTGGAGACAAGTTTGTTTTTAGATTGAGTCCTGTGATTGTGCTGGGTTTGCACTCTTCCTGCAACACCCTGCATCTAAGGAGGCCACACTCTCAGCTGTCAGAGAATGACAGAGCTCTCTCCTCACTCTACTCCCTCTGTCTCCTTCCACCATGATGCCCTAGTAGTGGACTCCAGGACCTAGGCTATCCCACCACTTGTTCATCAGCTCATAGAAAGTTCAGCTTCTGTTCTCTGTGCAACCAAATCCAGAACCGGGAAAGTTGAGGCATGTTTAGACCTCCAAGGAGGAGAGCAATATTGCTAAAATGAACAAGTAGAAGAAAAACCGCCCTGAGGCAGACAGTAGGTTTTGTTTAGTGTTTTTCTCCTTTGTTTTCCAGAGTGACTGCTAAGTGAATTGTGTGAATTTTCTTTGAAGTACATTTTTGGTTCTGCCAAATGTTAGGCCTAGGGAGGAAGAAATGGGTTCTAAATATGCCAAAAGGAAATTGTTGAAAATAAGTCATGTGTGTCAAACTTCTTTAAAATGAGATAATCAAATTAGATCATGAGGAAGAGTGGCTACCATAATTTACAGAGATGGTTATGTTTAACTTGGGCAAGCTACCAAGAGGGTGTGGCTGTGATTCTGTTAACTGATACCCAACACCACTTTGATGGATGTTACTCAGGAGAGAGTTTATTAAAAACCATCTTTCCATATTTTTCCTATTATGGTCACTTTCTTTGTTCTTTTGTTTCTCCTTTCTTTTTCTTTCTTAGGCTAGATGCAAACAAACCAATGCGATACTTGGAAAACAAGGCAGCTTTAAATGAGGCGTTAGAACGGCTGAATTGGCCCATTTCACTGAAAGAGCTGTCGATGCTGGAAAATGAAATTCTAGCTGGGAAGATGTACATCCAGCAGGCCATGGAGCTGCAGGAGGCCACCATGAAGGAGGACAGTGTGAGCAGGGCACCTGCCGAGGTGGGTACTGTGGAGGTGTCTTTGTGGCCTCCCTTCCAGTCACGGCCATTCCTCTACTGGCCTGCCTTCTCTCTCCCACCCACCACACTGATTGCTGAAAGCTTTAGCGTCAACCCAATGAAGGTCCAAGGACTTCTTTCAACAGGAATTAAAATGCTATTTGATTTTACTGTGGCCTTATTTTTAAAACAGTACATCTTTTAACTGCAAAATAAAACTAAGCTGAAGTATAATGTCACGATTAAAAACCTGGATTTGCTATAAATCAGAGCAAGGTCCAAATTCAGATCTGCCACTAATCTCAGTGTGATCTTGGCCAATTACTTTGTCACTCTAAATTTTAGTTTTTGTTTATTTGTTTAATTTTTTGTTTTTATTGTTGACATTATTACAGATGCCCCTGTGTCCACCTGTTTCCAGACCCACCCTCTTCTCCATCTGGCCCTCACTACATTGCTGTCTGTATCCATGAGCTATACATGTATGCTCTTTGGCTATTCTCTTCACCTTCTTTCATCCCATCCATGTCACCATCCTCCTCTGACAGCTGTCAATCTGTTTCATGTATAGATGCCTCTGGTTCATTTTGTTCAGCAGTTTATTTTGTTCGTTAGATTCCACAAATAAGTGAGATTATATGGTATTTGTCTTTTTTCTCTGACTTTCTTGTTTCGCTTAATGTAATAATCTCCAGGTCCATACAGGCTGTTATAAAACATAAGAGTTCCTTGTTTTTTATTGCCACGTAGTATTTCCATTGTGTAAATGTGCCACAGCTTTTTTATCCACTCACCTATCAATGCAACTTGGGGCTGTTTCCAGATCTTGGCTATTGTAAACAACGCTGCTATAAATGTAGGGATCATATATTCTTTTTGACTGGTGTTTCAGGATTCTTAAGATAAAATTCCATTAGTAGGATTTTAGGGTCAAGTGTTAGTTCCATTTTTAATTTTTTGAGGAAATTCCATACTGTTTCTCACAGTGGCTGCACCAGTCTGCATTCCTACCAGCAGTGCACAAGGATTCCCTTTTCTCCACATCCTCACCAGAACTTTTTTATTGATTTTTTTCTGTTTTTATTTTTTAATTAAAAAAAATTACTGTTGAAAGTATTACAAATGACTCCATTTCCTCCCATTGACCCCTTGTAGCCCACCCATACCCCTCACCCCAAGCCTTCACCACCCTATTATTGTCTGTGTCCATGGATTATGCATATATGCATACAAGTTTGGATTTATCTCTTCCCACACACCCAACCTCCTATACATTCTCTCTGAGATTCCATAGTCTGTTCTATGCTTCTAGGTTTCTGTATCTATTTTGTTCATTAGATTCCATATATGAATGAGATTGTGTGATACTTGTCTTTCTCTGACTGGCTTATTTCATTTATCGTGATACTCTCCAGGTCCCTCCATGCTGTCTCAAAGGGTAAGAAATCCTCCTTTTTTATTGCTGCATAGTATCCCATGTGTAAATGTACTACAACTTCTTTATCCACTCATTTACTGATGGGTACTCAGGCTGTTTCCAGATCTTAGCTATTATAAATTGCCCTTCTATGAATATAGGGGTGCATACATTCCTTCCGATTGGTGTTTCAGATTTCTTGGGATATATTTCTAGAAGTGGGATCATTGGGTCAAATAGCAGTTCCATATTTAATTATTTTAGGAATCTCCATACTGTTTTCCATAATGGCTGCACTAATCTGTATCCCCACCAGCAGTGTACTAGGGTACCCTTTTCTCCACATTCTCACCAGCACTTGTCATTTGTTGATTTGTTGATGGTAGCCATTCTGACAGGTGTGAAGTGATACCTCATGGTCATTTTAATCTGCATTTCTCTGATGATCAGATACTGACATTTTTTCATCTCTTGGCCATCTGTATGTCCACTTGGGAGAAATGTATCTTTAGGTCCTTTGTCCATTTTTAAATTGCCTATCTTGTTGTTGTATAAGTTTCTTATATATTTTGGGTGTTAACTCTTTATCAGATGTATCTTTGCCAAATATGTTCTCCCATACAGTGGGCTCCTTTTTCATTTTGTTGATAGTTTCTTTTGCTGTGTAGAAGCTTTTTATTTTGATGTAGTCACATTTGTTTATTTTCTCCTTAGTTTCTCTTGCCCTAGCAGATATATCTGCAAACATATTGTAACAAGATGTGTCTGAGATTTTGCTGCCTATGGTTTCTTCTAGAATTTTTATGTTTCATAACTTACATTTAAATCTTTTATCCATTTTGAGTTTATTCTTTTGTATGGTATAAGTTGATGGTGTAGCTTCATTTTGTTTGCATGTATCTGTCCAGTTTTCCCAGAATCATTTATTGAAGAGATTGTCTTGACTCCATTGTATGTTCTTGCCTCCTTTGTCAAAAATTAATTGAGCATAATGGCTTGGGTCAATTTCTGGGATCTCTATTCTGTTCCACTGATCTATATGTCTGTTCTTGTGCCAGTATCAGGCTGTTTTGACCACAGTGGCTTTGTGGTATAATTTGATATCTAGTATTGTGATCCCTCCAACTTTGTTCTTCTTCATCAAGATTACTGTGGCTATTCAGTATCTTCTTTGATTTCATATACATGTTTGGAGTATTTGTTCTAGATCTGTAAAATATGCTATTGGTATTTTAATAGAGGTTGCATTGAATCTATAGATTGCTTTGGATAGTATGGACACTTTATCTACCAATCCATGAACACAGTATATTCTTTCATTTGTTTATAACTTCCACTATCTCTTCTTTCAGCATCCTCTAGTTTTCCAACTACAAGTCTTTTACCTCCTTGGTTAAATTTATTCCTAAGTATTTTAATTTTTTGTTGCAATGGTAAATGGGATTGTTTGTTTAGTTTCTCTTTCTGAGAATTCACTATTGGTGTATAAAAATGCTATAGTGCTGTGGGTGTTAATTTTCTATTCTGTTATATTTCTGAATTCATTTATTAAATCTAGTAGTTTTTTTTATAGAGTCTTCAGGGTTTTCTATATATAGTATCATGTCATCTGCAAATAATGAGAGTTTTACTTCCTCCTTTCCAATTTGGATGTCTTTTATTTCTTCTTCTTGTCTGATCACTATGGTATAACCAAGACTTCCAGAACTATGTTGAACAAGAAAGAGGGCATCTCTGTCTTTTTTCTGTTCTTGGGGGAAATGGTTTTAGGTTTTTCCCATTGAGTATGATGTTGGCTATAGGTTGTCATATATGGCCTTTATTATGTTGCAGTATGATCTCTCTATTCTCACTTTTTAAAAGTTTCTTTATTGATTAAGGTATTACATATGTGTCCTTCTTCCCCTATTGCCCCCCACTTATGCCCTCACCCCTCTGTTGTCTGTTGTCCATTGTTTAAGCTTTTATGCATGCATACAAGTTCTTTGGTTGCACTCCTCCCCTTACTCCCACCCTCCCTTACCTTCCCTCTGAGGTTTGATGGTCTGATCGATGCTTCTCTGTCTCTGGATCTGTTATTATTAATCAGTTTTATGTTTTTCATTATATTCCATTAATGAATGAGAGCATATGATATTTATCTTTCTCTGACTGGCTTATTTCACTTAGCATAATGCTCTCTAATTCCATCCATGCTGTTGTAAATGGTAAGAATTTCTTCTTTCTTACTTTGCTGAGTTTTTATCAAAAATGGATCTTGGAATTTGTTGAATACTTCTTCTGTGTCTATTGATATGATCATGTGATTTTTGTCTTGCAATCTATTTATGTGCTGTATCACATTTATTGATTTGCAAATATTGTACCAGCCTTGCATCCCTAGAATAAATCCCACTTGATCATGATGTATGATCTTTTTAATGTATTGCTGGATACAATTTGCTAGTATTTTGTTGAGGGTTTTAGCATCTATGTTCATCAGGAATATTGGCCTGGAATTCTCTTCCTTTGTCATGTCTTTATCTTGTTTTGGAATTAGGGTAATGCTGGCCTCATAGAACGAATTTGGAAGTGTTCCTTCCTCTTGAATTTTTTGGAATAGTTTGAGGAGAATAGGATTAGTTCTTCTTTGAATATTTGGTAAAACTTCCCTGTGAAACCACCCAGACCTGGGCTATAGTTTGCATGGAGTTTTTGTTTGTTTGTTTGTTTGTTTGTTTCTTTTATTACTGCTTCAATTTCTTCGTAGTTACTGGCCTAGTCAGTTTTCTTGTTCTTCCTGATTGAGTTTTGGAAGGTTGGATTTTTCTAGGAATATATCTTTTTTGTCCAGGTTGTTGCATTTGTTGGAATAAAGTTGTTCATAGTATTTTTTTAAAATAATCCTTTGTATTTCTATGGTGTCAGTTGTTACTTCACCTCTTTCATTTCTGCTTTTGTTTCTTTGGGTCCTTTCTCTGTTTCTTGGTGATCCTGGCTAGAGGTTCATCAATCTTGTTTATCCTTTCAAAGAACCAGCTGTTGGTTTTATTGATCTTTTGTATATATATTTTTGTCTCTATGTCACTTAATTCTGCTCTGAACTTTTGTTATTTCCTTCCTTTTATTTACTCTGAGCTTTTCTTCTTGTTCTCTTTCTAATTCTTTAAGTTGTAATAGTGTTAGATAACTTATTACCAGTGTTTCTTATTTGTTTGTTTTTGTTTTGTTTTTGAGGTAGGCCTGTAGTGCTATAAACTTCTCTTTCAGGAATGCTTTCACTGTGTTCCATAGATTTTTAGATTGCTATATGCTCATTTGCATTTGTTTCCAGAATATTTTTGTTTGCTTGTTTGTTTTAATCCTCACTGGAGGATATTTTTCTATTGACTTTTAAAGAGAGAGGAAGAGAGGTGGAAAAACAAAGAGAAATATCGATGTGAGAGAACCACATCAATTGGTATCCTTTGCATGCACCCTGATCAGTGCCTGGGCTGGGGAGGATCCTGCAACCAAGGTATGTACCCTTGACCAGAATCAACCCCAGGACTATCTGTTCTGCAAGCCAATACTCTATCCACTGAGCCAAACCAGATAGGGCCAGAATGTTTTTTATTTCTTCTTTGATCTATTTGGTAACCATTCATTTTTTTAATAGCATATTATTTAGCCTCCATGTATTTGGTTGTTTTTTAGTGTGTTTATTGTAGCTGATTTATAATTTCATGCCATTGTGGTCTGAGAAGATGCTTAATATGATTTCAGTCTTCTTGAACTTGTTAAGACTTATTTTGTGTCCTAACATGTGGTCTATCTTGTGAATGATCCATGTGCACTTGAGAAGAACATATATTCTGCTGCTTTGGGTGAAATGCTCTGAAGATACCCATCTGATCCAGTATGCCATTTAAGGTTACCATGCCTTGTTGATTTTTTTATTTGGAAGATCTGTCATTGATGACAGTGGGGTATTAAAGTCCCCTACTATGACTGTATTGCTGTCGATCTCTCCCTTAAAGTCCACCAATATTTTCTGTATGTATTTAGGTGCTCCTATATTGGGTGCATATATGTTTATGAGAGTTATTTGCTCTTGTTGGATCAGTCCCTTTAGTATTATGTAGTGACCTTCTTCGTCTCTTTTATGGCTTTATTTTCAGTTCTGTTTTGTCAGATATGAGTATTGCTACCCCAGTTTGGTTTTTTTCATTTCCATTTGCGTGGAATATTTTTTTCTATCCCTTCACTCTCAACCTGTGTGAATCTTTTGTTCTGAAGTGGCTCTCTCGTAGACAGCATATAATTGGGAAATGTTTCTGTATTCATTCAGCTACCCTATGTCTTTTAATTGGAGCATTTGATCATTTATATTTAAGATTATTATTGATAGGTACTTATTTATTGCCATTTTTCTTTATGCCTATGTTCCTCTATTTCTCTGTTTCTTCTTCTTAATGCAATTCCTTTAACATTTCTTACAGTGCTAGTTTAGTGGTAGTGAACTCCTTTAGCCTTCTCTTGCCTTTAAAGTTTAGTTTATTACTTATAAAATAGGAGTATTAGTAGTATCTGCCTCAGAGGAAGTCAAATGAGCATTTAAAGAACTTAGCATGGAAAGCCCACTTTAAGTGGGCAATTATTATTAATAAAACAAAGCTTATAAAAAAGAATAATTTATTATAGAAGTGCTTTATTATTTATTACCACTTTGAGTCTTTTGCTTCTAGTTTTTCCCCCCTTGAATATATTTTTTACATAAATGAAGTCAGAGTGTCCTTAATCATTTTATATTCTGCTTTTTAATTTAGCATTATCTCATATACTTTCTCTTTGTTTTTGCTGAGTCATGAGACTGGTATTTTTGTGGTTATATAACATTTCATGATGTGTATATATACACTGATTTATTTAACTCTTCACAGAACGTTGGACATTTAGCTTATTTTCCAGTTTCCTTCTCTTTCACATCCTGTTTTAATTATTTATATGGTGCACATAGTTTAACTATTTTATTAGGATAAATTTTTAGGAGTGGGATCCTTAGAGCAGAAGACATGAACATTTTGAAGCTCTAAATACTGTTGCAAGTATAACACCCCTTTTTTGGCTGCAAGTGGCTATGATAGACCTGAATAGTTCACTGAAACCTTACTGAGTTCTATTTAATTTTCACTATATGGCAGTCTTAAAATTACACCCAAAGCACTGACCTTTGAGGTCCATCATATTTGGTTTCAGTCTTTGCTGAGTGATATGGCTTTGCCTGATTTGAAATTCTGTAGTTGCTGCTCTAGATTCCTGTGTGTTTGTTTTAATTTAATTTTATTCCCCCATGCCTGCAGATGACATTTCCCCCTTAATGTAGAAAGCTATTTCTTTTGTTCAGAATGCAAACTTTTTGTCAGTTATTTATTGTGTGTGTGTGTGTGTGTGTGTGTGTGTGTGTGTGTGTATAAATATATATATTTACATATACAGTTTTTGTTTTTATTTTTAAAAATTTACTTCCTCAAGTGTGGTTTAGTGTTTCATTGGGAGGCATCATCTGATGCCTCCAAATGTGTGGCTGTCTGTTGGGGTGCCTCACCTAGATGTCCTGCAGGTACCCAGGAATCAAGAAGACGGAAGGTGAATTAGCTCCTTCTCCCTGAAAAGGTACTCTTTTTCATCATGTTGGTTCCGCTCTGTTTGTTCTTTCTTTTATTTGTTGAGATATTGTTTAATCCCTATGAGGTGCCAAGCACTAATCTATGTATTAGAAGTATCTAAACACACAGACCAAATCCTCCCTTTCTCTAGTTGGGAGACAGACCATTGCAGGTCCTAAATGATGGTTTTTCCTGTGTTGAACTATGGAGACACCACTGCCTAACAACAGGACTTGGCAGCACTCTTCATAGTTATACTTCACATTAAATTTAAAAATAGGAAGTGTTGCTAATGGAGTGAAAGGAAGCCTCTTGTGGTTCAGCATAAAGACTGTGTTCTGATGAATTTATCTAGAATTGTGGGAATCAAAAGCTGGTTATTTATGGGAAATAAGTTAATTGTTCAATGACTTTATTTTCCTTAGCCACAGCGTGGGGATAAATATAATTTCCATAATTTCTTCATCTAAAAATATTTGTTCACTCCCCAACCTAGATTAGATTCGTGCTTGATGCAGTTGGTCTGGCTGTTCTCTCTCTCTCTCTTTGGGGCCTTGCAAGGTGCTTCTCTACATTGGTGCATGGTGGGGGTTGTTAACTGCACTGAAGACTTGAGCCCATCCTAGTGGAGAAGACATGTTGGAATAGAATATCAGCTCCCTGAGCACCGAGACCTTGTGGGCCTTCTTTATAGCTACATCTGTAGCACTGAGAACAGTGTCTGGCACAGGGTGAGCACTCAGCAAATATTTATTGAATGAGTGAAACCCAGATCCTTATATACGATTATTATAAATGGGACAATAGAGGCATATCCATAGAGCAACTAACAGATGGGAAAAAATGGACAGTTCTGACTGGAAGTCAGGGAAAGTTTCATGGAGGGGTAATTAAGTTTGGTCTGGAAGAATGTGTAGTAATATAAGGGTTGTGGTGTGAGAAATGCTC
This sequence comes from Lasiurus cinereus, assembly GCA_011751065.1. Lineage (NCBI taxonomy): Eukaryota > Metazoa > Chordata > Mammalia > Chiroptera > Vespertilionidae > Lasiurus > Lasiurus cinereus. Next base: position 7,995,797 of record JAAGEH010000041.1, on the reverse strand, counting down.
TGGGGGAATGAAATAGTCTGTGAAAAAGCAGGGAGGTGAGGATAACATGGCAGGTCCCCCAGGTGTGGGCTCCCTGTGGGCGGACGACAAGACAAAAAGGGAAGATGGCACTAGATACGAGGAGCCTGGAATTCTCTCCTAGGACCAAGGCCTGGTTCCTATAAGAAATGAATTCCCAGGGATGGGTTTTCAGCAAGTGGAAGATGTGAGAAAATCTGTGTCTTGGAGAGATTCTTTTGGCAGCAAGATAAGAACTAATGTAGAGGGGAAATACCAAAACCAGGTGCGGCACTCTCCTGAGAGGCATGAGTCCTTGAGCCAAGCCTGACAGTGGGGAGAGAATAGGGAATAGGAACATGAGTTGTGGAAAGTGCATGTGTGCGGCAAGCCAGGGGTAAAGGTGAGGGTGCCCACAGATTCCTGTCTTGGACAACGGGGGTGACAAAAATACTATCAACCACTTCCACACTGCCCCTGCTTCTTAGGGCCACAAGTGTTCCCCAGACAACTATCTAAACACCTTCCATTCTCTAACTCCTCATCATATTGTTTTCTTCAGTTCATTTTTCTGCCTGATATCATATATTTCTTTATGATCTGTCTCTCCTAATAGAATAATGGTGGGCTTTTGTCCATTGTGTTCTAGGTATTCCCAGTGCCATGAGTACCTTGTAGGAACACATAAATATTTGAATTAATAAATGAAAAAAATAGGTAAAATATATTTTCAGGGAAAGGTAAGTCACTTTCAGTCCTCTTGATTCTCAGATGTCCATGGGATGCCCAAGTGAGAGGCCAAACCACAGCACATGCTTGGAGCTTAGTAGAGAAATCTACATTAAAGAGGTATATCTGGAGATCATTTGAGTGTTGAGAGGAAGGGCAGACAGTGGAGTGACAGAAGCAGGGAAGTTAGAGGAGCAGGCAGCCCAGGGTAGGGAGCTATGATGCAAGAGCCTGGACCTGGAGTGGGACAGACCTGAACACAGGTCTCAGCGCTGCCATGTTGTAGTTGCATGTCTTAGCCAGGCCCTCCAAGCCTAGTTTCCTCACCTTTGAGACAGAAAAATCACAGTACCCACCTGCAAAACAGTTGTGAGGCCACATACCTGATGGGCTTGGACAGGTGCAGCACAGGATGCACCCACCACAGGACACACCCTCTACCTCAGTGTCCAGATTGCTCTTTCCATGAGTAAGGCCATCACTGAGGAGTCGTAAAAAGTCACACAGAAGAATGTCTGAAAGCCATTTTATTTGGCGAGAGGGAGATCACTAATGGCCTTGGCTGGAATAATTTCATGGAAGTGTGGGGGTTGAAGCTAGTTTATAGGGGATAGAGGTGTGAGTAGAAGTCAAGAAAGTAAATATAGGAAGTGAAGATTAGTACTTCAAGATCTTGTAGGGGGAAGGAAAGGAGAAAGCAATGGTGGGAACTTGAGCGTGAGCCAGAGTGAGAAGAGACATTTAGTTTGTGTAATGGTATCAGTGGGTCTACTCTTGCCCCCTTCTTGGTCAGGGGCTAAGGCTCTCTCTTTATTGCCCCATCCCCACATAGTGTCCAAAGCCCCACTGTCTGTCCAAGGGGGCATCCATGTGTCCAGGACTGTTGTTTATAGGTAATAAATGAGGAGGTCATATTTGGCAGCTTATCTTCAGAGCTCTTTCCATTCTTTGCATGGCCCTCTGCAATGGAAGATTTTGTATATTATTTTCTTAAAACGATACTTCTTCTTACTATGTGTGATGTATTCTAAGGTACTTTTCATTCCATTTTTGTCATATCCTACTGATCAGTTTCACAACCCACTAATAGTCTTGAGCAGAGTGAAAAGGGTGTCGGCCAGAGAAAATGTTGGTTGGGACTGGAGCTCAAGATTGTAAGGCCTTGTGAGGTCCTTGAGTGAAATTCATCACAGCGCTAGTCCTGTTTACTGATTCATATATAAATAGAGCCTCATTTTAAATCCTTTTAGGAAAGGACAAGAATTTTGGTTAATGATTATAAGTTGGAGAGGAGGAAACCTTCTCTAATTTATTAATAAGACCCCCTGGAATGTACTGAAAATGTGTAGCAAACGGTGATCCAAGTTGGTTTGAGTGTGACCACATAATGATAGGGGGATGTCATGAGACTCAAATTTTAAATTCCCCTGAAAACGCCATCACTGGCACTTCCCGTTGCCATTGTTGCAGACTTCACCTCAGTGGCCACTCCTGAGTTTTCAGAGGTGGGAACAGGAGAAGGCGTCTGAATCACAGTTAACCTTCCAGTCTAGGGAGCCCCAGCCACATTTCCTACATCATTTCCTCAGTAAACAAGGCATGCTCCAAGGCAAACCCTACAACTTCCAGGCCCAGGAGGACCCAGTGGGCTCTCTGCATTCAGAAACCTGACCTCCTTGGAAAATTCAGAGGCAGAAAGTCTTGTTGAGTTGTAAGCAGCTCTAGAGAGGCCTCGGAGATGTCCTGACACAGCTGGGTGCGCGTACTTCTCAGGGCTGTGACTGGCAAGGAAGCTGGAGTCTGTGGCTTCCTGAAAAAGAGCCCAGGAGAAACAGAGTAGTAGGAAAATGCACAGGAAAGAGGATATGGGTGAGCCTGGGTGAGGTGTGACTGAGAGAATGAAGGAAAGAAGAGAGATTTTGGATTTGAAAACATAATGTTGGGCTGTGACTTTTACACCCTTTGGGAGAAAATTAGTTGGGGAGACTTCTTAAAGGAAATTCTCCCGGGCATGCACGGGCCTCCTGCCTGCAGCTCCCCTTGAGCTCTGGGCTCACAGGCTTACCTTGAATAATCCCCTGCTGTGTGTGTCTCTGAGAGGTTTCAGAAGGAGACTTAGCTCCTTCTTCAGAAGGACAGAAATTTCTCCTCAGAGCATCACTCACTTGGCACAGTAGCTTGTCTCCTGTTAAAAGGCAAATGTCCTGGTAAGGAAAGCACACTGAAGCCTTCCAACTTTCCAGTGAGTCCACACTCCAGAGCTTGGAGAGCTGGCAGGAGATTGCCACTCCTGGCTCACACTTTCCCATAAGGTCTTTTTCTCATTCTCTGACCAGAACCTCCATTTTAAAGGGCTGCAGGCCCTGGATACACTGGGGGTTAGGGGTGAGGAAACCCCTCTCAATCTGAAGAAGAGGAAGAATCAGGTCAGAAAGCATTCCAGGCTGGCCCATCCTCATCATCCAGTTGTTAACAACAGAAACGTGCTAATGCTCTGGCTTAGAAGCAGGTATCCTAGAGAGAGGAGAGGTCAAAGCACTTGCCCTTTATGTGAGTCTTGATTGATTGCAGCCACTGGCTGTCCATGGGCCCAGCAGTATATTGGAGCTGCAGTGTGGCAGCAGTCAGGTGATTTGGGGCAGGAAAAACTCAATTGTGATGGTTTATAGCAAGGTTTTGAGCCCCAAACCACTTCTAGTTAGATCCTAGAAATGCATTCTGTCCCTGATGTGGAAGCATATTGTTTATTAAATGGAAAATGTTAAGCCTTAAACATTTAATAGGCGCACTGTCCCCTCTGATACAAACTGGAGAGCGTGAGTTTGAAGTGAAGTAATGAAGTGAAAGGAGTGTAGCATCATTTTGCCTCTTGCTCTACATTGCCTGGTAACTGAATCTTGCAAAGAAGTGAATTAGAATTCCCTGGGGTTTGTAGGCAAGGCAAAATCAAATACCCAGTGGTCAGCATATTGTCTGCCAGCATCCTTGCCCACCCCATTTCCTCACTGAAGCTGTGCACTCTGCTCTCAGGCACCTAAGCGTGAGCTGTGCGAACTTATTGAGTTAGTGTTGGCACTTCCTGTTCTCTTCATCCCATCTGACGTACAATCATAAATTTCTTTTTATAACTCAACTAGAGGCCTGGTGCACAAAATTCATGCAAGGGACTTGGCCCTTGCAGCTGTGACGGCTTGACTCAGCCCTCATAGCCCCAGCTTTATCCAAAGGTCGCCCAGCTGTCCTGTCTAATTAGCATATTAAGCTTTCATTATTATAAATTAGAGGCTCATTGCATGAAGAAATTCATGCAATAGCCCTTCCTTCTCATGGCTTCCAGCATCGGTTTTCCTCTGGCACCCAGGACACAGGCCTTCACTCCATCCGGGGTCTGCCTTCCTTGTCTTTGCTGCAGGCTCTGGCCAGAGTCTGCAGTTTTCATCTTTGCTACGGCCAGAGTGCCACTCCTATAGATCCCTTTATCCCCTCCCATCCCCCTCTCTCATAGCAGGCATCCTTTCCTGCCACTTTAAGCCTGGAGCAGCTGGGCAACTGCCATCTTTGTCCTTCTAATTTGCATATATTTTGTGTGTGCATAGGGGAGATGTGGCAGGAAAGGGTCAGGGCTATATAGTATCTCTACAATCTTAGGTATGATATCATCTTTCTGAAGTGCTGCTGTCCAATGTGGCTGGAGGGGGGCATGGCTGCTGCCCTGATGGTGCCTTTCATCCCAGAGACCAGTGCTCTGGGCTTGGAATGAACCCTTACATTTAAGCTGGCCCATCAGTTGGTTTCACGTGGCTCCTCTACCAGATCCGTATGGTAGCTGAACCAAGAGCAGCCAGGACGAATCTCTGACTGTAACTAAATGGTTCTTCCATGAGGTGATGCATTGTGAAAATAACCACAAGTGGATTGTTGCCAATAGCAATAAGAGTTGTAAACAAAAGCAGAGTAAATGTGAATTACACCTTTAGTAAGTGCAGTGGTCCTTTTGGGGAATTCACAGGAATATGAATGATTTGAAGGGTGTGGTGATACTTTCCAACCATTTGGAAGGTGCTTTCTTAGGTGGCATGCTCCGTGTATGATTATGAGCATGAAGCCCTCTGCATGACTACCACCTATTCTTGTTGCCCAGGCAGGGGGTCTTCACAGAGTGCGTGGTTGTCTTGTATCCTCCTCAGTGACAACTGTAGGGTAAAAGCTCTGATGAAGGGTGACTTAGTGCACAGAGATTCTGCCTGTGACAATGTAGAAAGTAATCTCACTGGTCAGCTTTGGGCTACGATATTGACAAAACCAAATCAATATTTGGAATCTGGAGGAAAAAGGGGTTAGGTAAGTAAATTTATGTGATTACACTCATTTGGGATTTTGAATACACCTAAGCATAGGTCCTAATAAATGGCTTCCCTGTTGTACTGGTGAAATCAGAATGGGAAAAGACCTTTCTGGATCGATGTGAACACCTGTTGAAGAAGACGTTATCTGTCTGGAGGCAAAGAGGCTGTTTGGTGGCTTCGTGGCCACCGGCAGGTGCCTCCTGTGTCAATTGGTCTTTGCTGTGAATACTGGTGGCTGTAAAAGTTAGCTTTATGTAAAGGTAACCTTCATGGAAGTTTACCTTTATGTAAAAGTTTTTAAGTAACAATGATTTAATTCATCTTGTTCCCGATTCTCAGGATTCTAAATTTTATCAGTAATTAGAAGCTTTACGTAGGTCTGTGGGAAACTTTAGTGGCTCCTACGTGACTGTGGTATGGGTGTCTCTGTGGGTATGATAACAGAAAATTTCCCTCAAATTGTAAAAACTGCAGACAGTTTACACAAGGGCTGACAGTGGACCCTGCAGTACAGGAAGGCCTAGTAAGGCCTGGAACCTCCTGGACAAAGGTGTGGAACTATGGGTATCAGAGAGCACTTAGATTATGCACTCATTTTGCATTTGCAGAAACTGACTCCCAGGATGGGTAAAACTTCCCATCCCACAGCCAGCAGGGAAGCACGTGGTCCGGACCCTCCTGCCACCTGGCTCAGGCTCCTCCCTTTGAGACCATTTCTGACTGCTGGTCATTCTGAACCTCCCGTGGAAGGTCTGACAGCCCAGGAACAGGCAGCTAACATTCACCATATGCCAGTGATGTCAACTGTCCTCTTTGACATAATGACTGCATTAGTAAAAATAGAATAGAGATACCCAAGCAAAATCCGGCTAAATGGAAACATCATAAACACAAGGATAGTGCTCATCTGACATTTCATCTGTGTCTGCATAAGCCAACATTTGATCGTATCCCACAGTTCCTTCTAGAGCCACCCCTTGGTTCCTTACGTCTTCCCTTCTGAGGACCTGGCTCTGAGTGTTCATCTCCCAGGAAATTGGCCAGGCTCCCACTTGTTCTAATGAACTTGTGCAGCAAGTCCAAACAGGCCCACATGGTTGATGCTGTGCCAGTCACAGCAGGCACCCTGTAAGTGGGCCCACTCATATCCTAACTATACTGAAATGAATAATGGCTCAAGAGCAAATGCTGTTGAGACCACCTGAAGTTATTTAAATTTTATAGTCAATCGCCTCATAAATTAGAGCCTTGCTTAAGTGGAGTACTGTAGATGAACTCATAAAATATGCATTTAAACACTTTATTTATAGTATAACTGTAGCATTGCGAAAAAAGTAACCTCAAAATGCTTGTGAAAACACCTGCTATTGGCTCCCTTTCATGGAGAAGAGGGACACTTGACTATCTGCAAAGAGAAGCTGGAGAATGTTGTTGCTGGGCAGTCAGATTGAGGAGGACCAATTTCTTTAAGAAACCCAAGAATTAATAAATTAATGGTCAAGACAGGGAAAAAATTAAAAATAAATTCTAATAGGGAAAAACTCCAGTTTCTGCAAGGTAGTGATTTGAAGAAAAAAGCCTATTTGGTTATCTTTTTCTTCATATTTTTTCTGAATTTTTTATTGAACTTATTTGGGTGACATTGCTTAATAAAATTATATAGGCTTCAGGTGAACAATTCTATTATATATCATCTGTCTATTGTGTTGTCTGTTCACCACCACAAGCCAAGTCTCGTTCTATCACCATTTATTCCCCCTTTATTTGCTTCTACTTGCCCCGCTTCCGCACCTCTTTTCCCTCTGGTAAGCATCATACTAGTATCAGTGTCTATGAGGTGTAGTTTTTCTTTGCTTAATCCCTTCATCTTTTTCACCCAGACCACCACACTCTCCCTTCTGATAGCTGTCAGTCTGTTCTCTATGAGGCTGTTTCTATTTTGTTAGTTTATTGAAGCTTCTGTACTCATTTGCTCCATAGCCCACTGTATGTAAAATAATGGGAACATTTTCTAGGAGCAAACCATAAATAAGTGGCTGTCTATTTTTATTCCCTTTTTAAAAAATCAACAACACAGATTTATAGAAATATTATTTTGATAACATAAAACCCACCTGTTGCAATTCAGTGATTTTTAGTAAAACTGACTGAGCTGTCAACCATCACTACAATCTAGTTTTAGCACATTCCCATCAACCCAAAGAGACCCTTCCTGCCCAATTGGAGTCCATCTGTTTGCACCCCCACTTTGGATAACCATTAATCAGTACAATCTCTCTATATAAAAGCCAAAGTGACCATTCAACTGTTTTACCATTAAACCATTCAACCATTCGACCAGTGGCTATGCCGCCAACTGACCACCATGGGGCAGACGCTCAACTCACAGGTGTGGAAACATGGAACAGACTGATGAATCTCAGAGGGAAGGGAGAAGGGGGGCAGGTGGGAAAAGATTAACCAAAGATCCTATATACATACTAGAGGCTCAGTGCATGGATTCATGCACCGATGGGGTCCCTCAGTCTGCCTTGCAGGGATCAGAACAAAACCGGCAGTCCAACATCCCCCAAGTGTTCCTGGATTGAGAGAGAGTGCAGGCCAGGCCAAGGGACCCCACAGGTGCACAAATCCATGCACTTGGCCTCTAGTTAGACATAAATGTCTAGATAATACTTGTTGTTAGGATATACCTCTGCTGTTTCTGAATCTGCCTGGTACATTTGCCCAGCAAGATATAACTCACTGGGCTTTGAAGGGGAATCTGGAATAGGAAGAACCTTGCTCATTTTTAAAACCCCTTTTTTTCCTCTGTGTTCTTCAGATTGAGTAATTTCTGTTGATTTGTCTCTACTGTCATATCAATTCTACTATTAAGCCCTTCCAAATATTATATTTTTACTTATAAAATTTTTATTTTGTTATTTTTATAGTTTTTATTTCTCTGCTGAAAACATTTTGCCATTCATTTCAAAGATATTTGCTTTATGTCATGGACTATAATTGCTGGTTTAAGTCTTTATCTGATTATTACAACACCTGGGTCATCTCAGTATCAATCACCTCATACCTTGAGAACTGGTCATATTGGCTTGCTTTTTTTGTCTGTTTCATTTTGGATTATATAATGATGTGTTGAATATTATGTTTTAAGACTTTGGATCCTATTTCAATTCTCTGGAAAAGGTTGGCTTTTTTGGTTTGGTTTTGTTTTAACAAAATCTGATTATGTTTAGAAAGCAAGGCTCAGGTCAGTCGTGTTGAAAGCCTGTTCCTAGCAGCAGAATACAGACAGTTCCCAGAGAGAGAGCATAATACATACATGTCCTGCACTCCCATCTGAGTCCTGAGACACCTGGGTTTGAGACTTTACTTTCAATTACTAATCTTTTATCTTTTTAGCCACAGAAATTTCAAGGAAATTCAACAAAGAAAATCAAATCCAAAAAATTGCATCACCTCAAAGGCCAGAGGGTTATTGCAAGATGTGACGCAAATGGCTTTTATTTCCCAGGTAGATATACTATTTTGTAAGATTGCTTTGTTAAAGAATATGCTATCAGGGAGGGGACCAGTGGTTCTCAAACTGTGCTTTCCCTAGAACATTGAGATTTCATAGCTGTACTAAGATACTCCACTTCTAAAATGAAATAGTAATGGGTTTCTTCCCATAATTTGTGGGAGGGATAGGCAGAAAATACATTTGCTTTAATCCTTCATTTGTTTAGTAAACAAATCTCTACTGCACATCTATTGTGTTCCATGTATGTAATATTCCTAAAGTGCTGTTCAATCTAGTGTGGTGAGCAAATGGATAGAAATTCTTATATTCATGGAAATTACATTCCAGTGAGTGAGACGGACAAGCAACCAAGTACATATGTAGTGTGTCAGATGCAGTGCTATAGAGAGAGAAATCAAGCACGAAGGGGTCTAGGTGAGAGTAGCAATTCTAAATATGGTGGCCCATGAAGAGCTGCCCGGGAAATTGATGAGTGAGTGAGAGCCTAAAGGAGCAGGGGCAGGCCATGAGGTTATCTGGAAGAAGAGAGTTCTAAGCAGAAGGAACAGTGGTACAAGATCCTAAGGCCAAATGCACATGGCACATTGGAAGAAGAGGCCATGTGGCTGGACCTGAGTTGTTTGCCCAAGAGTTCCTGGAGCAGGTGATCCTAAAGGCATCAGCCAGGTACGTTCACGTGATAGTGAAGGTAACATGAATGAAGATCTAGAGGTGAAGAAAACACTTCATGTCTGGGGAAATAAAATATCATTGCTGGAACTAGAATGCAAAGGAAGGGTAGGAAATAATGAGGTGCTTCAGAGAGGTAAACACAGGGCTGTTTATTAAGTGTCATGTTAAGAAATGGCGATTTTGCCCTGGCTGGGTGGCTCACTTGATTGGAATATGTTTTGGCACATTAAAGCATATGGGTTCCATTCCCGATCAGGGCACATACCCAAGTTGCAAGTTTGATCCCTGATCAGGGTGCATTCAGGAGGCAACTAATCGACTTCTCCTTCCCTCCCTCCCTCACTCCCTTCCTCCCTCCCTCCCTCCCTCCCTTCCTCCCTTCCTCCCTAAAATCAATAAATATGCCATTGGGCAAAGATTTTTTTTAAAGTGTGGATTTTATTGGGGAGCCACACTTAAATCAGGGAGACATAGTCACATTTGGATGACCCTCCCATGGTGGTGTCAAGAATGGCTGAGGATGGTTAGGTTGTCACTCAGGTCCCTGGCTTGGGCCATAAGTAGTGACACCTCCCAGCCATGATAGTGTGGACAGGAAGACAATGAGGTGTGTCAGGAACATAATGAATTAGAGGCACACTACTTTTGTGTGATGTCTCAAGATCTCTATCTCTAGATAGATTTTTCTCTTCAGACTCAGTTAAAGGAATAATTCTTTGTAATGTTTAATTAAAATCTTATTTTTAAGTAAAAAAAGGGGGGCTGCTTCAGCAGGAGTTTGGTTTCCAGCAGGCATCTGTGTAGAACCGACAACTAAGACATTTTCTCTGAAATTTGGTAGCTGTGCTTTGGAGTGGGTTGGATGAGTGTGACTATGATCTGAGCAGCTGAGATTAACTCATAAGCCAGGATATGCAACTGCTTTGCAGGAGCAGGACCTGGAAACTTGCCATTCCTCTGGGGCTCACATGTGCTGGGAGGTGGTTACAGGAGCCACTCTGCTTGGTATTATGATTTGAGCCGGGAGAGGGGTCCAAAGCCCATTTGGCAGTTGAATGAAAATGCTGACAAGGACTGGATTCCAAATGGCTGGATTAAGGGCGTGGGACCAGTTTACTGGCCAGGGTTCCATAGCAGAGTGGATTGGCTCCAATGTTTCCTCAGCACCATCACCCTGTGATGAGAACATGCTGATCACTGTTGCTACCTGTCTGGGGAAGTAGAGGAAACAGGTGACACCATGGCCACCTGCAATGCTGAGGCCATGCCAGCAATGGTTACTGCTCTGGTGGTTTGTTTTAATGTGCAATTAGAGGCAGAGAGCACACATTCCTCCTGGCTGCGTGGGATTGGGCTAGTTGAGAAGTTTCAATTTATGACTGTGATTAAACTCAAGCAAGCCGGTTCAGAGGAAATAAATATTTGAATTTAATCATAAAATCCATGACTTTGCTTAGTGCAGTGGTTCTCAACCTTTCTAATGCCGCGACCCTTTAATACAGTTCCTCATGTTGTGGTGACCCCCAACCATAAAATTATTATAGTTTTGCAACTGTTATGAATCGTATCTGTGTTTTCCAATGCTCTTAGGCGACCCCTTTGTAAGTGTTGTTCAACCCCCAAAGGGGTCGCGACCCACTGGCTTAGTGGCTAGTTAGGAAATGTTGCCTCAGCCAGCTGAAATAGTGATACGTGGTTATATGAGGTGCTTAGCTTTTGCTCCTCTCCCCACTAAAGTCAATGAATCTTTTCTTTAATTGAGAATTTCAATTCTACTGATAGTTATTTTTATAAAAAATAGTTTCAAACTTACAGAAAAGTTGAAAGAATAATACAAAGAACTCCTATATTACTCTTTACCCAGATTTATCAATTTTTAATATTTTGTCATATTTATCTTACTACATATATTCCTTTCTCTCCCCCCTTTCTCTTTCTCCCTCCTACACTTTAATTTTTTAATTGAGATTAGATAAAATCATCATAACCCTTTACCCCAATATATCAATTTGTATTTCTCAAGAAGAAGGGTAATCTCTTAATATAACCACTAGAAAGTTATATAATTTCATAAACTTAACATTATTATACTACTTTTTATCTGTAAATTTCCATTTGGTTATTATCCCAATAATGGCTTTTCTAGCATTTTTTTCTCTAGCACAGGTCCCTGTCCAGAATCATGTACTGCATGCTCTAGCATTTCCTGCTTCATGATATTGACATTATTTGAGAGCAAACTCAATTATTTTATGGAATAGTCCTCAGTTTGGGTTAGATTAGATTCAGATTGTGCATTTCTGGACAGAAAGCTACCTAAGTGATGTCATGATGTCATGTGATATTTAGACCACCTGGTCTCTACACATTTTTATTTTCCCCTTGCAAAAAAAAAAGCGCCAAAGTTGTATGGAGCACAGGCATGATATTGACTGGTGCCTTCCATTCAATAATTCTTGTTCAAAACATTTCTAATGAACAGTAGCTGGCTTTACAATGCCCCTGGGCAGAAGGTGACTTTGGGGTAATTGGATCAGGGTGTCCTTTGCTCCAGGCCAGGTGTCCACCTGGAGCAACTGGCTGCACTCTCTGCCCCCCTGGGAATCCAGGCTGGGATCTCCATCCAACTGACTGTTCCAGGTCAGCGTGCATATCTAGTGAAGGAGCATAACTGCATGTGCAGAATGCACCTGGCTTATCGGGTTACTGAAGGGCAAGAAGGGAGGCACATTCCAAAACCGTATTTTAAGTCCTTAAGTGTGGAAATGGGGTCACCCTTTCTGCTGTTCAGTGAGGAGCAGCATTTTTTCTCAGGAGTCACAGTGGTGAGGAGTCTTGGTTGCAAGATTTCCACACATGACAATGGGAGAAAAGGCCTTGGGTACTGTCTCAGGCATAGTGACTGAGGGTCAGAACACCCTGTTTGTGTGTGTGAAGTCTACCTTTCTCCTCTTCCAGCCACGGGAAGTTCTCTGAGCCTCAGATGCCTTATCTTCCCAAGTGGGGCTCAAAACAGTTAAAACCCATAAGACTGTTGCTCACTGGAGGCAAGAAACTGGAAAACTGCCTGCCGCTTTCAGACCAGATCCTGCTAAAGCCCCCAAGGCCGGGGCATGAGGAGTCCCCCAGGGCAAAGCCCACACCTGAACCGAGGAGAGTGTGTGGGATGGGGGGTTCTCTTCAACCAGGAGTGGTCTTCACTGTTTTTGTAACAGAAATTCCTTCAAAAAGTGGTGCTTGTTTCTCTAATGAAAAGAGTAGTCACTTGATGGTAGGCAATGTGTGAGTAAAGTGTAAATAATAGTCAACATCCAGGTGAACATTTAATTTGATAAGAAAGCACACACTGTGGAAAGCTGGTTTTCGTGTGTGTGTGTGTGTGTGTGTGTGTGTGTATGTGTGGTTTTAAAAAGGTTTCCATTTCTTTGGTTATTTCATACAAAAGACATGGACTCAGGATGAAACTCGGCAGTCTTATGGCCACATCCAAGGCCTGGGGCTTGGCCAAGGTGGCCTGTGAGTGGGCGGGGCACGACAGGACATACACGTTCTGTCTCAGAGCAGAGGTCCTGGCAGCTGCCACTGCTCCCACCACCCCCCCCCTCATATATATAACTCACACATAATAGGAACATGCATTCATCTCGGCTAAATAATAACACATATGCACACAGCATAGCATTTTCCTTTCAGGTTATAACAAGCTCTTTGAGGAGAAGGAAACATGTGGGTTCTTGTTTTCTCCATTTTGGTTGTAGATTTTAGGGAAGCTGTGGGATGTGATCAACCTCGAGGTCTTTTCATTGATCTAACTTTAATGAAAAGCTGGTGATAGGAGTTCGCATTTCCTTTCACTCACAACTGAACAACATTGGTTTTCAATGTCTCAGTTCTATAGAAGGGAGTGTGGCTAACACAAATACATAAGGAAACCGACAGTAGGGTGTCCAGGAAGAGGGTGTCTGTTTCTGAGATGGCTGCTGGTGATACTGGTTGAGTGAGCTGCACATGCTCTGGCTCCCAGACCAGAGCATGCCCTTCCCTGCCTGCAGTCTGCACCCTAGGCCCCACAGGAGGCATCCCTCACTATCGGGTGAGTCGTCAAAGAGGCACACTAATGTAAACAGGCAAAGTGTGACCAAACAAGCACAGTCCACAGGAGGGGCAGCCCAAGGCAACAGACATTCCTTGTCCTCCTAGCGTATTTTAACTTTGATTCCTTCCAGGAGTCGTGAAGAAGTGCATAAGTCCCACCCATGCACTGGTGAACTTCAGGTACGGAGACACCAAGATTGTGCCTACCTCCTTCATCACGCCTGTGGGGGGCGCCATGCCCTGCCCGCTGCTCCAGGTACCCGCTCCAGCACCTGTTCCCCGTCCCTTTCAGGTTCCCAGCGCTCTGTGGACAAGCGGCCATGGCCAAGCCCTTTGCTGCGCTCTGGTTGAGCTGGAGGAGGAATGGCCCCTTTTCTATGACCACTTGCCTGGAGATTTCTTTGTTCATAATCCTGATCTGCTGACTTCCTGGTATATAGCTCAAGACTGCACTTGCCACTTTACAGGCCATAGGTGGTCAGAGCAGGGAGTTGCTGAGGTTGTTGGTGCTCTTGAAACTATAATTGCAAACTGTATTAGTTTTTCTTTAAAAATAAGTTTTTATTGATTTCAGAGAGAAAGAGATAGAAAATATAAATGATGAGAATCATTGATTGGCTGCCTCTTGCATGTAACCCTACTGGTGATCAAGCCCAAAACCTGGTCATGTGCCCTGACCGGGAATCAAACCATGACCTCCTGATTCATAGGTCAACACTCAACCACTGAACCACACCAGGCGAGCTAAATAAGTTTTAAAGCAAGGGCAGAGGTCATGCTTTCCCTGACAGCAAGGCCAGAGAGTAGCGAGAAGACCCGAGAACTGAGTGCCATCGGTTTTTGGAGAGAGTAGAGGAAAAGCACTGAGGGAGCACACTTGCATGGTCAGCTGGTCACGTTGCCACCTCCCCTGCCAGATCCAGGCGCACGTCAGCGTACTTCCTCCCAGAATCCTGTCCATCTGACAAGTGCCCAGCAGCTGTGTCCCTGCCCAGGACTTCCTTTCTGTTGGAAGCTATCTCCATGTACCTTTACCCACAGAGTCTGCTGTGTGCTCTGAGAACTATGAGCAAGCCTGTGTTTCTCTCCCTGGATCTTCATTTGCGGCCCTGCAGGCCCTTCCCACCAGTCCTGGGAGGATGTTTCCAGATACCTTCCAGACCCTGCTGCAGTGGGGCTTCCTTGAGCCAATCACTGAATTCCAGGGTGGCTACTGAGTACAAGAATTGTGGAACTATTGACTCTTTCTGAGAGAAAATTAATATATTTGAAATTTAGAATCCTGGGTGTTTTAAAACACGTTTATATTAATACTCTCTAGAAGACCTATAAGCAAAATGTTTACTATAAAGCATGTTCTCATCTACAGGTTGGAGATTATGTATTTGCCAAGATTGTGACACCCAATGGATTTGACTTCTATGTCCCTGCCATTGTCATAGCACTTCCAAATCAGGATGTGGCCGAAGATAAACTCTACACAGTTTTGAAGTGTAACAACCGGAGAGTAAGTAGAACTGCATCTGGAAAAGGGCTGAGTCGCCAGCAGGAACCATCCCCTCATCCCCTCTCTGCAGGCCCCATCTAGCTCTTCCTGGTTCTGTATCCACTCCCACTGCAGTTTGATTTCTGCCCACTCAAGAGTTCCTCCATGAGACGGCCTTTTGGGCTTCTGCTCCACCTTCTGGCTGGGAGCTCCCTTGGCCTCATCAGGGTCCTTCCTGTCCTTACAGCTTTTGCTCTCGCTCTCGCTCTCACTCCTGCTGATGCTGATGCTGATGCTCAGGAAGCTCCTGCCTGGTGCTCCCCTGCTGGTCCTCCCAATGGATCTTTTCTAAAAGTTTCAGAAAACATCTTTATCAGTTATGAATCTGATGATGTCATTTGCCTGCCTGATGTTTCTCCTCCCCGCTGCGCACCACACTCCCCTTACCCCCTTACCCCTCAATCCCATCCCAACCTCCCCGGCACACATACACACTTCTCAGCAACTTCAAGAAAAAAGTGCAGTTTTGGGGATGTGAAGTACAGCACAGGGAACATAGTAATATTGTAGTAACTCTGTACGGTGCCAGGTGGGGACTGGAAATATCGGGTTCACTCTATAAAGTGTAGGATTGTATGACCACTATGCTGTACATCTGAAACTATGACAAAATATTATTAAATGTAAATAGTAACCGATTGTTTTACAAAGAAGAAGAAAGGAAAGGAAGAAAGGGAAGGAAAGAAAAATAAGAGAAAAAAAGTGGAGCTTGACCGGCACGGTTCTTGCTGCCATGTGAGCTGGAACACAACTGCCTTTCCTGCCCCTGGGCTCCTCCTCTACGGCCTTCCATCTTCTTTCCATGAACCCCCCCTGTCACTCGGCAGCCCCTGCCTAGTTGTGCCTCCCTGCCCAGCCCTTCAGGGTCCCACCCACTGTCCTGCCTCTTCCCACACCAGCTTCCCTGCCATCCAGTTCCCACCCCCTTCAGTGCAGGAGCTGTGGCCTGGGCACTTTTGCATATGACCACCCCTGGGGAAAAGAAGGTTCTTACAATTGCTTTTCAAATTGTCTGATGAAATGATGTTTCTAGTAGGAATAACTTTGCTTGCATGGACTACTTACTTTGCTTGGAAAATAGACTGGTGAGCAAAAAGAAGCAAACAGAATCACAGACGCTAACTTTATTAGGCCTTAGTATGTGCCACAGGGACTGCTCCAAGTGTGTGGCCCACAGCAGACCACTGAGAGCTCAGAACATTATGAAGTGGGGCCAGTCACCCTGTCTTCAGATAGCAAAGAGGTCATCACACACGCTGTGCCATAAAACAGGACGGAACCAGTTGGTCGGGCTCACAGGCCAACCGGCTCGTCCTCTGAGTCTGCCTGCTGCTATGCAGAATGAAATATCCAGTCAATTCTTGAATGAAGGCCAAGAGTGAAGACCAACGGAGCCAGTGGACCCAGAGGCACTGAATCCAGCCTGACAGATAAAGGAGAAAAAGGGTGCCTTCTCCTCAACCCAGAAAAGCCTGAGAGAAATGGGCGTTCCTGGGGCTGTTCAACGACAGCACAGGGCCCGCCTGGAAGGGCACCGGCTGGCGCTGCTGTGGGAATTCTCCCAGGCAGGAAAGGAGAAAGCAAATCCAGGGATGACTGAAGAGACATCCCAGCTTGTTCTCAGGGTGTGGCACGGTCAGGGCATGGATGCTGAAAACAGTTCTGATGCTGGAAGACTCATGGGACTGAAGGTCGGCGTTCATTAAGGGGTGATGATAAGCCCAGGAAAGCGACGGCCAAGGCTGAAATAAAGATAGGAGGATAGTTATGTGAGAGGGTGTGTGTGTGTGTGTGTGTGTGCACCCACTGCATCTTATGTGGCTGGACTTGGCAAACGATCCAGGACACGGAGAATGACAGAGAGGACTCAACAATGACTTTTATTTAGCATGTAATTATCAAGCGAGGCTGTGTATCTACACTGCACTCTTAAGTATCACTCTAAATAGTATAATGGCTAGTCGCTATTATAAGGGGTTGAGCTGGAATATATAAAATTACATCTGAACTGTGGACATCTCTGTTACTCTTTTGTCTTATTGCAGGAATTTTGCCCACGAAATGCACTTATAAAGATCAGCCAGAACAAGTATGCTCTCTCTTGCTCTCATATAAAGTCACCCCCAATTCAGGAGGATCCCAAAGTGTAAGTGGACCCCACTTTTTACTTCCTGAATTCTATTCATATCTTTGCACCTTTCATCGGTTTCTAGGTTGAGATTCATGATCTCTAAGTACTCGGGAGGAAACAGAGGGGGGGGCCTTCTGCTTAAAATGTGGTTCCATGGTTATTCTTTATTCAGTGTCACACCTTTTACCTCCAGGTTATTCATCTATCTGGTTCTAGTCTCAAATCTAACACTATTTTGCTAACCTTTCAGAAAAGCATTCTGACTTCTGTCATAACTATGAAGGAATTATTCTCCTTTTATTTGTAAGGATTCAAGGCATTCCTTCTCCCCAGCCCTAGGCAACCACCGTCCTACTTTCTGTCTCCATGATTTTGACTATGGTGGGAACCTCACATAGTTGTCCTTTTGTGACTAGTTCGTTTCACTTAGCACAATGCCCTCATGGTTCATCCATGTTGTAGCAAATGCTAGACTTCCTTTCCTTTTTAAGGCTGAACAATGTTCCATTGCATGTATGTACCATATTTTGTTTACCTCTCTCTGTGTCTCCGAGCACTTGGGTTCCTTTCATCTCTTTGCTATTGTGAGTAAAGCCATTATGAACATGGGAGGCTCAGCTTTATTGTGTGGGTATATAACCAGAAGTGGAATTGCTGGTCACATGGTAATTCTACTTTTAACATTTTGAGGGACTGCCTACTGCTTTCCACAACAGCTGCTCCATTTTACATTCCCACCAGCTGTGCACCAGGTTCCAGTTTCTCTGTATCCTGGCTAGGACTTGTTACTTCTTACTTTTGTTTATTTTATTTTTTATAATAACTATCCTAATGGATATGAAATAGTCAAGCCAGTTTTCTCATCTTTCTTGGAAATCACCTCCAGAGTTTTTGAGCTGATCTTTGAAAAGTATCACATGTAGTAAATCTTGATCCTTTGAAGAGGGAATTGGTGGGTGGAATTTTCTGTTTAGATATAACTAAAATTTTTCCCACCCTATTAACTTTTTCTTGACAATTTCCAAAAGGATCTGAAAGTAGCCATTGTCAAAGTTATGCAGAATGAAGTCTGGTGGTCAAGGTGGCAGGTGCTGATTATGGAAACAAAATATGGCTTAACAAATACCAGATGGCTAGTGTCTTAACTTCCCCTGAAGGCTCTGAAAAAGCCAGTTCTCAAATGGTGTGCCATGCTGGCATGGCTGAATGAAGTCAAGGTATTTGACTTCATTTCAAAGACGCCTTCTTTGAAAGACAATATTTCTGGATAAATAAATCAGCCAGTATATTTTCTCTGTGTTTTTTGGTACCTTTTGACCAACAAATACCTCTCCATTTTCCCCACTTGCATTCCAGCCCCTGGCAACCTGCACTGTACTCTGTGAATTTGGCTTATTTTAGTTTTCACATATGAGAGGGATCATGCAGTATTTGTCTTTTTCTGACACATTTCACTTAACAAAATACCCTCAAGTTCCATCAAGTGGTTGCAGATTGCAAGATTTCTTTCTTTTTTACTGCTGAATAATATATATTCCCATTCATTCATCATTGGACACTTAGATTGCTCCCATATCTTGGCTATTGTAAATAATTCTGCCATGAACATAGGATTGCAGATAGCTCTTCAAGATAGTTATTTCATTTTCTTTGGATAAATACCCAAGTGGAATAGTTGAATCATAGGCAGTTCCATTTTTTTAATAAATACTAACATTTACTATATTTATTTATTTAAATTCTCTCCGAAGAATATTTTTCCATTAATTTTTAGAGAGTGTGGAAGAGAGAGAAGGACAGAGAGAAATATCAATGTGAGAGAAACATTCTGTGGGTATATAACCAGAGGTTGGCTCCTACACGCCCCAACCAGGGCCTAGGCCAGAGAGGAGTTTGCAATCAAGGTACATGCCCTTGATGAGAATCAAACCTGAAATGCTTTGGTTCGAAGTCTGATGCTCTATCCACTGAGCCAAACTACTAGGGCAAGGCAGTTCCATTTTTAATTTTGGGGGATCCTCCATACTGTTTTTCACAGTGGCTGCACCATCACCAACAATGCACTAGGGCTCCCTTTCTCCACATCCTCCTGTTATCTCTTGGCTTAGATCTCTCTGTAGACACAGCAGCTTCGAGACCATGGTGACCCTGATTCTGTCTCTCTAGGGAAGATGTGGGCATGAAGAACTCAAGTTTACTCACATGGCCAGTCAGAGAAGCTGGCACCACCGACCTCCGGGAACTGAGACAGGAGAACCCTAGAAGAAAGAAAAAGAAGCCTTCCAAGAGGCTGCCTCTGCAGGAGGTGGTGTCCTCGGATTCAGACGACCCTTCCCATGGCAACAGGTCCCAAGAGTCCTATCCCTGGAGACGCCCCAAACCCAAGGAGGGAGGGGGGCAACATCGTTTATCTGAAGTACACCCTGAAATCTCTCAAGAGTAGTGCATGTGGGATCACCCCCCAGTTTCTGGGCCAGTTTAGGTCTCAGTACACTAAAAACCCTAATATCTTAAGTAATGCTGACATCACTTCCCCAGAGAAGGGTCGAGGCGCAGGGTTTAGGAGTCAGCCAGCAGAGTCATCGCTGCCTCACCTCCACCTGAGCAGCCACGCCCTGCACTCATAGAGCCTCCCACAGCAGCAAAGGGCTGAGGATTGTCGCCAGGAGACCTTAAAGCAGTCTTGTAGCAGCTATGGTTAAGAGAGCCAGCGTTCCTCCAGGGCCGCTAGACCTCAGCCCTGACACTGTGGACCTAGCCCCTCTGCTGAGGTAAGGCCACCTTCATCCCACCATGCTATCCCTGTTTGTAACAAGGTAGATTTCACTGCCTCCCCCACTGGGATCTCCGACCTATTGGAGCTTATTGGTTTGGGCTTTTCCATTTCTTTGTCCTATTCCTTCCCCTGTCCTCACAAAGATACACTCAATCTTCCAGAAGATTCTCCACACTCAGAAGTTTAATCTGATAGATTGCTGTTGTAGGATTTTCAAAAATTTTTAGTTATAATCCAAGCCTGAAGTCTTGTTTTAAACTGAGTATCTCATGTGAACTAGGGATTTTATCATTTAATATTAGGACTGAAATTAAGACTTAATAACTGTATGAGAGCTACAAGACTGAACATTTACTATTTTATTATTTTTATTGATCCCTACCTAATTGTTTTTGTCTGTAGTCTGTTGTAGGTACCCTCTAATTGAGCGTGGACCCAGAATAAAAACTCTTACATTGGAAACATTTCAAAGTTATTTGATTGTGTGATACTGCTTACTTTGAACACATTTTAGCAATAACATATAAATGTATTCACTCCTATTTATTAATTTCTTCATAAAATTAGCTTTATTAATTTAAAAAAATGAAAAAGCTCATTCAAGTCACTTCTTTTAGTCAATAATAGCTTTGGGGCTAGATAATCATAGGATACAAGATTATTAATAAGAAAAATATTGGGTGCTTTTTGCAAAAGCTAAAGCAGCATTCCAATACTCTAAAAATTCACAACATAATTAAAAGTAATGTTCACATTCCAGAAAGCTAATGAATCACTGAGATTATGGTAAAGAAATTAAAAGAGGAATCCACTTCCAAAAATGTATAAGAAAAGGGACATGAGCTCAGTGTCAGGAATGCAGTGAGGAAGGACTTGAGGAGAGAGGAAATGGTCCAGAACAAGACAGGGAATTGTGGGAGGCATACTGCCACCCAAAGCCTGGAGTTTCTCCCAGGCAGGAAGGCTGTGGAGTCCAGTGGAGAACGGGTAGGGCAGAGAAGAAGCCATTCATTCAGTTGCTGTAACTCATTATGCCGCCTGTGGGCCTGCATGCACTCATGTAGGCCAGCATGCATCCATGTGGGCTGGCATGCAGTCAAGTGAGCTGGTATACATCCATGTGGGCCTGCATGCATCTATGTGGGCCAGCGTGCATCTACTGGTATGTGGGCTTGTGTGCACTCATGTGGGTTAGCATACATCCATGTGGACCTATGTACATCCATGTAGACCTGCATGTACTCATGTGGCCAGTGTGCATCCATGTGGGCCTGCCTGTACTCATGTGGGCTGGCATGCATCCATGTTGGCCTGCATACATCCTTGTGGGTTAGCATGCATCCTTGTGGGCCAGTGTGCATCCATGTGGGCCAGTGTGTACTCTGTGAACTGGCATGCATCCATGTGGGCCTATGTGCATCCATATAGACCTGCATATACTCAGGTGGCCAGTGTGCATCCATGTTGGCCAGTATGCACTCATATGGGCCTGCCTATACTCATGTGGGTTAGTATGCATCCATGTGAGCCAGCATACATCCATGTGGGCCAGCATGCATCCTTGTGGGCTGGCATGCATCCATGTGGACTAGCTCTCATGTGGGCCAGTATGCATCCATGTGAGCCTACATACATCCATGTGGGCCTGGCTATACTCATGTGGGCCAGTATGCATCCATATGGGCCTGCATGTATCCATGTAGGCCTGTGTGCACTCTTATGGGCCGGTATGAATTCATGTGAGCCTGCATGTATCCATGTGGGCCTGCCTGTACTCACTCGTGGGCCAGTATGCATCCATGTGGGCCTACATGTATCTAGTGGGCCAGCGTGCATCTATTAGTATGTGGGCTTATGTGCACTCATGTGGGCCTGCATGCATCCTTATAGGCTAGCATGTTTCCCTGTGGGCCAGCGTGCATCCATGTGGGCCGGTTTGTATTCCTGTGTACCGGCATGCATCCATGTGGGCCTGCATGCATCCATGTGGGCCTATCTGTACTCATGTGCCATCATGCATCCATGTGGGCTGGTGGGCATCCATGTAGGCCACTGTACACTCATGTGGGCCTGCATGCATCCATGTGGGTCTGAATGCACTCATGTGGGCCAGCAAGCATCCATGTGGGCTGGTGTGCATCCATGTGGACCAGTGTGCACTCATGTGGGCCTGCATGCATCCATGTGGGTCTGAATGCACTCATGTGGGCCAGCAAGCATCCATGTGGGCCAACATGCATTCCTTTAATTATTCAACAAGCAACTGAGTGCTTATGTCAGGCTCCAGGGAGACCTCTGACTTCTGAAAGGTGGGCACTTTCTGTCTATTCTTCATCTTCACAGAACTGCAAGGATGAAGGACAATGGGACAAAGACACATGGTAATAGTTTGTTAGTATTACATTACAGAGCATGGTGTACTCAGTGACATTAAGTAATATATGCTCAATGTGCTATCCTTCATTGATAATGCCCAGTCAATGTGCTGGGGGAAATTGTAATAACAACAGTGTATTTGCACTTCCAGCCAATATTTTTTAAAATATATTTTTATTGATTTCAAAGAAGGAAGAAAGAGATAAAAACATCAATTATGAGAGAGAATCATTGATTGGCTGCCTCCTGCACATTTCCTACTGGGAATCGAGCCTGCAACCCAGGCATGTGCCCTTGACTGGAATCGAACCTGGGACCCTTCAGTCTGCATCCGATGCTCTATCCACTGAGCCAAACCAGCTAGGGCAACTTCCAGCCAATCCTGAATAACAAATTGAATCACCCTCCCCCACCAGAAAGAAATGAGAACCTGATAAAATGTATTTAACAACTGTTTCCAAAGCATTGGGCACAGACAAAGATCTCTGAGAAACAAAGAAGTCAAGAGAGCTTCTAGCCTGCGGCTTGTGCATCTGTATACACTGCCTCAGATAACTCCTGTTTGATTGTCACTGAACAAATGTGCATCTTTAGCATATACCAGAAATAACAAAAGGGGTTCAATCAATAAAAATAACTGTAATCATTATGTGTCCAGATTTGATGGCCACCTTGTATAATTGGCATGAAATGATTCACAGCTACATAGAACTATGTGGCATGGGTATAGGGTTACTCCCTGAAAGAGAGAAGGCACTCTTATCAGAAGGAACAGATGTTCAAGAAGAGATTGGATGACCAGTCGAGTGGCGTATAAAGATCCGTGAATCAAGTGACTGAGTTGTCAACATTGCCTCTTAAGTTCCTTTTCAACTCCAGGAGTCAATGGATCAATGACACAGTCCATTATCAACTCAGAGCATTTCCACATAGATGTACAGAGGTCCTTATAAAAGGGAAAGGGAGGGAGGAGTTATGGCCAACAAACACAATTAAACAAATGAAATTAATTATGGAAATGAAATTGAAGTAAAATTATATTTGCATGTGATAAAAATATACCTCAAAAAACCTGAAAGAATCTATGATAGTGCTCATTCAAATAATAAAAATAACTCAGAAGTTGGCAGGGTAGAAACTTAATATACAGTAATCAATAGCTTTCATGCACACAAATAATGATAGAGGAAACCTCATCTATAATAGCCTCAAAGAAAATATAATCAATTCTCATTATTCATAGCAGTTCTGTTCTCTCAAGTCCTCTCTACACACTGAATTCAGCAAATATTGGATCGTGGTCCTCAGGAGAACAGGGTTAAACTCCTAAAGGCTTCTGGTCACATCATTTCCACCAACAGATCACTGTGTGACTTTTGTTATATGTTTCTGTTTAAAGGCACCTCATTTATCTATTAAATATACATATTAATATATTGTTGACTCATTAACATAGAACTCATGCCTGAATGAAGCTCATCAGACACATCACTACTTTGTGGCACCTCATAGCCTCTTGCCACAGGACACTATGTGGCACCTCAACACAACACGTGAGGCCAGTGAAACAGTGATGTCAACAGGAAGCACTATGTATGCCACTAAAGGAAAGGATAGTTTTTGACACAAAGAGCTGAAAGAAGAGGGCAAAAAGGTGAGTCAATTTTCAACAGTCTGAGCATATACATACCTACAAAATGCTTTGAGTAGTTAAATTTTTTTCTTTTAACATTTATTGTTGTAAGTATTACATAGGTCTTCCTTTTCCCCCCATTAACCTCTTTCAGCCTGCTCCCATCTTTAGCCCCCACCCCAGACCCTCATCACCCAATTTTTTGTGTCCATGGGTTATGCATACATGTATACAAGTTCATTGGTTGATCTCTTCCCACCCTCCTTCCCCTGCCTTTTCTCTGAGGTTCAATAGTCTGCTCATGCTTCTATGACTGGGTCAATTTTTGATCATCAGTTTATTTGGTTCATTAGATTCCACATATGAGTGAGATCATGTGATACTTGTCTTTCTCTGACTGGCTTATCTAATTCAGCATAATATTCTCCAAGACCATCCATGCTGTTGAAAATGGTAAGAGTTCTTTCTTTTTTATAACAGTGTAGAATTCCATTGTGTAATTGTACCATATTTTTTTAAATACATCTTTATTGTTCAGATTATTACAATTGTTCCTCTTTCTCCGCATATTTCCCCTCCAATTGGTTCCCACCCCACCCTCTGCCCTTACCTCACCCCCATTGTCCTCATCCATAGGTGTATGATTTTTGCCCGGTCTCTCCCTGTACCTCCCCTCACCTCTTTCCCTTTGAGAATTATCAGTCCACTCCCTTTCTATGCCCCTAATTCTATTATATTCACCAGTTTATTCTGTTCATCAGACTTCCAATTCACGTCATTTTTAGATTCACTTGTTCATAGATATGTATTTGTTGTTCATAATTTTTCCTTTTACCGTTTTCTTCTTCCTCTTCTTAAAGAATACCTTTCAGCATTTCATATAATACTGGTTTCGTGTTGATGAACTCCTTTAGTTTTTTCTTATCTGTGAAGCTCTTTATCTGACCTTCAATTCTGAATGATAACTTTGCTGGGTAGAGTAATCTTGGTTATAGTTTCTTGCTATTCATCATGTTGAATATTTTTTACCACTCCCGTCTGGCCTGCATCGTTTCTGTTGAAAAGTCAGCTGACAATCATATGGGTGCTCCCTTGTAGGTAATTAACTGTTTTTCTCTTTCTGCTTTTAATATTCTCTCTTTGTCTTTTGCTCTTGGTATTTTAATTATGATGTGTCTTGGTGTGGTCTTCTTTGGATTCCTTTTGTTTGGGATTCTGTGTGCTTCCTAGATTTGTAAGTCTATTTCTTGCACCAGGTGGGGAAAGTATTCCACCATTATTTCTTCAAATAGGTTTTCAGAATCTCGTTCTCTCTCTTCTTCTGGGACCCCCATAATTCTGATGTTGATATGCTTGACCAAAGGCTCCTTACACTATCATCACATTTTTTTAATTCTTTTTGCTTTTCCAGTGGAGTGCTTTTTGCTTGTTTGTATTTCAAATCTTTGACTTGATTCTTACGATCCTCTAGTCTGTTGTTAGGTTTCTGTATAATATTTTTTATTTCAGTCAGTGTATTTTTAATTTCTAGTTCGTTCTTTTTCATCCTCTTGGGTCCCACTAAATTTAGCCATTTTTTTCTAGGAAATTCTTAAAAAACTTTATAACCGTGGTTTTGAACTCTATATCCAGTCATTTATTTTCCTCCATTTCTTTCATTTGTGATCTGTTCTTTTGTCTCCACATATTTCGCTGCTTCCCTGAATTGTTAGAGTAGCTTTGTGTGCTAGATGTTCTATGTGGCCCAGTAGCTCTGCCTCCCTAGTTACCTGAGGTGGATACTCTAGGTGCACCCCTTTGTGAACTGTGTATACAGTCTTGTTGTAGTTAATTCTTGATTGTTGTTGGTATCACTGGGGGGAATTGACCTCCAAGCCAATTGGTTGTGAGGATCAGCTGTGTCTATGTGTGCGTGCTCGCCTCCAGACCTCTGCCTTTCCGATTCCCCTGAGTTTCCATGTGCTCTAGGGACCCGTACAAGTCTGGGTCCCCAAGGTCTCTCCTGAAACTGGGGTTCAGTGCAGTTGGAGCTGGATTTCAATGCTGTTTTGAGGTTCTGTTTTCCTCCCGCTAGAGAAAGCCAGCAGCACAATCTGCAGTCAGCGCTCTGTGTGTGCACTGTCATGAGCACTTTCACATGCACTTTTGTGTACCCCCAGACCTCTATTTTTCACAGCTCCCCTAAGTTTTCGTGCACTCCTTCCTTTTCACAACAGTCCAGACTCCCCCTATGAGTCTCGCCTGGAGCTGGGGTTCAGTGCAGTTGGGATTTTCTGTCTCCCTCCCACTAGAGGAAGCCAGTGAGACCCTCCTCCACCCATTCTCTCCATGAGCGTGTCTTTATACCTCAGCTTTTTTCAGCTCCTCTGAGTCTTTGTGAGTCCCTCCCTTTACTTCTAGTTATAGAATTTTCACTCAGCCAGCTTTCCTGTGGTTCTGGATGATGTCTGTTCAGTATTTTATTTGTAATTTTAAAATTGTTGTGTGAGGCAGCAGCTTAGGTGTTTACCTATGCTGCCATCTTGGTTTCTCTTCTGTACCATTGTTTTTTTTAATCTACTCAACTAGTGTTTCCAAATCTTAGCTATTGTAAATTGTGCTTCTTTGAACATGGGGGTGCATGTATCCTTTCTGATTGTTTTTTTTTCCTGATTTCTTAGGATATATTCCTAGAAGTGGGATAACTGGACCAAATGAGAGTTCCATTTTTAATTTTTTTAGGAAACTTCATACTGTTTTCCACAGTGGCTGCACCAGCCTCCACGAGGTTTCCTTTTTCTCCACAACCTAGCCAACACTTGTCACTGGTTGATTTGTTGATGGTAGCCATTCTGACAGGTGTGAGGTGATATCTCATTAATGTTTTGATTTGCATGTCTCAGATAATTAGTGATTTTGAGCATTTTTTCATATGTCTCTTAGCCTTCTTTATGTCCACTTTGGAGAAGTGTGTATTTAGATCCTTTGACCATTTTTTAATTGGATTATTTGTCTTAATTTTGTTAAGTTGTATGAATTCCCTATATATTTTGAAGATTAAGCCCTATAAGATGTATCATTGCCAACTATGTTTTTCCATGTAGTGGGCTCTCTTGTTATTTTGTTGATGGTTTCTTTTGCTGTGCAGAAGCTTTTTATTTTCATGTAGTTCCATTTGTTTATTTTCTCCTTAGTTTTCATTGTCCGAGGAGATGCATTGGTAAACATATTGCTATGAGAAATACCTGAAATTTTGGTGCCTATGGTTTCTTCAAGGACTTTTATGATTTCATATCTTAGATTTAAGTCTTTTATCCATTTTGAGCTTATTCTTGTGGATGGTGTAAGTTAGAGGTCTAGTTTCATTTTTAGCATGTACCTGTCAAATTTTCCCAACAACATTTATTGAAGAGACTGTCTCTGCTCCAATGTATGTTCTTGCCTCCTTTGTCAAATATTAGTTGAGTATAGTGGCTTGGGTAGACATCTGGGTTCTCTGTTCTGTTCCATTGATTTATATGCCAGATGCTTTGACTATTGATTTTGGAGTTACAAATAAGTTTTAGGTGAATTCAAAAACATGAAAAATGAGGAGTAACTTGTCTTAGAATAAACTTAACAAGAAATGTGCAAAGATAATATGAAAAAATTTTAAAATATTCCTGAAAGACACAAAAGTAGACTTAAATATTTCTTATTTTTAGATAGGATAGCTCAATGTCCTAACTTCCTGAGTTAATTTATAAATGCAACACAACCTATAAAAATAACAGCAAATACTTTATGAGGTTTGAAAAGTCAGTAGTAAAATTCATATGAAAAAATAAATGTGAAAATAATTAGGAAATGCTGAGACGGAAAAGCCATAAAAAGTGATTTATAAAATAGGCTGATATATAAAACATTTTATTGTCATACTGCTTAAAACTGTGGTTCTAACACCAAAAAAGACAGACTGATTAAATGGAACAGGGTCCAGAAACAAGCCTGACTATATATGGGAATTTCATAGGGAGGTGGCATAAATGGCTTATGTCCCTAAAATATACAGAACTCTTTAAAATTTAGGGGGGAAATGACCAAAAACCTGGCAGAAAAAAATAGGCAAAGACATTCATTTTATGAATGGTTCATTTTATAAACCAATCATAAAATATAAGAATAGATTTAAAATATGAAAAGATGTTTAAGCTCCATGCCCAAGGGAACCCCCACCCTGATCTGGGACACCTTTCAGGGCAAATCAGCTGGCCCCCAACCCATGCACCAGGCCTCTATCCTATCTAATAGTAATATGCAGATTGACCATCACTCCAACACACAGGATGGCTGTCCCCGTGAGGTCAAAGATCCTGCTCCCATGTGGATATAAGATGGCCACCACAAGATGGCAAGCAGGGGAGGGCAGTTAGCGGCAAAGAGGCTGGCAGGGGAGCAGTTACCATCTATCAGGCTGGTAGGCAAGTGGTTAGAGGGTGATCAGGCTCTTTTTTTTATTGAGTAAGGTATTACATATATGTCTTTACACCCCCCCCCCATTACTTCCCACCCTCCACTCATGCCCTCACTAAGCTCACTTATCCTATCTAATAAAAGAGTAATATGCAGCCAAAACTGGTTTGGCTCAGTGGATAGAGCGTCGGTCTGCGGACTGAAAGGTCCCAGGTTCGATTCCAGTCAAGGGCATGTACCTTGGTTGCAGGAACATCCCGGGTGGGGCAGTGTGCAGGAGGCAGCTGATCGATGTCTCTCTCTCATATTTCTAACTCACTATCCCTCTCGCTTCCTCTCTGTAGAAAATCAATAAAAAATATATTTTAAAAAAGTTAAAGAGTAATATGCAAATTAACTATCACTCCATTATACCCACAAGTCACACCCACCAGCCACTCAGGAGCGAGTATGCAAATTAACCCAACCAAGATGGCTGTGGCCATGGAGAAAGCAGCAGGAAGGCTTGAATTTTCCCAGAGATGGAGGAAGCCAAGCTTTCCACACACCCTGGCAGGCCTTCACTCCAGGCTACAAAGTTTCAATTATAGAAGATAAATAAATCCCTACAAAAATGGCAGCAGCAAAGGAATAAGCAGAGGCTTGGCTCCACTCCAGGCTACAAAGTTTCAACTGTATAAGATAAATAAATCCCAGATACCAGGACCTCCACTTGGGTCTCTCGGGGGCGTGGCCAGCCTGCAGACCAGCACAGGCCCCTTGCCCAAGCCACTCCATGCCCAAGGGAACCCCCACCCTGATCTGGGACACCTTTCAGGGCAAATCAGCTGGCCCCCAACCCATGCACCAGGCCTCTGTCCTATCTAATAGTAATATGCAGATTGACCATCACTCCAACACACAGGATGGCTGTCCCCATGGGGTCAAAGATCCTGCTCCCATGTGGATACAAGATGGCCAGCAGGGGAGGGCAGTTAGGAGGGACCAAGCCTGCACGGGAGGGCAGTTAGCGGCAAAGGGGCTTGCAGGGGAGCAGTTACCATCTATCCGGCTGGTAGGCAAGTGGTTAGAGGGTGATCAGGCTGGCAGGAAGAAGCAGTTAGGGGCAAACAGGAAGGCAGGCAGGCAAGCAGTTGGGAGCCAGCAGTCCTGGATTGCAAGAGGAGTCCCAAATTGGAGAGGGTGCAGGCTGGGCTGAGGGACACCCCCATTCTCATGCATGAATTTTGTGCACCCAGGCCTCTAGTTCAAATTAAACCACATTTAGAGAACATCCAGTAATATTGCAATGTGAAGTAGTAATGCAAATCTTCTCACAAATAACAATTTTAAGACTTGGGCTAAATGTTTTATAAATCAACAAGCACTTAAAAATGCTTGAAATAGAAAATGTGTTCTATTCTAGTGGATAAAAAACAGTTAATAGAAACTGTGATTGAGTCCAGATGTTGTATTCAACAGACTTCAAAACAACCCTTACATAATAAAGATGCAATATGCAAATGATCATTACACCAAGAGACGTAACTGCTGACTGTGAAACAACCAGATCACGGATTAGCAGGAGGGTGGGGCAATGAGCTACAAGCAGGTGGTGAAGAGCTACAGGACAGGGCAGGGCAGCAAGCTGTGAGGGGAGGAGTTGGGGGGCAGAGGGAGCTACAGGAGGGCTGGGCAGCACGTGGAGAGCTACTGGAGGGCAGCAGTGAGTTACTGGCAAGCTACTGGTGCATGGATTCATGCAGAGGGTTACTAGTTACATATAAAGAATTAAAAATACAGTATTCATGAAGAAATTGAGAGAGAATTCGAATAGAAAAGTGAAGGCATTAAAATGGAAAAGAAAAATCCTACACTGAAATGTACAACAAAATTAATACTAAATGGACTGAACAGCAGGAGGGGAGAGCACAGAAGAATCTCTGAACTTGAAGATAAATTAATAAAAATTACCCAATTCAGGGAATCCAAGATGGCGGCATAGGTAAACACCTACACTGCTGCCTCGCACAACAATTTCAAAACTACAACTAAAAGACAGAACGGACGTCATCCAGAACCACAGGAAAGCTGGCGGAGTGTAAGTTCTACAGCTAGAAGGAAAGAGAGGGGCTCACGGAGACCCAGAGGAGCTGCAAAAAGCCAAGGTACGGAGACGAGTGCGCTGAGAGAGCGGGTGCTGGAGTACCTGGCTGGCTTTCTCTGGCGGGAGGGAAACGGAGACTTCCAACAGCATTGAACCCCTTATTTTACGACACTAAACCCCAGATTCAGCAAAACTCATACGGGGGGAGTTTGGACTGTGAAAAGGTAAAGGTGCACAGAAATTTAGGGGAGTCGCAGAAGATCAGGTCTGGTCTCGCACGCAGACGGTGCTGCGCGCAGGACAGATTGCTGATTGTGCCGCTGGCTTTTGCGAGTGGACGGGAGACAGACCCTCCGAACTGTGCCACTTCTGACTCCACTAAGCCTCTGTTTCGGGCGAAACCCTGGGGACCTAGACTCGTGTGGTCCTAGTGCTCAGGGGAGCTGGAAAGGCAGCGGTTAGAGGCACTGCGGGTGCGCACCCGCACAAGGACCGCTCCAGCAATTACCCAGTCAGGGGCCGTGGAGGGCGGGGCCGACTGGAAGGCAAGGCGGTCCCTTAAGCCCTGAGACTCCACCCCTCCCAAGCTCAACAGAGGCTTCTTCAGTTTTGCATCTGGTATCATAAGGCTGAATCCAACACAGAAGTTTCCCCGGCATAGTGAAAATGCCGAAACTAGGGAAGGGATCACAAACAAAAGAAATGGAGGAAAAAAAACGACTGGATATAGAGTTCAAAACCACGCTTGTAAGGTTTTTCAAGAATATGCTAGAAAAATTCGATAAATTTAGTGAGACCCAAGAGGAGATGAAAAAGGACCAATTAGCGATACAAAAGAGCCAACTAGAGATGGAAAAGGTCCTACTAAATATGATAAAGGACCAAATAGAAATTAAACATACACTGACTGAAATAAAAAATATTATACAGAGTCCTAACAGCAGACTAGAGAAAGGCAAGGATCAAGTCAAAAATTTGACATATAAAGAAGCAGAAAACATTCAACTGGAAAAGCAAGAAGAGAAAACAATCCAAAAATGTGAACATAATGTAAGGAGACTCTGGGACAGCTTTCAGTGTACCAACATCAGAATTGTGGGGGTGCCAGAAGAAGAGAGAGAGCAAGATACTGAAAACCTGTTTAAAGAAATAATGACTGAAAACTTCCCACATCTGGTAAAAGAAATAGACTTACAAGTCCAGGAAGCACACAGAACCCCAAAGAAAAGGAATCCAAAGAGGACTACACCAAGACACATCATAATTAAAATGCCAAGAGCAAAAGAGAAAGAGAGAATATTAAAAGCAGCAAGAGAAAAAAAGTTTATTACCTACAAGGGAGCACCCATACGACTGTCAGCTGATTTCTCAAAAGAAACGATGCAGGCCAGACGGGAGTGGCAAGAAATATTCAACGTGATGAATAGCAAGAACCTACAACCAAGAATAATCTATCCAGCAAAGCTAACATTCAGAATTGAAGGGCAGATAAAGAGCTTCACAGATAAGAAAAAGCTAAAGGAGTTCATCAACTCCAAACCAGTATTATATGAAATGTTGAAAGATACTCTTTTAGAAGAGGAAGAAGAAAAAGGTAAAAGCCAAAAAATTATGAACAACAAATACATATCTATCAACAAGTGAATCTAAAAATTAAGTGAATTAAAAATTTGATCAACAGAATAAACTGGTGAATATAATAGAATCAGGAGCACAGAAAGGGAGTGGACTGATAATTCTCAGGGGGGAAGGGGTGAGGGGTGTACAGGGAGAGACTGGACAAAAATCATACACCTATGGATGAGATCAATGGGAGGGAGCTAAGGGCAGAGGGAGGGGTGGGAGCTGGGTGGAGGGGTGCTATGGAGGGGAAAAAAGAGAAACAAATGTAATAATCTGAATAATAAAGATTTAATTTAAAAAAAAATTATCCAATTCAAAGAAAAGAAATGTGAAAGGAATGATACATTATAGAAAATCAGATCTTAAGAATGGAATAAACAACATCTGAGATGGTAAGTACCTATGAAGTATTTTTAATGTTTTTTAATTTCCTTGATACACACAAGGGTACATATGGCAACCATGGCATGAAAGCCAACTGTTAGAGGAGTAAGTGGATATATATGGTTGCGAGGGTTCTACATTTTACACAGGTGTGCACTTTTAACTTCTTTTGCTCATCATCTAAGTAGACAAAACAAACAAACAAAAACCACAAGCAATAAAGACATACATTATCACCATCACTTTATACTCCAAGTCCTAAAAAAGTCTTTTCCAGCCTGCTTGCTACTTTTATCAAGATAGCCTGCATGCTTTCTCATAAATCACATCTCAAAATTTAAAAGAACTGATATACACAGTATATCTTTGAAGCACAAGGAACACAAAAAAGAAACATCCACCCTCCATACTCAGAGCAGCCAGGAGTCACGTGGTGCAGTAACAAGTACGCCCTCAGTGTGAGAACCCAGCTCCTTCACTGATCTCTGCACCTAGGACTTCCCTAGGCATCTGCCCTCTGCAGGAGCAGCCCACATGTCCCCACCCAGCAGCAAACTCTCCTCCATGGACGAGCTAGCATCTTGTTGCCCTCTCCATGACTGTTTCCTTTCTGTGCACCACTGGAATTACCAAGTCCCCCTCTGTCATCCCAGACATGGGTGGTGGTCTTACTTTGGTCCAGCTCCTTCATCCTTGGCATTGAATGGCAGGTGGGTGTTCCCAAAAGCAGACCTTCAGAAACTCGTCAAACTTTGTTCCAGGGAACTCATGGCTATGT
The DNA here is from genome assembly GCA_011751065.1 of Lasiurus cinereus. Taxonomy (NCBI): domain Eukaryota; kingdom Metazoa; phylum Chordata; class Mammalia; order Chiroptera; family Vespertilionidae; genus Lasiurus; species Lasiurus cinereus. Next base: position 7,962,671 of record JAAGEH010000041.1, on the reverse strand, counting down.
CTTGCATGATCTTGAGGTGTGTCCAGCTCCTTTCACATAGAGTAGGAAGTCTTTCTCAGTTTGATGAGGTGAGCTGGGTGCATAGTAGGTGCTCAACACATATTTGTGGAATGGATGGGCCTTGGTTTAAGCAACCTTGCTCCTGACAGCGTGTGTACACTAGAGAAAGCACTCACTCTGGGCCCAGCAGTGGCCAGCTGCTGCCTCCTGGGCAGCCCACGGGGTGTTGGAAAGGATCTCTACAGGACTGAGAGCCTGCAGGAAGGTTTTCCCCACCCCCATCCCTTCTGATTTTGCCTCTGTAAAGAGCATGTGGAATACCAGAGAACACTTTATCAGCGTGCCTACCAGTAGGCACAATTACCAAAAAGGGAGATGTCTACAATCTACAGCTGATTGCAGTATCAGGCAACCAATAAGAAGGCAGGGCCCCTCAACCTCTTTCATAATGAGAAGATGAGTGTCTGTCAGTTCTAAAAGCTGACCATTCAGAAGGTTAGAGTGACCACACCTTACTTCTCCCAGGCCTGTTACCTTCCCTGTGACTCTGAAGATGGGTTTGGACAGACTGAGCACAACCCTATCAACAAGCAGTTGTGTGACCTGAGAGTTCACACCCTCTCCTGGGTGTCGGAGGGAAGATGCTGAGTCCTTAAAAGGCCTGAGGCCCAGCTTCCTGCTGTGATAGACACCACAGGAGCCTAGTTGAGATGTGTGTTTAAGAACCAACTCTGGGACAGGCCTAACTCTGTGGTAGTGGTCTTCTCTCCTGTACCCCCTACCTCCGCTTTGTTGTGGAAATTAAATAAATTGACAAGTGCTTTGCACAGTGTGTGGCAGAGTAAGTGCTGCGAACCTGTTGACTCATTACCTCCAGGGCTTGGGTTTTCCCAGCCTCTCTCTCTAATTAACAAGCAGGGTTCATCCCTATAGGATTGAAATCTTCTATGAAAAGAGGAAGCCTTAGCTATCCAAAATCACACAGCTGTTGGTTGGTCTGATAGTGGTAAAAAAAAATCTGTGCAATCTTTTTAATAGGCTGAAGGCATAACCCAAACCTGTTGAGCCCACTGAGGGGAACTCAGGGAATATAGCAGGATATATAGTGGGGATCTAATCACAAAAGGTGGTCATTGGTGAATAGCAAACTGGCCATTTAGTCTTGAGCTAGCTACTCCCACTCTGGGCTTCAATTTTCTTATCTCTTCAGTGGGCAGGTTTGAGGAGTGGGTCAGGTCCATGAGAGGGGATCTGCTGCATTCAGTGACTCCTGAGAACCTCCCAGGTTGTCCTCCTAAATCTCTCCCCCATTCTTCCTCTACCACCAGAACTAGCATCAGAGTAACTAGGGGCTTACACAACACACAGAGAAAGTGAGCTCACACAGGGCAGGAAATGGTAGAGATACCAACATTGAAGAGTAGTGGGAAGCTGGTGTGGGAGGGGGTGAAAGAGAAGTGAAAAGGAGGGAGAGAAATGAGGAAGAAAAGATAAAAGATTGAAATTTAAAAGTGGAAGGAATGAAAGAAAAGGAGGAAGCACCAGAAGATAAATTCCTTTTGTCAACTGATGGTCCATGATCAATGGAATCTGCAATTTGGGGTGCCTGCTGAGGAAGGCACCCCAATGCAAAACAGCTCAATTGTGATCCAGCACAGCTGTGAAAACAGCAGGCTGTGCAACAACTCAATTGTGAGAAAGCACAGCTGTGAAAACAGCAGGGGATGTGAAAACAACAGGCTGTGGAACAGCTCAATTGTGAGAATACACAAAATTAGCACAGATGTGAGGAAGTCTTGAGACCAAGGCCTTCTGGCCAGACAGCTCTGCTCTGGCCTGCACTGGCCCATTCTACCTTGGTCAGTCTGCACTGGTCTGCCCCATTCTGCTCTGGTGATCAGTTTTCAGCTCAGCCAGGGAAGTGCAGTTTCCTAAAGAAAGATAAAGTGAACTCTAAGAGCCAGAGGGGAGCTGGCTTATCCTATATAATAAAGCCTAATATGGGAGAAAATCCAAGATGGTGGCATAGGTAAACACCTATACTGCTGCCTCGCACAACAATTTCAAAACTACAACTAAAAGACAGAACGGACATCATCCAGAACCACACGAAAGCTGGCTGAGTGGAAGTTCTACAACTAGAGGGAAAGAGAGGGGCTCACAGAGACCCAGAGGAGCTGCAAAAAGCTGAGGTACGGAGACGAGTGTGCTGAGAGAGCGGGTGCTGGAGTACCTGGCTGGTTTTCTCTGGCGGGAGGGAGACGGAGACTCTCAAAGGCATTGAACCCCTTGTCCTGCGACACTAAACCCCAGATCCAGCCGAGACTCATACGGGGGGAGTTTGGACTGTGAAAAGGGAGAAGTGTACGGAAATTTAGGGGAGTTGCAAAGGATCGGAGGTCTGGTCGCGCACGGCACCACGCGGAGGACAGATTGCTGATTGTGCCGCTGGCTTTCGCGAGTGGGCGGGAGACAGACCCTCCCAACTGTGCCACTTCTGACTCCACTAAGCCCCTGTTTTGGGCGAAACCCTGGAGACCTAGACTCGTGTGGTCCTGGTTCGCAGGGGAGATGGAAAGGCAGCGGTTAGAGGCACTGCGGGTGCGCGCGCACACAGGGACCGCTCCAGCCATTACCCAGTCACATGAGACTCAGGGGCCGTGGAGGGCGGGGCCGACTGGAAGGCAAGGCGGTCCCTTAAGCCCTGAGACTCCACCCCTCCCAAGCTCAACAGAGGCTTCTGCGGCTGAATCCAGCACAGAAGTTTCCCCGGCATAGTGAAAATGCCGAGACAAGGGAAGGGATTACAAGCAAAAGAAATGGAGGAAAAAAAACGACTGGATATAGAGTTCAAAACCACGCTTATAAGGTTTTTCAAGAATATGCTAGAAAAGATGGATAAATTTAGTGAGACCCAAGAGGAGATGAAAAATACACTGACTGAAATAAAAACTATTATACAGAGTCCTAACAGCAGACTAGAGAAAGGCAAGGATCAAGTCAAAAATTTGACATATAAAGAAGCAGAAAACATTCAACTGGAAAAGCAAGAAGAGAAGAGAAAAGAATCCAAAAATGTGAAGATAATGTAAGGAGCCTCTGGGACAGCTTCAAGTGTACCAACATCAGAATTGTGGGGGTGCCAGAAGAAGAGAGAGAGCAAGATACTGAAAACCTATTTAAAGAAATAATGACTGAAAACTTCCCACATCTGGTAAAAGAAATAGACTTGCAAGTCCAGGAAGCACACAGAACCCCAAATAAAAGGAGTCCAAAGAGGACCACACCAAGACACATCATAATTAAAATACCAAGAGCAAAAGACAAAGAGAGAATATTAAAAGCAGCAAGAGAAAAACAGTTCATTACCTACAAGGGAGCACCCATATGACTGTCAGCTGATTTCTCAACAGAAACGATGCAGGCCAGATGGGAGTGGCAAGAAATATTCAACATGATGAACAGCAAGAACCTACAACCAAGAATAATCTATCCAGCAAAGCTATCATTCAGAATTGAAGGGCAGATAAAGACCTTCATAGAGAAGAAAAAGCTAAAGGAATTCATCAACTCCAAACCAATATTATATGAAATGCTGAAAGGTACTCTTTTAGAAGAGGAAGAAGAAAAAGGTAAAGGACAAAAAATTATGAACAACAAATACACATCTATCAACAAGTGAATCTAAAAATTAAGTGAATTAAAAATCTGATCAACAGAATAAACTGGTGAATATAATAGAATCAGGAGCACAGAAAGGGAGTAGACTGATAATTCTCAGGAGGACAAAAATCAGAAAGCATCAAACAGACTGTGAAATTACAGCAGAAAGATTAAAGTTAGGTGAGGTAAATAAGTGATCAATCAAAGGACTTGTATGCATGCTTATAAACATAACCAATGATCACAGACACTGGGGGGTCGGGGTATGCCTGGGAAGGAAGGGGGGCAATGGGGAGATATGTATAAAAAATTAATAAAAATTAATTTAAAAAAAAGCCTAATATGTAAATTGACCAACCAGTGGAACAACTGGCAGAATGACTAGTCACTATGATGCCCACTGACCATCAGGGGGCAGACGCTCAATGCAGGAGCTGTCCCCAGCCCACAGGCCCCAGGCAAGCCAAGGCGGGTGCCAGCAGGGGTCTCTTGATCGCCCCTCAGGTTGCCCCATAGAGGAAGGCGATTGGTGGCAGTGGTGGGGGCCCAGCAAGCGGGCAGCCCCAGGCCGGCCAAGGTGGTTGCCAGCAGGGGCCCCCCAACTGCTTCACCAGTCACCCCACAGATGGCCCTGATTTTCCAGTCAGGCCTAGGGATTCTACGCATGCATGAATTTCATGCACCAGGCCCCTAGTCTATAATAATAAAAGCATAATATGCTAATTAGACTGGACAGCTGAAAAACCTTCCGGATGACCTTCTTAGATGAATCCAGGGCTGTGAAGGCTGAGCCTCTTGCATGAATTTTGTGTATTGGGCCTCTAATCTATACTAAAACAGGCTAATATGCTAATTAGACCAAACATCTTCCAGGCAACCTTTTGGATGTCCTTATGGACAAAGCCATGGTGGCAGGGCTGAGGCAGAGGTGGTTAGGGGTGATCAGGATAGCAGGGGAGAGCAGTTAGGGCAGTGGTTCTCAACCTTTCTAATGCCACGATTCTTTAATACAGTTCCTCATGCTGTGGTGATCCCCAACCATAAAATTATTTTTGTTGCTGCCTCATAACTATAATTTTGCTATTGTTATGAATCATAATGTAAATATCTGTGTTTTCCGATGGTCTTGGGCTCTACAGCAGTGGTTCTCAACCTATGTGTCGCGACCCACAGATTGAGAACTACTAGCAGGGTTGCCTAAGACCATTGGAAAACACAGATATTTACATTACAATTCATAACAATAGCAAAATTATAATTATGAGGTAGAAAAGAAAATAATTTTATGGTTGGGGGTCACCACAGCATGAACTGTATTAAAGAATCGTGGCATTGGAAACGTTGAGAACCACTGAGTTAGGGGGATCAGGTTAGCAGGGGAGAAAAGTTAGGGAGATCAGCCCAATAAGGGGAGAGCAGTTAGGGCAATCAGGAAGGGGCAGTTAGGGACAATTAGGCAGGCAGGTAGAGTGGTTAGGGGTGATCAGGCAGGCAAGCAGGTGAGCAGTTAGGAGCCAGTTGCCTGGATTGGAGAGGTTGCAGGCTGGGTTGAGGGATACTCTCCTCTGTGTGCATGAATTTCATGCACCAGGCCTCTAGTCTATATAATATAGACTAAGTAACTGGCTGACTGGCCAACTGGCTGGTAGCTATGACATGCAAGGACTACCAAGGAGCAGATGCTCAACACTGCTGAGCTGCAGTCACTTGGCAGTAACAGTTCTTGGGTGATGCACCAAGAAACAGAAAGAAGAGAGCCTGATCCACACAGGCGAGGCTTAGGGACCCCACCTACCGAGGGACCCCACTCACTCCAAAGATGCCCTTCCATCCCAGGTGCTACCCCAGGTGTGGGCAGCTGGGGAGGGACCGTGGGAGGTTGGCTCCAGGTTGTGTCCAGCCTGTCTCACTCAGTCTCACCCAGCCAGCCACCACCTAATTAATTTCCTTTCAATGTGCACAAATCTGTGCCCTGGGCCTCTAGTATAGACACAAGTCCCCACACCTGGTCCCTGATTGGTTCATCCTCATGCAAATGAGAACTCCAAATCCTCGCAGTTTATTGGTTCAAAGGCATTGTCCTCATTGGACAGAATAGAGCCACTCTTGTTTGTCAAAACTATGTAGCTCTGATTGGATGAGGAAAGCCTCAGTTTTATTGGTTGGAATAGGATTCCAGGAACTTCTTTATAAGGGCTGGCTCAGATGACAGGAACACAGTGCAGGCAGGCAGTTCAGTGCAGGCTTCACCCTAATGTACAGTTTGTGTGAAAGGCCCCTGTGTAGAAATGGATGCTAGGCTCTGGGTTTGTTTTGTTTTGTTTATTTGAGCCCAGTTAGCAACTAGGAACCCTTTTTAGTAAATATACTCTTTCTCAGGGTCCATACTTTGTATAGCCACTTGGAAAAAAATCAGAAATAGAAAAGAAAAATTCAAAAGCTACAGTCCATAAAGTGTCAAATGGAAATAGAAAATATCCTTATCTCCTCTAAAATATATTATTCATTGCTCTGTGTCACTGTGGATGTGTGTGCTGTGTCCACTCATGGATAAATGGGATACCCCTGCATGACTTAAACGTCAGATCTTGTGAAGAATGAGCTGGTGACACCATTCCAGAGGATCTGAATCACTTCCCCTGGAAAGCCTTCCTCTACAGAGACTTCTTGTTGTGTCATCAGCATCGAAACAAACCCTATTCCCTCCATCAGCAGCTCTCAAACACCCTACTGCCCGGAACTGTATCTAAGTTAGACCTGGGCCCTGAGAATTCTCATGTCCAGCATTAAGAGAGGAATGATAACCAACATCTGAGGGATGAGAAACAGGTGCTATTGATGATTAGGGAGAAATGATGGCCTTCCTCGCTGAAACTGGAGCATAGCTTTTTCAAGGCACTTTAGCATGCACTGTCCTCATTATTATGTTGTGGAGAGAATCCCTCCTCCTCCCCAGTTGCATCCCTGGAGCTTGGTATCCAAAGCTAGGACTCACACATTTAGCAGGTACATGCCGAGCTGCTATTATGCGACAGGCTTTATTCTGGGCACTCAGAGGTATAGCAATAAACAAAGGAGACAAAGAGCCCTGTCCTCATGGTGCTTACTGACTATGGAGGTGATAGAAAGCAAATAAATAAAATATACAGTATGTCAGATACAGATAAGTCCTGTGGAGAAAAATAAAGCAGGAAAGGGAGATAGAGTGAGTGGTGGGATGGGATAAAGTCTTGACATTTTGAATAGGGTAGGTATTCAGGAAATGCCTTCTTGAGAAAGTACTATATGAGCAAAGACATGAAGTGGGTGAGGGAGGGAGCCACATGGAAAACTATGTCAGACAGAGGGAAGGTCAAGTGCAAAGGCCCTTGTTGCTGACCAACAGTGCAGCCACATGAAATAGCCTGGAGTCCTTTCCTGCTTCAATCTCATTGCAGCATCCTCCGTGTCACTGAACACCCTGCTCACTGTAAGGAAGAAATGCTTAAAGTAGTTACGAAGAGCAGGTATTAAATGTGGAGCCCAGAGGAGGTGAACTGATAACTAACATGGCGTGGTTGAAGAACGGGGCATCGTAGGCAATCCAGTATTCTATTAGCAGACCTTAGGATAAAAACGAAATGGGTACTTTTTTCTTTTTTCTTAACAGATGAGGCACTTTTGTCCCACATTAAATTGCTCAAAGTTACAGAGCTTTTAAGTGAAACTGTATAGACTTTATATCAAAATAAGCCCAATTGTATTAAAAAGTTAATTTTAGGGGAAAAAAACATTAAAAAAAAAGAGTAGACATCATATTTGTAGTAAAATCATGCATTCTAGGCTTTCAATGAATCGAGTGAATCTTGGTGGGAAATATTTGCAAATCTCTAGAATAAATATTCCCATAACTCAAATAAAAAGGCAGACAGACTGGGGAAAATACTTTCATCAAATATACTAGGGAAAAGTCTCTATCCATATTGCACAGAAAGCTCATGAAAACTGAAGGGAAAATCATCAACTTTAATGTAAATGAGCAAAGAATATGAATAGACAATGCACAAAGAGCAAACAAATAATAAACAGGTATAAGAAAATGTCTGACTGAGATGCAAATTAAAACTGTAATGGGGTAGAGTTTATGCATGAAATTTAAAAAAAGAAAGTAAAATTTAGCTGGTGAAAAAGAAATGGTGGAACTGGCAAATTGATGACAATAGAAATTGCTAAAACTTCTCTTGAATTCAGATGTCAGATTCCTGGTGTAATCTTACTTCTGGGAATAAAAAAAAACAAGGAAATAGGTGCAGAAAATAGAAAAAGGCCCTATGCATGTGTTTAAGGCAGTAATTTAAAGAATTGAAAAGTGGGAGGTAATTTAAATGTACATTAAAAGATCATGATTAATAGAATGATTCACACTATTACTGATCTTTTAATGTACATTTAAATTACCTCCCACTTTTCAATTCTTTACATTACTGCCCTAAACACATGCATAGAACCTTTTTCTATTTCCTTGTTTTTTATTCCCAGAAGTCCTTTCTATGCACAGTGAAATATATAGGAGAGTCCACCCTTACCCAAAGCCCTAATGGAAATATTGGCCTGAGCAGTACTGATCCCCAGGACACAGCACATCTATCCAGGAGCCCCTTTGATGACATCATGTTACAATCCACAAGCAGCACACACGGGCTGGCTTTAACGATGAGCATACGTTCTTTTGTAGGTAAAACAAGCACATCTCAAGTGACCTTCCTGGACCAGGCTCTGGCTCAGGTCCGTTATGGCAGGGAGCACGTCTGCCCTCAGGGTTCAGTGTCGGTCCCCTGGGCCCTGGGCCCCTCCGATGCCACCTGCCATGGCATCTGCAGCGACCACCCTCCTGGTCTCTAGATCATCAGATGTTCTCAGTCTTCCTTATAGACTTTTCTTTTTCTTTTTTTAAATATATTTTTATTGATTTTTTACAGAGAGGAAGGGAGAGAGATAGAAAGTCAGAAACATCGATGAGAGAGAAACATTGATCAGCTGCCTCCTGCACGCCCCCTACTGGAGATGTGCCCGAAAACAAGGTACATGCCCCCAACCGGAATCGAACCCAGGACCTTTCAGTCCTCAAGCCGACGCTCTATCCACTGAGCCAAGCCGGTCTCGGCCCTTATAGACTTTTCACTGGGTTTGTATCTGCATGCTGTATCCTGGAATCATCTGCATTTTAAAAGAAATAAAAGATTGAAAGTGGAGGAAAGTGGGATTCCAAGCATGGTGGTCAGGTACAAGAAACTGGATGGAGTGGGAAGGCCGCACTTAGAGGGGGGCTCCCGGGAGACAAGATAGATTAGTTCCCATGGCACCAAGCTCAAGCTCTTAATGATTTTTGGATAGAACTTATAACTCTTCAAATATCATTAATTTAATTTTCCTTTTATTCTTCCAACTGCCAGGTAAGTGAGGGAAATGGAGGCCGTCACCTCAGCCTGGGAAGGAAGCAGCAAAGTGGTCCTGGGAAACTGGGAACAACAGTTTCCCCACACTCCCACACTCCCCTCTGCCTTATCCCCCCCTCCTTCTCCCCCCCGCCCCCGCACTCCCTCCACCTCCCCCCCCCCACCTCTGTCCCCAATGCTTTTGCACTGACAGAGAATTCCTGCTGGGAACCTGACTCAGCCTTGCTGCTCATGTGAACCTTGCCTACCTCTCCATAAATGTTTTATTTCTCAAAGGCCATTCCAACAAATTGCCTTATCATTTGCCAAGTATCTAAACTCTCTGTGGGAGAGGCCTAATCCTCCCCCTTCCTGATAACTGGGCTTATCTGTTAGCATTTCTGCTTCTCATCTGCTAGTCTGGTTTATCGCCTTACAGATTACCTACTCTTTAACACACTGCATACCATCTGGTCCCAGCAGAAGGGCTAGCTTGCTGGCTACCCATGGCAGTATATGTGCCTTTTAACCCTAACCCATAAATGCCAGGCTCAGCACATCTGAAATTTGTTTGGGCTGGGCAAATTTTACATCATTAGAAAAGCAAGCATTTGGTTCCTCACCCCAATTTTTTAAAATAAAAAAGTATATTTTGCACCAAGAATAAATAACAAATTATATATTTACTCCGAAAGAACTATAACTACAATCAACATCAATAAATCTTAATGTTGATTGGGGGAAAGCCAGTCCCAGAAGACTTATATAGACCATAATCCCATTTTCTAAACTTTAAAAATAAAACTACATACCACTGGGGAGTCTATGCATGCTCATGCTGGGATGCAATTCCTCTGGGACTGGCTAGGATCACCCTTTTATCTTTCCAGCGCTGGAACCACAGAGGGGTGGAACTGGACTCACCAGGCCCCATGGTTCCAGCTTCCTCCACTCCTGATGGCTAGGTGCCACCCTTTTCCCCACAGACCCCTCTTCATTTCCCACTAAGGCTGAAGCAACCTGGGATTCACCTAGTCTTCCCCAGTCCTCCCAGTCTCACCTGCCTCCTTAGAGCAAGAAAGTGGTGCCTTCGTCATAGCTCCCTTCTCTCTGTGGTATCCCTATTCTGGCACAGGTTCTGGGTTTCGGCAGGTACTTTGCTGCGTCTCTTGATGCCATGGACCTGTTAGGACATCCCATTAACTCATGTGGTTTTTCCAACGATTCTTGTGTCCTGTGTCTTGACGAAGGATTGCTGTTCCTTCCCATACTGTACCATACACACCTGGTTGTATGAAGCTTCAGCAGCAAGTCTGCTGAGGCCACCCCACTCAGTGAGTCTTTTGCCAAATCTGGACCCTCATCCTGGCAGACAGTCTTGCTGCTGGATGCCTTTCGCAGGCAAATTCGTAGATATATCCCCTCCAGGAATTGCTGCTGATTTCTAGCCTAAGTTTCTCTGTTCCCACGTTTCAGGAACCAAAATTCTTCAGTGATAGCTACTGGCACACATATCATTTCTTAAGGGCCAGCAATGTGCCTGATCCTTACCTCATTCCCCAGCCTCGGTGCATGTCAGCATTTCATAGTCAATTTTGTAGGGTCTTGTTTCTCCACCCACACCGCAGATCTCAGGAGCTGTCTGTATTTCAAAAATAAAAATCCAAAGGGATTTCTTATTTTTAGGGTTATGCCTTACATTGTCTCATATTAACGACTGCTTTCTCCAGAATCAGCTCTGAAATGTTTCTGGGCAAAAGATAATAACCATCTGTTTCCAGACTTCCCTGAGGACAAGCCAGCAGGAGACAGCTTTCATTTGTGTCATAAATTACAGGGGCCGCAGGAAATAGCACTTCCTGACAACGAGGCTGTAAACAATGGCGGGGTAACTCCTGAGGGTGGAGGCTCTGTGGATTAGGGAACCGAAAGGTCTCCATGAAGCATGGTCAGGGGAGTTATCTTTTCTCTTGCATCCCATGCATCTCAGGTTTCTCTCAGGAACCAAAAGGTAGAGCAGGAACTCTCCCCTCCTCCAGCCTCCAGGCTTCAGCTTGGTCCTGCTGATCCCTCTCTCTCGAGCAGAGCCACCGACTCTGAATGATTAAGCCTCCCTTGACTTTGGGGACCGGTTTTCTACGTTTTGCTTTTCTTCTTTAAGAAGTGTGTTATTCTAAGTTTTTATTTCTCCATTGATTAGTATACATGTATCTCTTCCTTCAACGGCTTCATGAACTTGAAAACTTAACCAATCAGACAATGTGATAGATGTGTTCTGGAAATGCCACAGAAATCTGGAGCAAAAGGCTTCCCCATCTTGTCCCAGACAAGAACATTGGACTCCTCCTGGAACCAGCCCTTCCATCCAGAATCAGGGGTGGGAGGTGCGTGCCCTTGGACACACACCTTCTGCAAGGCAAGTGAGAAACGTGAAGCCTTTGTCCAATAAAGGTACCTTCTTCAAAAAGAGCGTAAGTCCCTTTGGCTTCCACTGAGGGCAGTGTCTACTATCAGGTTGGTATTTTCCCTGATATTTCGTTCAGGGAATAGGGCACTGTGTTACAATAAAAGGAAACAAAAACCCTGCGAGGAAAATGCACCATATTCTGCACAGAGATTTGTGTCCACTCTCCCCACGACAGTAACAAGTTTAAGGGGATAGATATCCTCACTTTTAAACTCTAAATTCCCCGGTCTGCATTGTATCTTCCTCCCTCACCCCCTGTGTATGATGCCTTCGGTGAAACATCCCAGGGCGAGGCTAAAGCTTGCGGTTAGGAGAGAATCCAGAGTTGCAGGCGGACTTTCCGGCCTCACCCCCTCATCTCTCTCCCATGGGAGGGGATGGCAACGTGACCCAGCAACTCCTGCCTCTTCCGGGACCGCCTTAGAGGCTGCAGAGCCTCACCTGACCTTCCTAGAGGGAGGCCACAAGCTCCCAGCACGGAGCAGGGTCCTGAACGAGCTAGAGGAGTGAGGCGAGGCTGCTGCCCAGACGCGGAGGGATCCAGGAGGAGACACTACCCCAGGTAGGCGCGCCGCGGGAGCTCAAACTTTAGTGGGTAAGGATTTAAGGGGTTCTTGAGCTGGGAGTGCTGGAGAGCTGGAAGGCAGATTTGGCCAGCAGAGGGATTTAAAATATAAAATCCGCGCGGGAGCAGGGTGCAGAGTGGGAGGGTGGCGCTGTCCTCAGTCCCTGGTGCTGAAAAAGGAGGCAGAAAGCAATGGCCAGATCAGGGTTCAGCGGTCTCTCTCTCTCTCTCTCTCTCTCTCTCTCTCTCTCTCTCTCTCTCTCTCTCTCTCCTCTCTCTCTCTCTCCCTCTCTCTCTCTCTCTCTCCTCTCTCTCTCTCCCTCCTCCCCCTTCCTCCTCTCCACCCCCCACCCCGCACACGGCGCGCACACACACACACACACACACACCTGTAGCTGCACTACCGAGTACCCCTTTTTATCCACCTCCCACAGCGGGGCTGAGCCATTGGACAGGAGGGAGGAGTTGGGTGGCTCCCACTAGTGACAGGAAGGGAATCCAGTTACGACGCCTTCCCTGGGACATGTCCCCAAGACACCCTACATGAAAGTCTGCGTCCTGGCTGCCCCGCTCTCAGTCGGTTGGGGACCTTTCCAGCTTTTCCCAAAGTCCATGCCGCTCTGGGAGGTTGTCCATAGCCCAGAGGAAGCGGGAGCCTGGGGACCAGCAGACCCAGAGAAGACTGCCTCCGCTGGCCCTACCCAGCCTCAGGGATCCGAAGAGACAGGTGGGCTGAGCAGGAGACAAGTAACTGAAAATCTTTGGGGGTCCTCACTTTTTTTAATGATGAAATCTGTGGGGGCCCTCACTTTTTTTTAAATGATGATCTGGCTTAGTACTCAGAGAGAGGAGTGGGCCGGGACCCTCCACTCCCTGCAATCCCCTGAGGGTGATCCCTGTCCTTGGCTTTTCTCCCAGCTCAGACTCAGCCCCACTCCTCCCTGACACAGAGCCCACAGGCCCTTATGCTTGGCCATTCTGATTGGGGGGCCTCTCACCCTCCCAGCCCACAGCTCCACAGGTGCAAACTGGCCTAAATCTGACAGCCAGAGGTTGCACGCCCCTCACCAAATCTTCCAGAGCGGAAAGCTGGACAGTGGCACCTGCCACCCCAAATCCGTGCACAGTATCCCCATCTGAGTTTGGACTTGCATCCCAGGGTAGGCAGCCCAGCCCCTAACTTGCTCCAAGGACCGTCTGCCAGCTCCTCCCACTTGCTCCCCTTTATTAATTCTTTTAAAAAGATATTGTTGCTCATTCATAAAAACATGCAACAATGTTGCTGTCTGGACATGGGTCACCCACTCCCTAAGTGAGAAATCATTGGCATGGTCCACGGAAAGCTGGGCAGGGAGAGAGGAGGTGACAGCTCTCTTGACCAAGTCTCTGCCCAAGTCCATTGTTCTGAGAGTTCTGCCTGGGCGGGGTATCACTGAGCTGTGGGGAGCTCTGTGGGCAGGATAGGGAAGGAAGACATGGCACACAGTTGCCCTCTTCAGCCTCTGTTCAGAAATGGGGCCCCCCTTCAGCATTGATTCCTGTGCTGATTCCGGAAGAAGCTGAAAGGTTGCTCTCTGGGTCCCGAGTCTGCTGCACATGGAGTCCTCCTGAGTAGAAATCACCAGGTTAACCCTGTGGAAGAAACAGAATTAAGCAGCCACAGGATGAGGTGGGATAGTATGGCCACAGGATCTCAGTCTCTTTGGCCAGGATTGCCTGTGCCCCTTGCCGTGATGTGCCTTTGCTGTTCTCATTCACTGTCTGTCAGTGGTCCTGCCTCTGGTTAATAATGGGGTTGCCAGAGTGACCAGTGTCCCATCACCATGGTACCCAGGAGATAATCAGTTGGAAGCTGCAGTCTCCTTGCTAGCTCCTTCAGACCCTGCCAGCTTTGGGCTTCTTCGTGTTTCCTGGTGGACTGGGGAGGAATGGTCATGTCCAAGGCTCTCCCAACCCCACTCTGTCACTTCCTCAGCCACCCACTCACCTGAAACCCTCTCCAGTCCCTACCAGCCACTGGGGTCTCTGATTGAAATGGATCAAGCTTTTTTCTTTACCCCCTCCCCAACTGCATAAATGGAAACCAGGGGGCAAATGGTTTTCCCTCTGACCTAATTCATTTCCACTGCACATTGAGTACTCCTGAGTTCAAATCGCCAGGTGAATTAACCCTGTGGAAAAAACAGGATTGAACAGTCACAGTCCACCTGGACATGGTGAGGTAGTGTGGGGGACCAGCCCTCACCCCAGGTAAGCCTGCCTGTGCTCTGGGATGAAGCAGTGCTGATTACAGTGCCCTGGGAATAGAGAGAGTGGGAGAGACTGGCTTCTGATCAGAGGAGGGGTGGCAGGGAGTGGGCGGGGGAGGGCAGGTGCCTCCCAGGGGAGATGATATTGGAGTTGAACTTGAAGGATGAAAGAAATTTCAACTAACCGGGAGCAAGAAGGGAAAACCTCTCTAGGCAGAGAAACTAGCAGGAGCAAAGACTGATGGATTAGTCAGGAGCAAGTAGGACTAAGATTTCTATCCAATTGGAGCCTCATTAGCATTTTTACCTACTAATCAGAGCAGCTCCACTTTGATCAATCAGGACAGTACTTATTAGGCCAATCAAATTGTGTAGATTTGGCATCCTTATTTGCATAGGATGGACCAATCAGGGACCGGGGTGGGGACTTCTCTCTAAGTATAAGTTAGTTCTCCTCTGACTGGGGGCACACTTTCCCTTTCCAGTGAAGCCTGGCATTCCCAGCTGGAAGCTGAGTGGTCCTATATCAGCACACCTGAGTAGGAGGGCAGCCTCGCAGCCGGTGGGTAGCTATGCTGCATCACAGCTGAGCTGTTCGCACTGAATCAAGTCTCCTTCACCACACCTTAAGTTGGCATTGAATTGGCACAGACGTCCCTGGGTTAACATGAGGCACTAGGGCAACCTGCATCATGGGAGGGGTACACTGGCCAGAACCTGTCCCTTGATCCTCACCTGTCCTGGGAGGGAGACAGAAATGCAGGAAGCACATGGTGAACTTGAGTGAGCAGTCCCTGCCAATTGGCGAGACAAGAATGTTCATGATACACTTAAAGAAAGGGTGGGCAATTTGGTTTAAATGGAGCATCCTACTTAGACTGATACAGTCCTGGTTATGAAAAGTTCTGAATGTCATACTAAGACTCTATGCTGGGGAAAATAGGCAACCTCTGAGAGTACCTGGGTGACATGATTAAAACTACCTTTCAGAGAGGCCCTGTGTCAGTGAGAAGAGCGCACTGCTGAGCACCTCCTGAGAGACTCTAGGTGGAATGCAGAGGTGAGACTGAGACAGGAGGTGAGCAATGGGAATTGTTTTGACAAACCCAGGGAGGGGCAAGGGCCTGAACAAAGATGGGAGCAGAATCGGGAGGCGTCTTTTCGTCCTGCTTTGCAGAACTCTCTACGTTCCCAGTTCTGCTCCTGGGTAACTTTGAGTACGTTGTTCAACCATTCTGAGTCTGTTTCTCCATGTAAATTACAAGTGATAGCTATAATACCTGCCTGGTTGGATTATTAGGAGGAGTAAATGAAGTAATTAATTGGAGTGAATTCCTTTCTTCCATAGCAATGCTCAAAGTCAGAGGTGACCATCTTAACATTCTTTATAACGATTGTGGATTCCTTTCACAATCACACCCCAAACATTAATTAAGGGGGAAAAACATACTTTACCTCCTGTGCCCTCAGCTGGGCTTGGTGAAACAGATCCTTGGGGAAGAAAGGGAGACTGTGTGTGTGTGTGTAGAGTGTGAAATGGCTAGCGGAGCAGATGGACTTCTGGGGAGAGCATCTGTAGGGCTGGCTACAGAGATCTGAGTTATCCAGCTCTAGCAACTGGAAATCTGGAAAGCAGTTTCATCTTCTTGGAACCTGGCCCTGAGCAGCTGGATCTTACTATAAAGCCGTCATCTGAAACTGAGCACACTGAGTGCTGAGGAAGTGAGAATCCCATTTGTCCTGTGTTACCTCTAGGAGACCAAAACACTTTCCAGGCATGAGACATAATTGATAACCTTGCTACCATTTCAGTGCATTCTCTTTCACTTCAAATCTCTCCCTATACATGGCAACAATGTTAACTTTTATTTTCAGGCAGGAATGTTAAACCCGCATCTGGCACATGCAAGCTTCCTTTGCCCCTGTTATAAAAATGCAGAGTTCAGGAGGGAGAGCTCCAGCTCACTGGTTTCCTTGGCTCAGCTTTTCTAACTCAGACTTCTCTCTCTCTTTTGGTGTGGGGCATTCCTGGGGTTTCCTATATGTGTACATCGCTCCACAGAAAAGGGAGAACAAGGACTCTCACCTCCCTGCCCTCATTACCTGGAAGCTCAGGCCTGAGCACAGCTGGACATACCATCGAGGTCTAAGTCTGGAACTTCCCTTTGGGGACTTTCATGGGAAAATGCAGGAAGCTTTGATATTTACTGCTCTCAGAAATTGCCCTTGTTTTCCTAGAGGCAAGGGGTTAAGCTTGTAGGCTCTGCAGTTAGATTGTCTGCCATAGTCCCAGCTGTGTGAACTGTGTACCTCAGTTTGGTCATCTATCAAATCCTATATACTAAAGAGGTAATATGCAAATTAACCCTCATGCCCTCACAAGATGGTTGCCTATGACCAGGCTGGCAGGGGGGGTTCATGAGGAATGATCAAACGACTGAACAGCAGGTTGTGTGGAGCAACCAGGCCAGTAGAGGGGGGAAATTGGGGGAGACCAGGCCAGCAGTGGGGGCAATAAGGGGTGACAAGGCTGGAGGGGGGGCAGTAAGAGGTGACCAGGAGAGCAGGGGAGGGGATTGTTGGGGGCAATTAGGCTGGCAGGGGGGTTAGTGAGGGGCAACTAGCTGTCAGGGGGAGCAGTTGGGGTGACCAGGCCAGCAGGGTGGGGGGGCAGTAAGGGGTGAACAGGCTGGTGGGGGGGCAGTAAGAGACAACCAGGCCAGCAGGGGGGGCAGTTGGGGGCAACCAGGCTGGCAGGGAGGGCAATAAGGGATGACCAGGCTGGCAGGGAGGGAGGAGTTGAGAGTAATCAGGCCAGCAAACAAAGGTAGGGAGGGATGATCAGGCCAGCAAGGGCGGGGGGGCAGTTAGGAGTGACCAGGCAGGCAGGTAGGTGAGGTATTAGGAGCCAGTGGTCCAGGATTGTGAGAGGGATCTCTGACTGCTGGCAATCGGACATCCCCAAGGGGTCCTAGGTTGGAGAGGGTGCAGGCTGGGCTGAAGGGACCGCCCTGCCACCCGTGCATGAATTTCATGCACCAAGGCTCCAGTAGGGATGATAATAGTACTTATCTCACAGGTTTATTGTGAGGATTAAATGAGTTAATAGTGTAAGCCCTCAAAAACGTTATGATTATTATTTTATCATTATTATTATTGTGATATTTAGATGTTTCTCCCCTTTATTACAGTTTAAAAATATTTTTTATTGATTTTTTACAGAGAGGAAGAAAAAGGGATAGAGAGTTAGAAGCATCGATGAGAGAGAGACATTGATCAGCCACCTTCTGCATGCCCCCTACCGGGGACGTGCCCACAACCAGGATACATGCTCGGAATTGAGCCCGGGATCTTTCAGTCCGAAGGCTGATGCTCTATCCACTGAGCCAAACCGGTTTCGGCCCTTTATTACATTTTTATTTTGTGAGCTCCTTGTAGGAAATATTCTGAATTTTGCATTTTAAAAGTGTTTTGATTTTAGATTTAATATTACTTTTATTTTTAGATATTATTCACATGCCATAAAAAATTTCAGCTGAACAACATCATATTATGTAGAAATACCCTTTTGTTCATCCAGTTACCAGTCAATGGACATTTAGGTTGTTTCCACTTTTTGCCCATTGTGAATAATGCTGCCATGAACACATGAACACATGAACACATGTACAAGTTGCTGTGTGGATGTGTGTTTTCATTTATCTTCAGTATATACTTAGGAGCCAGATTGCTCGGTCAGGTGGTACCTTGATATTTAGCCTTGAGAGGGATTGCAAAACCTTTTTCCAAAGTGGCTGCACAGTTTACATCCCCTCCTTTTGTGGGTGAAGACTCCAATTTCTCCTACCCATTTTGTTGTTGTCTTCTTTTTTTAGCTATTGTAGTTGGTGTGGAATGGTATCTCATAATGATTTTGATTTGCATTTCTTCATGACTAAATATGTTAAATATTTTTTTATGTGCTTATTGGTCATTTGTATATCTTCTCTGAGAAAAATCCATTTAATCTTCTGCCCATTATTCCATTGGGTTGTCTTTTTATTATTGAGTTGTAGGTGTTATTTATGTATTATGGGTACAAGTTCCTTGCCAATATCTGACTTTAAAATGGTTCCTCCCATTCTGTGGGCTGCCCTTTTACTTTCTTGATGATGTCATCTGATGCCCAAGGGTTCTTTTTTTTATGAAGTCTAATTTATTTTTTCTTTTGTCACTTATGCTTCAGTGTCATATTTAAGAAAACATTTACCTAAACCTAGGACATAAAGATCTACTTTTTTTCCTAGGAATTTTATAGCTCTATCCCTTAAATGATGCATTTTGAGTTAATTTTTGTGTATACTGTATATTCTTTTGCCTATGGATATCCAGTTGTCCCAGCAACAGTTGTTGGAAAGACTATTCTTTATCTATTAAATTATCTTGTTACTATTGTCAAAAATCAATCAGTAAAAGTTAGATTCTGGATTCTATTCCATTGATCTGTTATTTGTCTTGATTACCATAGCTTGGTATTAGGTTTTGAAATCAGAAAACATGAGTCCTCCAACTCTGTTCTTCATTTTTAAGATTTCAAGATGGTTTTGGCTATTCTGGATCTCTTGAATTTCCATGTAAATTTAGGATTAGCTTGTCAATTTCTGCAAAAATTCCAGCAGATTCAATAGAAAGTATGCCATCTTAATAGTATTAATTATATCAATGTATGAGCAGCAGATCTTTTCATTTATTTATATTTAAAAATTTTTCTTTCAACCATGTTTTATATTTTCAGTGTCCAAATCTTTTATTTCCTTGGTTAATTTTATTTCTAGGTATTTAGTTCTTTTGCTGCTATTAAGAATAGGATTGTTTTCTTAGTTTTATTTTTTTTTATTATTCATTGCTAGTGTATAGAAATACAATTGATTTTTGTATGCTGATCTTGAATATTGCCACACTACTAACCTTACTTATTAGTTCTAAGAATTTTTAAATAAATTCCTTAGAATTTCTATGGAGCAAATCATGTCTCTGCTAGTAGAGGTAGTTTTGCTTCTTCTCTTCCAGTGTGGTTTGGGAGATGTTTAACCTCCTTTGCTGCATACTTGCTCTCTCCTTCATAAATTCCCAAGCATTTTAATAAGTGTTTTAAATTTGTTTTAGAGAGAGAGGAAAGGTGAAAGAATGAGAGTGAGAGAATGCACTTACTTATGTATTCACTGGTTGATTCTTGTATGTGCCTTGACCATCCTATATAATAAAAGCCTAGTATGCTAAGTGTCCGACTATTTGACCAGTTGCTATGATGTGCACTGACCACCAGGGGGCAGATGCTCCAACTAGTAGGTTAGCTTGCTGCTGGGATCTAGCTGATTGGGACTGGGCAAGATAGGCGGACATGTCCTGGAGCCTTCTCATAGCCCCTCCCTGGCTGGCCAATCTTCAGCACCTCTCCCTGGCCCCAATCATGCACCAATGGGGTCCCTCAGCCTGGCCTGAGTCCTCTCATAGTCCGAGACCTCTTGGGAGATGTTGGAGAGCTGGTTTTGGCCCGATCCCTATAGGCCAGACTAAGGGACCCCACCAGTGCACAAATCTGTGCATCAGACTTCTAGCTGTGAATAATGGAGATCAAACCAACAACCTTGGCATATCTGGATGACACTCTAACCAACTGAGCTACCTGGCCAGGGCCCTGCCATTTTTAAGTAGAATAGAAATGTTCAGAGTGAGCCATTCGCAAGAGCATTGTGAGGATCAGATGAGTTCATACACATTTAAAGTTGTTGAAACAGTGCCAGGCAAAGGTTAAGTATATGGTTATTATTATCAGTGTCATCATTAAAATTACTCACTGGATCCTCCTCCATCTAGGCTACCCATTACCTACTATGAGCATGTCGGGGTGTTTGAAGGAAAAAATATTTTTAAGTAAAAAGACATAGTTCCTTCGAGGAGTGGGGTGAGTACAAGAATGAGGAATGCTGGGAGCTGTGTTGGATTCCTGGCCCACATATGTGTCCAGGCCAAGCACTATGGAAAGTGAAAGTCTGCACCAGACACAAAAGTCACTGACAAATCCTGAAATGTGTACAGCACAATGGCTAACACATGGTAAATGCTGAGTGATGCCAAATAAATGTTATGACTGCTCCTCACCTGAGAAGCCATCTCCTGCCTTGTACTTGAGATTCTGTGTCCCAGATTCTATCCATTTGGTAGCTTTTAGTTTACGTGGTTCACTACCACAAACCCAGTTCAGGCAACTATTCTCTCTCCCCTAGATACTGCAGCATTTAGCTGCTCATCTTGCTAATTCCAGCATGTCATAAATGCAAAAAGTTTCATCAAAAGGTTGATGGAACCTTGATGCTTCAGTAGGGCTGAATATATGCTATTGTCTGCTGGAATGGCCAAAAGCATTTCCCCAAGCCTAAAGATTTGTATATATTGTTGCCTGCTACTGAGACAGCCAGAGGCAGTTTCCCCAACTGACTATGCCTACTGTATACCACACCTTACCTTTTGATATGCATATCAGTTTAGAGCAATTTGTGTTACTGAAGCTAGGTCTCCTCTGGATCCCCAAAATGTCTTCCATATTTATATTTTACTAGAGACCCAGTGCATGAAAATTCATGCACTGGAGGGGGTGTCCCTCAGCTCGGCCTGCCCCCTCTCACAGTCAAGGAGCCCGCTGACTCAGCGATCAGGGGAAGGTGATGCCCCATCATACCTCTGCTGCTGCCACTGCCAGTAGTGCAAGCCTCAGCTGGCCCTGGTTTCCTGAGCCTTGGGTGGCCCTCGGCAGCTGGGCAGCCAACATCGAAGTCTTGCCTGCACCTTAGACCGGCCCTGGGTAGCTGGGGGGCCGAAGGGGCTGGGGGACTCTGGAGGCAGGCAGAGTGGCCAGGCCCACCTGGAGGTAGGCCAGATCTTGCCATGTGCCTGCTGCCCCAGCAGGGCTGAGGGAACTGGGTACCACCATCTTGTGGCTGCGGGTGCCACCCTCTTTGAGGGCAGGGCAGTCAATTATCATATTCCCTCCTTATTGGCTGTGGGCACTCCCATCTTTGAGGTGTGGCAGTCAATTGGCATATTCTTATTGGCTGTGGGCACCATCTTTGCAACCAGTGAGGGTTAGTTAGCATATTCCCTCTTTATTAGATAGGATTTCTAGTTTCTTTATTAATTTACCCGGAGGCTGTCTCCAGATTCCTGAACCCTTCTAGATGCTAGATAACACCCCAACATCATCTCATATTCACTCATGTTTCCTGAATATGCCCCCCTCCCTGTGTAGCCAGAGTAACCTTTACATACATGACCACAGCCCTGCTAGGCTCTGGGTAAAGCCCAAGGCCCTTGACACAACCTGAGGACCCTTGGTTCCATTGTCTAGTGGACAGAGTATAAGATCCTGGAGAACAGTCTTTGTCTGAAATGTCTTTGTATATCCTGTGATCAGATAGAAACTCACTGTTATATAAATGAATAAAGTTTTAAAAACTCAAAACATTGAGAGAATTATAAACTTTAACATCATGGGCTTAAACTATCAAACATTAGAGATGAACCACAAGCATCCAAGCCAGCGGCTTCCCTGAGCGACTGGTGGTGGGTGGACCTCAGTGCAGTGATAGGGGTTCCTGCACTGACCGGAAATCAGGGAACTGCCAGTCTTCACCACCATGTCCTCACAGCATCTCTGCACTCATGGCAGCTTTCTTTTCTCATCAACCACAGAGCACCTGCCCATGTTTGCTGGTGGGAAAGTATTTGTCCTCTGTTTTCTAGCACCATGATTGATTGGTGCTTTTTTTCTTTAATGGTTAAATTATTTTTATTTTAGAGAGAGAGGAAGGGAGAGAGAGGGAAATACACACACACACACACACACACACACACACACACACACA